>CM055876.1:19050000-19560000 GCA_029582165.1 Portulaca oleracea
TCAAGAACAACAACTGGATCGATCCTAGCCATGCAAGAAGAATTAAATCAATTCGAGCACAACCAAGTATGGAAGCTTGTCCTAAGACCCAAACACCATCCAGTCATTGGTGTGAAGTGGGTCTACCACAACAAATTAGATGAACATGGCACTGTCACTAGAAACAAGGCAAGGCTAGTCGCCAAAGGATACAACCAAGAAGAAGGCATTGATTATGAAGAAACCTTCACACCAGTTGCAAGACTAGAGGCCATTCGGATACTCCTTGCCTACGCTGTGTCAACTCACATGAAACTGTATCAAATGGATGTAAAAAGTGCCTTCCTTAATGGATACCTAAAGGAAGAAGTCTATGTGGAACAACCTCCAGGTTTTGAACAACAAAATCCAGACACTCATGTTTACAGACTTCAGAAGGCCCTTTATGGGCTAAAACAAGCTCCCAGAGCTTGGTATGAGAGACTAAGTTCCTTTCTTCTAAGAAATGGATTCACAAGAGGTCTCATAGACAAAACACTGTTCATCAAAACCTCAGGTCAGGACTCCACTATTATTCAAGTTTATGTAGATGACATTATTTTTGGTGCTACTAATGAACTCCTAGTGAAGGACTTCTCTGATCTTATGAGCAAGGAATTTGAAATGAGTCTTGTGGGAGAACTTAGATTCTTCCTTGGCCTACAAATCAAGCACCATGAAGATGGCATCTTCATCAATCAGAGTAAGTATGTCAAAGAACTCCTAAAGAAGTATGAGCTTGAAAATGTCAAGCACTGTAGCACTCCAATGTCCTCTACCATAAAGCTTGATCATGATCAAAACGGTAAGGACATTTCTGACAAACAATACCGAGGTATGATTGGATCTCTCCTCTATCTAACTGCTAGTCGTCCAGACATTATGTTCAGTGTGTGCGTGTGTGCACGCTTTCAAAGTGTCCCTAAGGAATCTCACTTGATTGCTTTTAAAAGGATTCTGAGATATCTTGTAGGCACAAAGGACCTTGGGCTACGGTATCCTAGCAACAACCACCTTCATCTTGTGGGATACTCAGACCGATTTTCTTTGGATCGAAACGGTCGAAAAAGCACTTCAGGAGGATGTCAAATGCTAGGCCCATCACTCATATCTTGGCAATCAAAGAAGCAAAATGTTGTTGCCCTCTCCACAGCAGAAGCTGAGTACATTGCCGCCGGTGCCTGTTGTGCATAACTCCTGTGGATCAAGCAACAGATAAAGGACCTTGGCATTGAAACCTCAAGTACTCCAATTAAATGTGATAATCAAAGTGCAATTCAAATTACCAAAAATCCAGTTCAGCACTCTCGCACCAAACACATTGAAGTACGACATCATTTTATCAGAGATCATGTGGACAAGGGCCATATCACTATGGACTTTGTACCCACACATCAACAACTGGCAGACATCTTCACCAAGCCCCTCCCACGAGCGGTTCATCACTATGAAGGAGCTTGGCATGCTTCAACCGAGTGCCTAGTTGAGGGGGAGTCAGGGCTTATCTTTCCAGGGTGAGCCAAAGGACCTCACCCACCAGGTATGTTCACTAAATTCCTTTGCTCATAAAGGACCTTGACACTCTTGTCCTGGAACCACATTGAGCATTCTCATATAAATTCTTGGCAAACAGTTATACGGACAGCTCACTCTATAACTGCTCTGGGTAACTGATATTTTCAAAATTTTTAATCAATCCCCGCCTTTTCTTTTTTCCTTCTATAACTGCTTCTCTCCTTCCTTTCTCAAAACTTTTTCTTTCCAAAAATTCTTGTTTATGTTTTGGAAGTTTATTTCCTCCTTCCATACCTACTTCTCTCCTTCCCTTCTCATCCGTCCTCCACTTTCCCTCTTACGAATTCCAAAATCTTTTAATTTCTCCATCAAATCACAATAAAAATTTCCAACCGTCACACTCAATCCTCCCTCTCTTCTTTTATCGGTAATCGTGCTCTCTCATCATTTCCTTTTCCTTCCCCATATCCGACCTTCCCCCTTTACCATTCACCCTCCTTATTTAACCAACCCCACCCTTCACACTTTTCACTCACTCATCCCTACCAACCATCTCTATCCCTCTTATTCGTCCATATCTTCACCTTTCACCATGGGAAAGCGACCTGCCATCAAGCAAGCAACCTCCTCTGGGGTTGCAAAACGCACTCGATCCAGTAAATCCTCACCCATTCCCCCCGACTCTACCAACTCTCACAGTTCCTCCTCTGATGCACTTCCCATTCCACCACCCTCCAACTCCACTTTTCAACTCACACCTTCCCAACGCCTGGAACTCTTCTCCAAACGCCCACTGCTGTGCTGTGATACTGTCGACTTAGACTCCCTCATTGAAGCCTTTCCCTCCTTTTCGACCCTAAAAGATATCGATTGTCAATCGTTCTTCAACTGTGACCAAAGTGTCTACCCATCCCTTGTTCATCAATTTTTCGCCAATCTTGTGGTCAATCCGGGAAAATCTTCCCTTCATTCGAAAGTCTCAGGTACTGACATCTTTCTCTCTGCAAATCTTGTTGAAAAAATTCTGAATATCACTCCCAGCATAGCCAAATCTCCTCTCCCTTTACCCTCTGACCCAAAGCAAGAACTCTTAAAACTGTATGGTCGTCCCTCTGAAACAAAAAACACTCAATACACTGCATTGACCTCTGAAGCCCGCTTTCTGTACTATACCTAGACACATCAATACGGTAGGCGGAGATTCTGGTCGGTCGTATATCGGGTTCAGATAAATACGTGGTGTATTTGGGTTCGTAAATCTGGTCGGGTGTATTCGGTTTGAGCGGTTTGGGTCGGGTTCTGGTCATGACGCCCTTTTTCTCGATTACCACTAATAAAATTGATTATAATTAGTCAAAGACATCTGTGTAATGTACCATTCCATTCCAAGTTCGACCACCACGATATGTCATAATTGTATAGACATATTAATATACACCTAAGGAACAAAATTTGGCAATCTTCAAGTCTACAAGTATTATGCGGTTTACATCAACAATCCATGAATAACAATACTTATGAAATATATAGGGTTTTGGGATGTTAATATACTGAACTTTTGGGTATTGGACAATAATGCACTGAACTTTGACATTGGACAATAATACACTATTTTACTGAAAGAGAGGAGAGAGGCGGGACTGCAAGAGTTTGAGTGTTCACTGAAAAAGTGAGTGAGTGACAGTTAGGGGTGGGCACAGATCGGTTAACCGATCCGATCATAAATTTGGATCGGTTAACCGTATGTTCGGATAGTTAAAATCATGATCCGTATCCGATCCGAAAGTTTCCGTTAACCGTACTTTTGGTTAACCGAATTGTCGGATAATAAAATTTGCGATCCGTATCCGATCCAAATATCTTGGTTAACCGGATTTCGGATCGGATAACCGTATATCCACGAATTATAAAGCACTCGTACAATAATAATCATTGTCCTTCTTACTTTAATGGGTTCAAAATGGTAAACTTTATGTATTGTGTTACATTTCTACGCTAATGACTTCTAATTCACGACAAAAAAATAACATTTAAAGGGTTCAAAGTTGAAAATTAATTATTTTCGGATTTTCGGATAACCGACGGATTATCCGGATTTTTCAACCCCCGATCCGTATCCGATCCGTGATCCGGGGGAAAAATTCGGATCGGTAGACACCAACTTCAAAAATTATCCGCTAATTATCCATTTTTTTGGATCGGATAATCGAATTTTTGGATCGGATTATGGATTTTTCGCCCACCCCTTGACAGTGTTAGGGTTTTGTTTTGGTCATTTGTTATTTGATTATTTCATTTATATGTCTCTCTCTACGTATAACTTTCCAAAATCACCCAATATTTTACTTTTAGGCCTTAATTTTCATGAAATGGACCCATTTTTTTGCACAAGGCCAAAGTAGACAAAACACTTAAAATTAAAGTGTCTGACCCAGATGTCGACCCAAACGACCCAACGTTTTTCGGGTTCTTTGGGTTAGGTCATTTCGAGTCTGGTCGAATTTCGTGTTCAAAACCCACTTTTTACGGGTCAGTTTGGGTCGGGTTTCCGGGTCGGGTCGAGAATTGCCAGGTCTAACTATACCATTGTTCGAACAATCTTACCCCGTGGCTCAAACAAAGAAACTCTAAATGAAGCCTGCGCCTACTTCCTTCTGAACATCCTGAATGACCGCCACCCTGAGATAGGTGACATTGTTATCACCAACCTCATTCGGGCAGCATCCTCCACATCTGGCCCTTTGCCCTACTGCAACCTTCTCAAAAAGGTCTTCCAAGCCTATGTGGTCCCTCTTCCTGCCTCAGAACGAGACCCTGCCCATATCTCAAACATAGGAATTCCTCTTCTCAAGAGTCTGGGCTATCAACAACAAGAAGACGGGACTTGGCTTCATTCAGATGAGATAAAGGTTGCTCATGAGAGCTCTTCTGCTGCCGTTGCCAAGGACGTTCAGGACAATCTGCAGATCCAAGTCTCCAACCTCAGGAGTGAAGTCCTCACCCTCCACCAAGAAATCCAAGGTCTTCAGAATGTGCATGTATCTCTCCACCCTGCCCTCCGCCAAGAAATCCAAGGCCTTCAGAATGTGCATGCATCTCTCCACTCTACCATCACCTCTCTCAAAGATGTCATCTCATCTCTGCCGCCTCCTCCAACCATTCAGGCCACTCCATGCACCTCTCCTGCTACTGACCCCAACCCCACTCCTAATGCAGACACTCCCGATGTCCCCCTTCCTTGAAGTCTCTTTTAATTTCAAAAAACTTTTGTGCCAAACATGCCTCCTGTTTCCTTTCTGGTGAAAGCCAAAAAGGGGGAGATGAACTACCTCTTTTGCTCTGTTGAATTCTATTTTGGGTCTGTAATTAAAAACTGCTCTCTACTAATATGCATGCTTTTCTAGCTAAATTCTCTATATGCTGCATATCTATTTTTGCTAAACTGCCATGGAGTTTTGTCTTTCACTCAAAAAGGGGGAGATTGAAAGATCCTCTTCCGTGCAAAGGACATTAATATGTGCAGGATCAAGGATGGATCAAGGACATTTATTTAAACGTCATGGCAACCGCAACAAGGGAATATATTTTGAAGTGAAAGACCAAAGAAGAGCAAAAACCAAATTAGGGAAGTATCTCTCAAATTGATCCTCTAAAGTTTTAGCCGCCTATTCTCTAATTTAAGATTAACTAATTGATCCCCTTATTTCAGGAAATACCAAATCAAGGAAAGAGAAGAAAAGATTGAAGTAGAGATATTCTAAATCAAGACCAAGAAGGAAACAACAATTAAGGAAGTTATCATTCAACACAAAGAAGGAAGGAATCCAAATTGCAACGGCTCTATTGCGTCTGGAAGCTAATTAAATAGAAGACATCTTGCTCATGGAAAATCAACTATTCCACGGATGAAATAGGGTGTTTCAAATAGAAATAGTGTTTTCGTGTTTGAGAGAAAATTGTATGTGAGATTACTTGTAAGAGTGCTTTCAAGTTCTTAACGGATCTAGAACTGTGATAGACTCTTGTGGTCAGATCCTAGACGAACTTAGGATTTGAATAGTGTTTACACCAAACAGAAGCTTTGGTGGGTGTTCATCCTTCTACAAATAAGAAGCGTCCATAGCAAGGCGCTTGGTTCTAAGTGAACCTAAGGACGTTTACCTTAGGCCATCTTCACCACTTTCTGTTCTATTTAAATAAAGGAGGTTATCAGTTGATATATATATTGTCCTTTACTTGAAGTCTATTGTTAAACTGTTTTGAACCTTGATCTGAAAAGATTAAGGAACTAACGTCCTTTATCAAGTTATTATTGTGCAGAAAATTTTAATAACCCTATACACCCCCCTCTAGAGATATTTCAGTAATTGTTATTATTATTATTATTATTATTATTATTATTATCTTTATTCTTATTATTATAATTATTATTATTAGAGAGAGAAATTAGAGATAAGTTGGAGAGTGAAATTGTGAGGGTCAAAGGCGTTACTGAAAATTATTGTGAAAAAGTGGGCGACATTAGTAAAATGGGGGGCGACGTATAGCAAACAGGTATAATAATCCCATACAATATATATTAAAGTGACAACTAATGTAATTTCATAGTTTTGAACTTCTTTTACCTGCATCATATAGCATTAAAATTACGACTTTCTATAGGGAGAAATTTGACGATTCTTTCATCATTGTAGTCTTTGCATCACATCAAAACTATTTGTATATGCCAATGGATAATCAAGATGAGTAATCGTGTTGTCTTTTTGTACATTTGGTGCCGAGGTTGGGTTTTGCCAATTTTACACCCGCATCCATCATATTTATGGGAAATCAACCAATTAAGTAACACATGAATAGATTATGTTGTTGGGGAGTCCATTCTTGCATAATACTAATGTTCTCTTTTAAAAGCTGTGCTGATTTTATAAAAAAAATGAAACATTATTTATCAAAACTCTAACACCATATCACTAATGAATGAAAAAAAATTGACATAAATAATGATATGAATTTATTGACGTACACGTGAGTCACAAACTTTTGGTGCTTTGGGTGGTGTTCTTCAATCGAAAAGTGGTCTTATTGTTTAGGGGGCTCCCTAAATCAACAGGTTTCAATCTGCAGTGCTCCTATTATTCAATATGGGGTTTGATTCTACACATGAAATTGCCATTGTCAGGTTTGCCCAACTCCCAATAACTAATGTTTTGATGCTTCTTTTGAGTGGTAGCCAAGGCAACCTCAAACTGGAATTATGAGTTTTAGCCTCGACATATGGTTTCTGTATTTGCCAAAAATATTCCCAATAACATAGACTGTTATAGGTTAAAACGGGTTTTCAAGAAGCTGAGAATGAATGGTGATCTCTACATTTCAAACACAAGGGGATCCAGCGGTTCGAGGTTTCGTTTTGTTAGAGTTAGGAGTAAGATTCATGCTAACTGTTTAACGTACACTACTTTTCTTAGAGGATCATCGATTGAAGTGATCAACCTAGCCCTGTTTGAAATTAAAAGGGAAGGATTTGAAACCTCGGCACAATAGATTAACCGGCTGGTTAGTTTATCGTGTTTTGTTGGGATCGTAGAGTATTCAAACAACTACGAACAATAACAACAAGAGCGGAAAAAAAGATCAGATAGATACCATAAATTTTAACGTGGACAAAAGTCAAAATGAGAAAAAAAAAACCACGGAATCGATATACTAGAAATTATGAGGATTACTAGTGTTATGAGATCACCCAGCCCTCAACTTCACTTTCTTGCAAAGTGGATGAACAATTTCACTATAATTTGTGGTGTGTATATTGTCTCTCAATATTGTGGCCTAATCCATAAAGTCAAGAACCAATTCAATCGGACGTCGAACGAAGGAGATATGCCCGAAGTAAGATGACCTAGAATATTCCAGAACCAACACGACCCGTGTTCACACCAACACGGTCCGTGTTGGCCTCCAGAAAGTTCAATTTCTCAGAAACCATCAACATGACCAGTGTTGGTTCCAACACGGTCCGTGTTGGCCCTGTTTATGACGATTTTGCCGTTTCAACTTCTCTTAATGGCTATATAATTGTAGATTCGGCTGAATCATCCATCTTCATCCATCACCATCCACCTTCATTCATTGACTCCCATTCACCATCCATATCCATCTCTACTATCATCCATCCCTTCCTCCACAAATCCCTCCACATTCATCCTTAGTTGAAGATTGAAAGTTTATTGGAGTTCGAAGATCGATTCTCAAGAAATCCATTGAAGTGGAGGAAGAAAAGTCCTTACCAACTACCATTCAAGCGAGGAATGATTTCCATCTCGGTTTACTTCTCTTTCTTTTAGATTTCATGCTTTCTAGAGTAGATTTTGTTATGTTTTGTGATTTGAACATGACTAGTGAATAGTTTTCTTTAGTTTGGGGGATAAACCCTTATTAGTTTCTTTTATGGATTGAATTTTGTTGGATTCAACAAGTGTGTTAATCTAGTTTGAATGCATTTTATTTATCCTTTGATTACGTATGTCATTGCTTTTGCTTGATCACCGTTACCATGGATTTAGATTGTTGAATGAACTACCGAACGGAGAAGTTCGATAATCGGAACCCTTAGGAGTGATCATGAAGTTAACTAGACATAGAAGACTTTGTAATTAGGGGTCTTTTGATAATTTGATCTTTAACTTAGATAAAATTGAAATAACCACGAAAGTAGGTGTAGACGCTGAATTTTGTCAAGTTAGCCCCCACTTTGATCGAGTCCGAGCTGAGTAGGACGCTGATCAAAGTAGTTTGATGACGCTAAAAATGATATGCCTCTGGAGCGAAGTCTCGAGGCTGGATGACACTTGGAAGCAAACGTCGTGTGTGACATGTATGACTTGTAGCTGATTGACATTCAGAAAAACAATATCCTATGTCTTTGTTGATTGTCGACGCTTGGAAGCAATTGTCCTGCGCCTTGTCGATGATTATTTTCTAGTCTTTCCCGGTGTCGATGATGATTTTTCAGTCTTTCCCGGTGTCGATGATGATTTTTTAGTCTTTCTCGGTGTCGATGATGATTTTCCTTTGCTCGAGATGACGTAGATGCGATATCTGTTGTTAGGTTGGATGTGATATCCATTGTTGGAGACAACCTAGATGCGATATCTGTTGTCGAGGTAGATGTGATATCCTTTGCTAAAAACGACGTAGATGTGGTATCTATTGCTGGGGTGGATGCGATATCCTTTGTTGATGATGACGTAGATGCGATATCTATTGTCGGGGCTGATGCGATATCCTTTGTTGCAGACGACGTAGATGCGATTATCTATTATCGGTTTGGATGCAATATCTTTTGCTGGAGACGACGTAGATGCGATATCTCTTGTCGGTTCGGATGCTATATCCTTTGCTGGAGACGACGTAGATGCGATATCTGTTATCCGAGTGGATGCAATATCCTTTGTTGATGATGACGTAGATGCGATATCTATTGTCGGGGCGGATGCGATATCCTCTGTTGCAGACGACGTAGATGCAATTATCTATTGTCGGTTTGGATGCGATATCCTTTGCTGGAGATGACGTAGATGCGATATCTGTTGTCCGAGCAGATGCGATATCCATTGCGGGAGACGACATAAATGCGATATCTTTTGTCGTTCTTAATTATGACATTCTGGTGATTTTATAATCCTCGAGAGTGTAATCAAAAGCTAAGAGACCTAAAGTGTTTTTAGGTGCTCATCATTCTAATTTTTCTCGTCGGGATTTCGAGCTTAATCTTTGGATAATATTTGGGCTTCATCTCATATAGCCCCCAGTGTCTATCTGCTAGCGACGACCTTGTTGTTGTCGGGGTCTTCCGAACTTTCTCATAAGCTAATTCTTCATGCCAATGAAGGTTACTGAGTGGGTAATTGTCAGTCCCCCGGCGACAACCACGATGATGACATACATGCAGTTGGTATGCTATTCTACATGTAATACATAGACTCGAGACTTATGATCTAGTTATGTACTCATGCACGACTCTGAGTTTCATGTGCTTGACTTCTTAATGCAGCCTAATGCATACCTCTTAGTGACTCTGATGAGAGAATATCATGTGCACATATTCACATTATAATGCATGTTGTGCAATGCTACCATGTTGATCCCCCACTTTTTATTCTCTTCTTCCCACAATGAAAGTAAAGAAATCCTAAGTATCAAGTCAATTTTGAGGCAAGTTTTAGGACTAGGCAAACTTAGTAAAAATGATGAGTTATCTTGTCGAACTGCTTCGTAAGTTGCCATGATGCGGATATTGAGTGATGAGTGAGCCCCAAGTTGCAATGTCGCAAAAAAATTGATATCAATAGAATACTCGACCTGCTTAAGTTGCATGATGGGATGGGTAGGATGCTCAACCTCTATGTCATGGTTAGGAATCCCAAGCACTAAGAAGGATTAATCGGCAAACCATCTTAATTTTCCTTGCCTTTAACTCTACCTTTCTTAGTTCTTTTATTTGGGTAGGAACACCAAGCCCCCAGTACTTGTGAACAAATAAATATCTTCAGGCGAGTCAGAAGATGGACCTGGGAGGGTGTTGTCTTCAAGTAACCCTTATTTTGATGCAACTGGCTTCTTGTTCTGCTAAAGGAGTTATCCCTCACTCAGGTGTTCTGAAAGTGAGGATTAACTGATGAAACTCATACATGCACTAATAACCAAATAAGAAGAGCTCACAGGGTGAGGAACAATGGAGGATGGATTATGGAAAATATAAGAATGGTGGTATTGAAAATATGTTTTGTGAGTAGTTAGGCCCTAATGGTGGGCAAGACGAGGCTATGGATGGTCAAGCGAGAGTAGTGATCAAATGGAAAGGATGAGTAGTTCGATGGATAGAGGTTTGAACTGATGGTGGTAGACGAGATGGTCTATGGATGGAAGACCATGTCTCATGGGTTTATCTCATAAGGGAAGAGATGGTCAAAGGGCTATGGAAGAGTTGCAATTTGATAGGTTTGGGTATGAAGGATGATCCAAGTCTGATGGGAAAAATGGGTGTGCATGGTGAAAGGAAATTTAAGAGTTTTCATTGTCCTTAGAGACCAAGGTTCCCTCTCCTTTTTCCTAGCCCGCCTAGTGAGGTTTTCGGGCTAGCCACTCTTTATTCTCTCTCTCAAAGACCAAAATCTTTAATGAGATTTATTTTAAAGTGAATTGCAATGGTCGGGCCTCAAAGAGGTTCTCCTACAAATCCAATATGGAATCAGGCCAGTCGTAGTTCAATTGGTACAGCTTTAAAGGATTGATGCCTCAAGAAGGACTTTTAGATAGGTGGGAAGGTTGAATGGGAAGGGTAGGTTTTTCATAGGAAGGTTTTGGGATTTGTGTGGGTGACTTATGTAAACTGATTATTGCCTCATATGCCTCTAATTCTTGCTTTCGTCTTTCTTTTTTTTTTTTTTTTGCTTGTTCTCTTTTTTTTGGATTTTTTTTCTCTTTTTCTTTTGTCTTTTTTTGGAATTTTTTTTTGGGACCTACGTACCTTCAGCTTATACATCTCTTATCAATGAATGTCACCCGCAACACCTTATTTGGCTTAGGTGGGTTTAGGGATGAGATGGTCATAAAATGAATGACCGGGTTCGTGGTGGTGGCTAAGAAGATAGTGTGAGAAGGTGATAATGTAGGTAAAACGGCTAGGCGAAAATGAAGGTGGTGATGATGTCAATGGTAAGGGGTGGAAGCCTCCTATCCTAAGCATGTCTTTCCAAGCTGCTTGATTTATTTGATAGTGAGATTCACTTTTAGAGACGATTGGTCTTGTTCATTTGAATTCTCTCCCTTTGCCTAACCTGTTGGATGAGTGTTCAGGTTAGCTTCTCTCCTCTTAATTTTTACTCATTTACCTCTCCTTTTGTCCAACATGTAGGTGTTCATGTCGACCTCGTATTTTGTTTTTTTTAATGAAATTTGTCTCTTCTTTTGCCTAACTTCGCTTTGGCGGTGAAGTTAGCCTCTCTTCTCTCCATTAACCTTGGACTCGGGGTAGGACAAAAAAGAAAAAACATAGAATGAATTCAGGAATGCAAATGGATATGTCAGACTTGGATGGTCACACAGGTGAGTGAGCTCTTCAATTCAAATCAGGAACGCAAGCACAAGATTCTTTCCTTAACAGTTTAGAAGCAAATGAAGGGTCGAGGAAGACAAGAGTCATAATCATAAAAGGTTTCATCTTTATTGAATGCAGCTAAGATGAAAACATAAAAATCTACTTGGGATATATCCCAACTGACTCTGAAAATACAATGGGTCGCACACCTAAAATTTGAAAATATACAACAATAGGAGTTCTGTATACGAGTCATGCCATCTTCACCTCTAGTGTATCCCTTCTTCATGTAAATATCCTTTTGCCTAACCCCAAGTGAGTTCTTGGAGTTAACCCCTCTTCTTTTTGTTAACCTTGGTTTGATTTGATTGGCCTCTCCTTTTGCCTAACCCCAAGTGAGTTCTTGGAGTTAATTCCTCTTCTCTCTATTAACCTTGGATCTGACAAAAGGTGAAGAGTAGGAATATGATGGACATGGTATCACATTCAATCAGTGAGTATCGAGAAGAGTTGTTGGAGCTGGTAAAAAGCTTGAAATCTCCATGATCTGATTCTAGCCCAAGATTTGACTCTTGACATTTTATGTCCTATTTTGCCTGTATGGAAACCATAAACCTCAAAGTTTAACCTTGACATTTACCTACTCAAACACTTAGCTGCCTATATGAGACAACCTAATGCAAACAATGTTTATATGATGAATGAACCTTTTTTTTTTGGGTTGGGCTTGCCCACTGATGGGCTTGTATGAGGACTCCTAACCTAGAATGATGCTATGTACATGATGAGGGGAGATATCCATCAAGTTATTATAAAATCGAATCAACATTAAAATTCTAATGGACTCAGATTTAGTTAACGACCGGAGGGATGCCTTAGGGGTCAAACATTACTTAGGGTTGAGTGAAGTCAAACATGAATCTCAAGCTTAGTTAAGCCTCCTTGACTTGGGCCTAAGAGAGACCTTTTGGGTCTACTTTAATTTCATTTGACTATTACCCAAACTAAAGTACTATTTGAGGGAAATGCAAGTGTTGGACCGACTCACTTTACAATGAAATGTACAACTAACACATAATCAGCACGTTATTTTTTTCGAAGAAAAACACAAACAAAAAAAAAAAGAAATGCACATAGCATACAAATGAGTGTTACAACCCTAACCATGGTTCTAGGTTCGACGTTTAGAGTAAGTTTCCTAAAGGATTCTATGCTCATGTCTCGCACGGGCCGTAAATTCTATGGAGTTCATACTAATACGGGTCGTGTGTTTCTCACAAAATTTAAGGGAAAATGTAAATTCATAATCCCTAAAATTTTGGAGTAATTCATGAGTGGGAAAGGGTTATGATCTTCCTGAAATGTGGAATTCATTTCCTCGAAGTCATAAACGCACTTTACCCGAAAGGGAAATTTAGGGTTAGAAACCTAAACGGTACCTTTTGGTTCTTTCCGATTTAAAAAAATCGAAAAGTAGGCCCGTATGCAAAAATGCCTACTAAATAATAAAAATTAAAAGACTTAATTTCTCCTTTCTACTCAAATATTTAAAAAAACGATTTTTCAAGTTTTACCCTCTTAAAGTAAGTCCCCAGTGGAGTTGCCATTTGTAGGACCCGGGAAAAAACTTCCATATAGTGTCCTACGCGATGTTGGGCGAATCGAAAGAGGTGTCTAGTCTTAAAGGAATTTGAATTCAATTTTTATTAACCAAAATGTTCAAATGCAATCTTGAATAAAAAGGTAAAATTCGAAAAGAAAGCGAATGAATCAAATTGAATAAATTATAGAGTCGCCAATTAATTTTTGGTGAGAATTAATAAACTCAAATTAGACTCCGCAAACCGCGAACCATTAGATTCGGATCCGGGGGTAAGGTTACGAATTCGAAAGTAAAAACCTTCGAATTCGCCCGTTCAAAGAACAGACTCTACTAAATCGGTTCGTTAAAGAAGAGAGTAGAAGAGGATAATTAATTGGGTTAATTTAAATTATTTAGATGCATGCGAAAAATTAAAGTACGAAAATAAATAAATGCGATGAACGAAACATAAATAAATAAAGAACGAAATTAAAGTTATCTTCTCAAGTAATCCGGTTTAAATTAGTCATAATTGATATTAGCATCAGGATTACAACAGTATAAGTGATTACAAGAAAATAAAAACGAAAAAGAATAATGCCAAGTATAGATGTATGCAAATGATGAAGAGAGGAGAAGCAAAAGAAGAGAGGGAGAAGAGGAAGAAGAAATCACCTAGTGTCAATACTCCTAGGTGATTCGGTGTGTAGAAAAATGTTGGGAGTGAGGCTGTATTTATAGGGGAAATGGAGTGAAGAAACTAGGGTTATGAAATAAAGAGGGGTAACTGGGCCATTCTGATCAGCAGGAGGCCCAGTATGTTGGAATAAAAGGAAGCGGACCACTGCGGATCAGCGTGTTGGGTTATTTTTGAGCTGCCCCAACTTCAAACGATCATAACTTTCCCATCCGACCTTCGATTAACTTGATTCAAGTGTCATTGGAAAGCTTGTAATGAGTACTTTTAACTCCCAAAATTAAGAAAACACATAGAGGTCGGTGGAAAGTCGATAATTTAAAGAAAAGGCTCAGGTACATGAACAAAGGGCAGAGTTTTTGGAATATTTGAATGCGGATGGGCCAGAAATGGAAATGGGCTAATATGAAAGGCATTTTTGTAGAGGAAAATTTATTTGCATTTTTTTTTGGTAATCACTTATACTGTTGTAATCCTGATGCTAATATTAATTATGACTAATTTAAACCGGATTACTTGAGAAGATAACTTTAATTTCGTTCTTTATTTATTTATGTTTCGTTCATCGCATTTATTTATTTTCGTACTTTAATTTTTCGCATGCATCTAAATAATTTAAATTAACCTAATTACTTCTCCTCTTCTACTCTCTTCTCTAACGAACCGATTTAGTAGAGTCCGTTCTTTGAACGGGCGAATTCGAAGGTTTTTACTTTCGAATTCGTAACCTTACCCCCGGATCCAAATCTAATGGTTCGCGGTTTGCGGAGTCTAATTTGAGTTTATTAATTCTCACCAAAAATTAATTGGCGACTCTATAATTTATTCAATTTGATTCATTCGCTTTCTTTTCGAATTTTACCTTTTTATTCAAGATTGCATTTGAACATTTTGGTTAATAAAAAATTGAATTCAAATCCCTTAAAGACTAGAAGCCTCTTTCGATTCGCCCAACATCGCGTAGGACACTATATGGAAGATTTTTTCCCGGGTCCTACAGTAGGTGATTGATTTTACTAAGCAATCCGTTTCATTGCCAAAAGCTCGCTACGGAATAATTTATGCGATTATCGACCCTAAAATGTACCAATTTAGTGACATACATGTTCAACCCACTTGTTTAATTCATAGAGTTACTTAGGTTTTATCCCCTGAACATCTTTTTCCTATTGGTTTAATATAGTGATTTGTGTGAATAGTAGTTTGTTTTCCGTTAGTAGTGAATAGCAATAGACTTAGTTTGATCCAAAAACAAAAACCCGATTGACTTAGCAATCAACTAGAGGGCTAGTTTGGTGTGTTGTTGAGCAATGCAAGTCCCTGTGGGAACGACCTTGATACATGCTACACCTACACCCGTGCACTTGCGGCGTATCACGTACCACGGTCTGTGTTGCCTCAACAAGACCCGTGTTGAGTCCAGAACTTGTTTTTGACTATTCTGGAGACCAGCACGACTTGTGGTGGTCTCATACATGCCCGTGTTGATCATATTCTTTTTGTTTACTTTATATATGACCTTTATAATTGTACCACATGATTTCTCATGCTATATAATCTTCTTATACTATTGAAATAATTCCAATAAATAAACATGAAAGACCAATTTGATTGTTTGTGTGTGCATAGGATTTGGTTTGAAGGGTATAGGAGAAAATTAATCTCTTAGACAAGGGCATAAGAGGAAAGTAACAATTGTGACAAGCTTTGCCTTAGTCACTTTTATAAGTAGTAAGTATAGATAGATATATATAAACTTTTTTTTTAAAGCATCACTCTCTCACACCCCTCAACACCCATAGCGTTGCGTCATTATTAGCCATCACCGGTGCCAGTGACGGCCGGTTAAGGTCGCCACCAGCACCACCGTCCTCCGATTTGTCCTTCTATGTCTTTCAATTTCAGTGTTAGCCATTATTTCGAATGCTTTTTAGGCTGTTTTAGTGTTTTCCGGTGTGCGTGGAGAGTTTAAAGGGTCGACGCTGGCATTTTCTCCGTGCACCCTATCCGTTGTTGGAGGTACCCGTCCGTGCCACATCGTTACTGACTTCTGAACACTGTTGTTTCGGCTCTGGCTCCGCTTCTCAGTGCTGGCACGCAGTGGTCGAAGATCTCTCATTTTTGGGTGGTGGTAAAGGGGCGTCGTTGGACGGTTGTGCAGGAATCACTTGAACCCGAGTGTAGGAAGCCAACTATCCCTCTCGAACATTGTTGTGGGTCCAGTCGTCGGTCACCAGGGGGCTTCGGAGTTCTCTAATGGAGCTGCACACGGGTGAATCCTCCTCCTGGGCCGGCTAGAAGCCATTGCCGGGAATTCGAATTGGTGGTTCGGTGTGTTTGGTACCTTTACTCCTCTTGCTATTCGTTTTTGTCACATTAGTAGATTGGGGGTCTTACTTTTAGTAGTTTTGGGTGCTTCCTTGGGTTATGGTAGTTGTAGGTTAGGAGTTGGTTTACCCTCTCTTCTTGTTAAGTGGTTGGCTTTCAATTGGTAGTTCAGTGTTGTTTAAGTTCGTCTCTGTGAAGTTTACAATAGTTTTTAGTTGGCGGTAGTCGTATCTCGTCACATAAGACCCTAAATATTCAGCTTATGTGTATCTACAAATATGGCGGATGAATTTAATGAGGAAATCCTTAAGATTGTGGCTTCCTTACTACATCCTAGACATGCCATTTTCAAAGCAATTGAGTTTAAAGAAGAAGGAAACAAGTTGTTAAGGAAGAAGGAGTTTAAGGAAGCAACTTTGGCTTATGATACAACCTTTCAATTCCTCACGGCAGGGGAGCCTTTGTGTGATGATGATGTTAGCTTGATGGTGGAAGTGGGTACCTCACTTAGCTTGAATCTCGCCGCCTGTAGTATGAAGTTAGGAGAGTTTAATCAAACCCTCACTTTCTGTCAAAATGCTCTTGAATTTGACCCTTTGAATGTTAAGGCCTTGTTTCGAAGAGCTACAGCCTTGGTCAAACTTGATCGCATGGAAGAAGCTTTTAAAAATCTGGAACATGCAAGGGAGTTGGACCTAGAAAATAAAGAAGTGTTTAAGGAGCTTGATAGGGTCAAGAAGGACTTGCATAGGAAGTAATCAAAAACAAATATGGAGGTAAAGGGAAACTCTAAGGAGGGAGGGAGAAGAAATGATGAAGACAAGGAGGGACATTTCTTTAACAATAGCGGCAAGAATGACCAGGAAGAGAGTGTTGAGTGTCCAAGAAGCTTGTTCAAGGGACCCATTACCAAGGGGACTCTCGACCCTATGGAAGTCGATGAGGTTGCTCAGTTTAAAGACCAAGAGAAAGGAGATGAGATGGATGTAGGCTTAAAGGCTACTAGGGTGCATTCGGTTAAGGTTCCAAGAAGAAGAAAGGAGAGAAGAGAGGAGAATCGTGTAGGAGAAGGGGTGGCCGACGAACACACCACCCAGGGATCTACAGGTCCCACTAAGTCACGCAACTGTCCTACAGTTGCGATTTAAGAAACCATGACAAGCGTGGAGGATAGAGCTAATTGTAGCTCTACGAAATCTCAGGCAGACGCCCCTTCCTCGGAAAGCGTCATAAAACAAGTCAAGTCAAGGCTCATGTTCTCTAAACGAAAAGATGGTCAAATCTTGTCTTTGAACGTTGAAGCCTATGAAGGACTATTCAAAGGAAATCACTTAGAAGTTTTTGACCCTATCAGTTTGACTTTTATGAAAGTCAAAGTCAATGCACAACCGGAAATGCCACCATCCCAGAGTATTGCCAAGCCAAGTGTAGTCAAACATCTAGACAATGTGGAGGAAGAGTGTGCCATGGATGAAAGTAGGATTGTCGTAACAATTCCTGACGCTTCAAAGTTTGCAATAGGCTGCAACACTGCTCCGACGTTGACCAAGATTCTTTACAAGCATAGGCCTTTACCAAAAATTTGCAAAAGTGGCAAGGGTTTCCTTTTAGGTAAGACTAACATTTGGTGCATGAAACAGGATAGGACGGGTCACAACCACAACAAGCTTGGGAAAGGATCTAGCTACTCGCATTTGTAGGAGGACAAGAAGACTTTCAAGTGGAAGAGGTTCGGGATGGGATACGAACACATTCAGAGGCATGACTTGAGATTAGAAAGCGGAAGGCTAATTTGCTGAAAGTGGCTGAGCACCAGTTCCATGTCAACAAGAAGTTCAAACCAACAAGTTATGGATTGGAAGTTATCGAGTCTAGTACAAAAGAGTCTTTTTATGTTAATTTGTCTTCTATGTTTATTAGTGTTAAGAACCAACAATCAATCAAATGTTATGGAAGCATATGCTCTGGCCATAAGAGCCACGAGACGAGCCCTTCCATAGCCACGAGACGAGCCACGAGACGAGCCCTCCTACGCCTGGGGAAGCGGCTGGCCTCCAAGGGCCTTTTGGTCACATTCAGCACCACCGCTAACTGGGGCAAACTCATTCGGAGCTCCAACGACGCCATCTCGGATGAACCCGTACCCGTTGGAGACGGCTTCATCCGGTTCGAGTTCATGGAAGACGGGTTGTCCCAAGATGACCCCATAAGGACGGACTTGGAAGCCTACGTCTCTCACCTAGATATCGCGTGGGCGAATCGGGTCCCGAGATTACGGCGTCGGGCCGACACATTTCTGCCTCATCAACAATCCTTCATCCCTTGGGTGTCCGGCGTGGCGGTGCGCCGGGTTTACCTAGTGCCGTCTTGTAGGTCGATCGTGTGCGTCTTTCCTCTCCTACTATTACTACTACCACTCCTTGTGCCCTTCCACGAAAATGCCCCGACATCGATGTCCAAATCCCTCCATGCCCCTCATGAAATGGGGCGAGATCGAGTTTCCTTCACCCGACGACGCATATGATTTCTTAAGAAGGGCTATCACGAGCAGTTCAAGAACACATCGAAGCCGTTTTGCATATTGGCGGATACTTTCTACGAGCTGGAGGCGGACATGGTGGACCACATCAAAACGTTGCAGTGCGGCCCAATCAGCCCAGTTGGGCCGCTCTTCAAAGACCCGACGCCGGGGTCGGGTTTTTCTCGGGTCCGGGCCGACTCGATGAAAGCAGACCAAGAGTGCATAGAGTGGCTTGACCGGAAACCGGCTGGATCGGTGGTGTACATATCGTTTGGGACGGTGGCGCAAGCGGCGAGCGGTGGATGAGATTGCGTGGGTTAAGCGCGCAAGTGTGCCGGTTTTGTGGGTTGTGAAACCGCCCAACAAGTTGCCGGAGGGCTTCCTAGAGCAAGCAGGGGACAATGCCAAGGTAGGCATATGTACTTGTCTAGTTTTCCCACTTGTTTACGCATCATCCAACATTTCATTCAATCCTTATTCATAGACTTTTCACTATATTATTATATAATTTTAATAATTTTAATATTTTGTTTAACTTATTCATAGACTTTTCACTATCAACAACAAAGTGGTAGAAATACTTTTAGAGGTAGCAAAATTTTGTATGACTCGTAATATTTGAATTGTCCGATCTGAAAAAAATTAAGTTTAAAAATAGATTTTTCGTTCAAATTTCGACATTGGCTGAATTAACCGAATATTTTGATATAAAATTTCTCTTTTTCTAATGTTTGAACCTGATTTAGACTTAAATTTAGCTTTTTTCAAATTATTCGACACAAAATAAAACCAAGTTGAAATATAAACTTTTTATCTAAATTTTAACATTGTTCAAATTTATCTAACCTAAATTTACCCCGCGCAAACTTTTGCCTATACTAAATACTATCTTTAATTCTTTTGCTTTGGGGCAAATAAAACGAACCGGTTAATTCATGTGTGCCACAGGGGTGATAAGCATTGTCAGAGTGATTCCACGCAAACAAACAAAAGTGAATAGAATTTGGGCACTGTTTTTCGCGCGTAAATTACCCAATTTAACATTTCCTATCTTCATCTAACCTTATTTTTCAGCTAAATCTATTTAAATTTTTTTACTTTTAAAAAATTCAATGTATATAAAGCTATTAATTGGGATTCAAATGTAAATTCTAATACATCATACTTGGCTTGTACTTTATACTATGTGTAGAAGTTGAACCATGTCACCAAAAGATTGAGATAATGGTTGAAAGCTGCCAAATAATTATTTTATACTTTAACATTCGAGTAAATGAGATTCATGCTAATTACGTATTTATGGTTTAAGTTGAGTCATGTTAAGATAAGGTTGATTCAAGTTGCTGATTTTTTTTTTTTACTTTTTTTTGAAATCAACCCAAGGCCCTCTTCTTTTATATGGTACCGCACCACACCGCACTATTCAATATTCTACCACACTCCACCACACTCCACCACACTTTACCATAAATCATTACCAAAATATCTTCTTACTTTTCTTTTTCCTCTCTTTTCTTCTCTATTTTTTACATTCTTTATCATCACTTTGTAAGAGGCAAAAACTTGTCAAGTAATCAGAAAATGACACGTGAAAATTAAATTAATTTTATTTTAGCCAATTACAAATTGTCACGTGTCAAATTGACCACCTGGTCAAATTTAATTTTCAGCCAACCACAATATGACAAGTGTCATATGATTATGCAGAAAATATTAATTATTTCCATATTTAAAATTAAAGGAATAATTAATTAACTTGGGCCTAAACCCAAAGTCGAACTCAAACCCTAGGGGTTAGGCCTCCAAAGCTTATAAATAGGGATCCTCCCCCTTCATTTTGAAACCCCCCGGCGGCATTCGACATTCTGCATTTCAGAGGCTTCAGAAGATCAAAATGCCAGCTGCCTCCAGCTACCAAGCGTCAAGGATCAAGGCATGCAATTACAAACATTTACCGCATCAGGATCAACAACTGCTACAGAGTTCTTCGGCAAGACCTGCAAAGCCTTAAGAAGATTGAACTACAAGCGACATCCAGCTATCAAGCGTCAAGAACTAACGCCTGCTAGTTCAACAACTTCTTTTCTTCACATCAAAGACTGCAGTCATCTTCTTCGTCTGGTTCATCGATCGAGACCAAGCATTCAAGCCCTCGCATCCAAGAACTTGAAGAACTGCAACCAACAATCAACCTGCAAATGGTCAACCTTCGATCAGCCTTCAACTACCAAGCACTAAGGAAATCAACGCTCAAGACGTTCAGCTCAAGAACTGCTACAGAGTTCTTCAGCTAGACCTGCATTCGAGATCAAGTGTCCGCGCCCTCGGCTCACCCAAATTTTAGGAGATCGAATAAGAAGACTACTTTATTTTATTTAGTACAGAGATTGTACCCACATACATTCAAATATTAATACAAATTAATTTGTTTGTCAATTTCCTGTCTTTATTTATTTTGGACTCGAAATTTGTGTTTACAAATTTGGCATTCTCGATGGGACATCTCTGCCTCTCATCTCTTTTTCCAAGAAGTTAAATTCGACCTTCGATTCGAGCGACATGATGGTTGTCAACATTGAAGAAAAGATAGCTAAACTTGAGGCTATGCTAAACAAGCTCGCCATGGAAAGTGAAGAGAAAGACAACAAGATCAGCAAACAAAGTGAGTAGATCGCAAAACTGATAAAGAAGATAGAGAAGCGCCCGTATCAAGAATTCGACGAAGATTCAGACAAAGAGGAATCTGACAAAGAGTCTTCCAAGGGTGATGGCGATGGGGAAGACAAGAAGAGTAACTCATCTTCAAGATCACAAACTGTGGAGCAGATTCAAAACTTGGTGGCAAATGTAGTACGGACTCAACTCGAAGAGGGATCAACCAAGAGTCACTTATATACAAAGCCCTACACGAAGAGGGCTCTTCAGATGCCACTTGGTTATCAGCCACCGAAGATAACCAGTTTGATGGAAAATGGTAACCCTAAGCAACACATTGCGCATTTCATCGAGATTTGTAACAATGCTGGGACGAAAGGACACCGACTCGTGAAGCAGTTCATCCGATCATTGAAAAGGATAACATTCGACTGGTATACGGATTTGGAACTCGATCTATTAACAGTTGGGAACAAATAGAGCAAACGTTTCTCAACAGGTTGTACTGCGCTCAACGGGTCGTCAGCATGGCAGAGTTAACAAACACCAAACAGTGGAACGGCGAGCCAGTACTTGACTATATCCATCGTTGGAGGGCTCTTAGTCTTGAATGTAAGGATCGCCTCACCGAAGCTTCAGCTGTCGATATGTGCGCTCAAGGTATGCACTGGGATTTACTCTACGTTCTCAAGAAGGTCAAGCCTAAAACCTTTCAGGAGTTGGCGACTAAGGCACGTGACATAGAGATAACCATCACAAGTCAACAAGGAAGATCCTCTTCTACATCTGGATCTAAGAATGGTAGTGTGTATAAGAAGAATGGCAAGTCGTCAAAGGTTTCAATAGAGGAGTCCATGATTATTTCAATGTGTGAGCCGGTGCGAATCTCTGCTAAACCCAAACCAAAAAGAAAGATAGTCAGTTCCTCAAAAGAAGTTGAAAGGAAGCATTTTACATTTAAGGAGCTTCAAGACAAGAAGTACCCGTTTCTAGTCTCAAATTTGTCAGGAATGCTCGACGACTTGCTAGAGACAGGAGTTATTGAACTCCCGCAACCAAAGAGGCCGGAAGAAGCGGGAAGAACCACTGATCCAAGATATTATTGCTATCATAGGGTAGTTAGTCACCCTCTTGAGAAGTGCATTATGCTCAAGGAGCAGATCATGAAGCTAGCTGAGGAAGAAAAGATAATATTGGGCTTGGATGATAATGTCAAAGCCAATTACGTCTCAGCACGACCAATTCCATCCAGGGGAAATGAATGCTTGATGATTCAGGTTGGATGCCAATAACCAGTTCCACTTGTTGTACTAGTTTAGACCCCTCAAGATGCACATGAGCAAGAAGTAAAAGCTTTTGATGACGATGGAAAATGGATCTCGGGCACTCGAAAGAAGACTATGGGCAAAGAGAAGTCCAAACACCACCACCCCAAACGCATTAAAGGAGAAGAAACAACCTGCAATCTTCAACGGAGAGGAAGAGGCTGGGAGTCATCAAAAAACATAAAGCTAGTTTAGCTGAGTTGCTTGAGCGAGGCCCTCGTGTTCCTTTCACACTAGAGGAATACCTTTCGAAGTACTTCTTTGGAGAAAACAATGTTGCAGCTAAGAACATAGTTTCTTGTTTTGAGATCGAGGAAGATGACAATGAAGGAATGGAGTATCAGCCTAAGTTAAAGCTCTCTATGTTCGAAAGGTTGGAATGGCCAGCTTCCCGCAAGCAAGCATCTGTCTTTGAGCGGATAGGGTGTCGAGGAAAGCGCAAAGCTTCAGTCTTTAGCAGGACAAGGATGGTCCGATATCAAAGCCTTCTGTATTTTCAAGGATCAGACAGGCTGAAGAGGTCCCAAGCTCACAACCTAGCCAGGAAAAGAGTTCTGCATTCAGCCGCCTTGGAGTCATCAAAGAAGTTCAAAGCACCATCCCATCTCACATGAAGCGGTGTTCAACGTTGGAAGTAAAGACAGAAGGATCCCTTAGAGTGAAGAAACCCACTGTGATCTTCACCAGTCATCAAAGCAAAAACAACTTCGACATGGAGCTTGAGCGAGAGGAGACGTTTTCTTCTACCGAAGTCAAAATCTAGGAAAATGAAGATGTAGCTCCCGAGCAAGAGCCTAAACTGTTCACCAAAAAAAAAAAGATTTCACTTTCAATTCATTTCAATTTCATCATTGTAATACTCCTAGCCCACAAGAGTATAAACTGTGTACGGCTAAATAAAAACAATTATTTCTCTTTCTTTGAACTACGTTTGGCTTGATCCTTGTGGGTATTCCATCCCTTAAGGCTTAAGGTATGTAGGCAATTTGGGTCAAGATTCAGATACAACCATACCAAAAAAAAAAAAAAAAAAATCCCTCCCAGGTCAACAAATTTTGAAGACTTTCCTAGTAAAAAATTCAAGACTTCCAAGTCATCCACAAAAAAAAGACTCACAAGTCAAAATCCAAGACTTCCAAGTTATCATCACGAAAGACTCGTAAAAGTCCAAACCCAATGCTTTCAAGTCAAACTCTCAAGTCACCGAAATTAAAGACTCCCAAGTCGAAATTAAAAACATTCAAGCTAAAGACTCACAAGTCATCCAAATTTAAATCAACAAAATGAAAGACTCAAAAGTCAAGAAAAAAAAACACCATGACTTCCAAGTCAGCAAAATTCAAGACTCTGAAATCAACAAATTTTAAGACTCTAAAGTCACTAAATTCACCGATTTCCAATTAACAAAAATTAAAGACTTCAAAGTCAGTAAAAATTTGAGATTTTCAAATCAACAAACTTCAAGACTCTTAAGTCACCAAGTTTCTTGACTTCCAAGTCAACGACATGACAAAGACATCCAAGTCAATCAAACTCTCGTATCAACAAGTCTTCTGACTCCCTAATCGACTAAATGAAAGACTTACAAATCAACCAAATTCAAATTAACAAAATGAAAGGGCTCACAAGTCAAGATCACGACTTCCAAGTCATTAAACTTCAAGATTCCCAAGTCAACGATGCATAAGACTCTCATGTTAGCAAATCTAAAGATTCCTATGTCAACAATCTTCAAGACATCAAAATTCAGGATTTTCAAGTTGATAAAATTTAAAACTATCAAGTCATCAAAATCAAATCTTAAGGTGAAGAAAATCAATTAATCTTAGGTCACCAAAGAAAAGACTCCTATGTTGCTCCCTAGAGAGGATTCATAAATTCTTGACTCCCAAGTCAAAATAAATGACTCATATGTCAATTAAATTCAATGACTCACAAGTCAATAGGATGGACTCACACATCAAGACAGGACTAGTCAATACGAGACTCTTAAGTTAGGAAAGTCAATGGGTCACACGTGCAAGACTCCAAAGTCAACGTGGTTAAGGACTTCTACGTCAACATAATGAAGATTCTCGAGTCAAAACTGCTAGAAATGAACCGACGTCTAAGTCATCAAATTGTGGGCTTTCAAGTCACACTCTGGCTTGCTAAGATCCTCGTGTCGGTGGTTCGCTTCAAGCCGGCGCCATCAATGGTGCAATGCTCATGTTGGTTGATAACCTCTCTCAAGCACGCATTGCGGGGGGCATCCTAGTCGTGTTGACTAACTTCTGCTCCAAGACGGCGTCATCCTCCTTCAAATATGCAGCGAGGCAATAACTCCGTCGACCAGACTGTACTAACGTTTCTGAGAGAGTTATCTTGGACGACTCTACGTCAGTACAGTGAGGAGTAGTCCACTTGCAGTGAGGCGATCACTTCGTCGACCCAGTTTGGATCTGAAAAAAGACACCTAAAGACGCCTAATATATCAGAACGTCACTGAGGAGTATTCCACTTGCTGTGAGGCGATGACTCTGTCGACCCAAACTCTACTGTCATTTTTGAGAGAGTTGTTTATGACAACTCTACGTCAGTAAGATGAGGAGTGTTCCACTTGTGACGAGGCAATGAATAGTCGGCCCTTCAGTTCTGAAATGAGACACCTCAAGATGTCTAATACATCAGAACGTTGCTGAGGAGTACACCACTTGTGGCAAGGCCATGACTCCGTCAACCGAGACCGTATTGTCATTTTTGAGAGAGTTGTCTTTGGCAACTCTACGTCAATACGCTGAGGAGTTCCATGTGAGTTGAGGTGAGGCGACGACTCCGTCGACCCAAACTGTACTGATGTTTCTGAAAGAGTTGTCTAGAACAACTCCACGTCAGTAAACTGGAGAGTAGTCAACATAATCCAAGATGAAGCAATGACTTTGTCGATCCAGACAGTCTTGAAGAGAGTTGTCACGGCCAACTCTACGTCAGTACGCTGAGGAGTAACCCACGGAAGTCAAGGTGAAGACACTGTCGACCCAGACAGTTCTGAAGAGTGTAGTCTGGGACTACTCTACGTCAGTACGCTGAGGAGTCATTCATGGAAGCCGAGACGGTGACACTGTCGACCCAGACAGTCCCGAAGAGAGTTGTTCTAGAACAACTCTACAGCAGTAAACTGGGAAGTAACCAATGTAAAGCGAAGCGATGATGTACATCAACCTCCAAAGCTAGCCACGATCAAGATAAACCTTCATGGTTAAGATGAATCCCTCTCAGTTCCCTACACCAAAAATGAGACAAAAGGAAAAATGAGTGTTAAAAAAAAGAGAAAAAAAACAAATAAAAGGGATGAAATGTAAAAAAAAATGAGTGATGAAAAAAGCATGATGAAAGAAAAAAGAAAGAAAGCAAAAAAAGAATTAAAAAAATGTCAAAAAGAACGTAATATGTGAACAAAATTGGAGCAAATGTATCATACGTATGCTGATTCTCGGGCCCACTCAAAAAAATCAAAAGGAAAAGGAAAAAAAGAAAGTGAAAAAAAGAGAGATGCATCAGACATGTTCACGTGAAGATTCAGAAGCATGATATAGATGGGTAGTTTCTAATCTACATATATGATATTATATGACTCCCCTGTATCTCTCTCATCCAAATGCAAAGTTTGGTGATTCATGATTGTGATGGCACAACGGTGGGGAAGAGATTACAAAGAAAGAAAAGATGAAGGAAGACCAGCACAAGAAAACAGAAATTAAGAGTTTGGATATGGAAACTCCGTCAAGGAATGATACAGTAGAGAGTTGTAGCAAAGATTCTTCCAACAAAAATCAGTGGATGAACCAAAGTTTTAGACAGAGTATACAGATTGTTCTAAATCTGAATGCGACAATCTATTGAAAAATATGGGATTCAAGAGGTTAATTTATAGATCTATAGTTGTTGATCCAACAACACTCCAACTCCAACTCCAATCCCGATCCCAATCCCAATCCAACTTTGAACTTCGATTCAACTTCAACTCTAGTTGTGATTATCAAGAGTGTTATCTTAATAAAATTTTGATAAAATTTTATCTAGTTTGGAAAGAGGAGGAAGAAGAGTCATCATAGTTGTTAAAACTCCCATGAATGACAAGTGTTTCTTCAAAAAAAAATGGTGAAGAAGAGAAGAAGAAGAAGAAGAAAAAAAAAGAATAAAATTGCAAGAGATGGAAGGGTAGAGGAAGAAGACTCAGATTTGGGGGGGGGGGGGAAATCATAGTAGATGAGTCATGAGTTGCAAAGGAATAAAGATTGGCACAAGAGATTCCTTTATATAAGAATTAATCGGTCAAGTTCCCTAACCCTACTCCAATTCAAGTATCAAAAATCTTATCTAATAAGATATTGTGATAGATTTCGTCCAATTTGGAGAGTTGTGATAACTAATGATAACAAGAAAAAAAGGGAGAAAAGAATTGTACTGCTTCTAGTCTTCTCAAGCCAACTGAAATTGGATCCAAACCAGAAAATCAAGTTACATAAAAATAAAGAAGTCATATACTGTTGCGCATGATGATCCCCCAATTCAATCCCATCTTGGCCAACGTGACATTGCTTAGTCAATGCTCAATCTAAAAGCCTGTGTAAATATTTGGCAAAAGACTCAACACTTTGGCCCAAGTGCAATTTGTCAAAGTTAATCACATTAGAAGGGGTAATTAATTACATTCCCCAAATATTCGAGACCTAGCCGCTTCAAACACTCAAGATTCGTGTCCACGACCAGTTCTCGAAGGGGGCATCTGTAGGAGGCAAAAATGTGTCAGCAAATCAGAAAATGACACGTGGAAATTAAATTAATTTTAATTTGGCCAACTACAAATTGCCACGTGTCAAATTGACCACCTAGTCAAATTTAATTTTCGGCCAACCACAATATAACAAGTGTCATATGATGATGCAAAAAATATTAATTGTTTCCATATTTAAAATCAAAGAAATAATTAATTAACTTGGGCCTAAGCCCAAAACCCAATTCAAACCCTAGGGATTAGGCCTCCAAAGCTTATAAATAGGGGTCCTCCCCCTTTATTTTGAAACCCCCGGCGACATTCGACATTCTGCATTTCAAAAGCTTCAGAAGATCAACCGCAGCTCGCTCCCAACTGGCGTCGAGGATCAAGGCGCCAAAGCTTGACATCTGCGTCGAGGATCAGAAGCGCTCTGAGTTCTTGGCAAGACTGCAAGCTTAAGAAGATTGAACTATAAGCGACATCCAGCTATCAAGCGTCAAGAACTAACGCCTGCTAGTTCAACAACTTCTTTTCTTCACATCAAAGACTGCAGTCATCTTCTTCGTCTGGTTCATCGATCGAGACCAAGCACTCAAGCCCTCGCATCCAAGAAGAAGCGCAACCAACAATCAACTCGCAAATGGTCAACCTTGATCGACCTTCAACTACCAAGCACTAAGAAATCAACGCTCAAGGCGTTATTTCGAAGCTGCTCTGAGTTCTTGACTGAACTGCATTCGAGATCAAGTGTCCGCGCCATCGGCTCACTCAAATTTCAGAAGATCGAATCAGAAGACTACTTTATTTTATTTAGTACAGAGATTGTACCCGCATACATTCAAATATTAATACAAATTAATTTGTTTGTCAATTTCCTGTCTTTATTTATTTTGGACTCGAAATTTGTGTTTACACACCTATCCCACTTACCACAACTCCCACCGCAACTTATCACAACACACCAAACTTCACCACACTTTTTCAAATTCCACCATACTGCAACCAACTGCACCGTAACCGCATCGCATAAAAGAACGGGGCCTTAGTGATCATAATATTACTTTAAAAAAGTGTTTCTATCCTCTTACAATGCACGACACTATATCCAGGGAGGTGGATGCATGTCCCACTCCATATTACATCTAATTGTTGAGCCCCACATTTTGCTGATTTATGGGTCTCTGCATTCATTGTTGGATCTCTTGGCCCATCAGATGTTGGTGACACCTTTTTCATTCTGCATCATTGCTTCATCCTCAAGGATATAGGCTGAGGGTCCCCTGCCAAAGTCTTTCTTGTTGATTTTGTTTACCACCACTTGTGAGTCACTAACCATAATATATCTGCTCCACTCCTTCAAATTTTCAGTCAACTAATTTTGACATCTTTGAATTCAATTTGTGTCATTAGGATCCAGTAAATTTTATCAAGTTTACCATTATGTAACCACATTAAACAATAACCAATTCCGCTTTGCCAAAAAAAATAAGGAATTTGGTAAATAGTGGTTTAATTTAAATCAATGCACTAAGAACTCCTGCAATATTGGATTTGAGTTTGGCTCACTGAGTGTTGTACGATCTATGAGCCCTCTATCAAGAGAGTTAAAGCTTGTCTCTCTATGTACCGTACTTTGTAATGTTGAGTATAAGTTTGACTCATATTAATCCAAAAGTGTGTTGGCCCTATTTAATAATATAATTAATTTGGTTCTATTGATCATAAAGAAGTGAGGTGGAGCAAGAGGTAAGGGAAAAAAGAAATAAAAAAAATGTATGAGCGACTCACCATTTATCTCATTCCATGATCAAACGTCTCAATGTCTGTTACGCAAGTATGCTCACATTCTCACTGCTAGAATATCCCACAAAAAAATTTTTAGTGAAAGTTATTTTTCAACAAAAAATTTCTTTAACAAAATAAATAAATGATTATTTTCCTTTAAGCTAAACCCTTAGTGTGTGGCATATTCTATGTTATATTATTTTAATATCCATTAGTTACATAATAGACGGATGGTTTGAACTCATTCTTTCTTTAACTTTTTTATTTTCTAGGTTGTTCAATTCAGTCCTCAAGAACAAGTCCTAGCACATCCAGCATTAGCTTGTTTCATGACACATTGTGGATGGAACTCATCAATGGAGGCGCTAACCTCTGGGGTGCCTGTGATAGCATTTCCTCAATGGGGTGACCAAGTGACTAATGCCAAGTTTCTATGTGACGTATTCAGGTTTGGACTAAGGTTGTCTCGGGGTCACTTTGAGGATCGAATAATCCCTAAAGATGAAGTAGAGAGATGTGTAAGGGAGGCTATCGTAGGATCAAAGGCTTATGAGTTGAAGAAAAATGCCCTCAAATGGAAAGCTGCTGCTGATAAGGCAATAGCCCAAATGGGATCCTCTGACCAAAATATGCAAGCATTTGTTGATGAAGTTCGAAAAAGGAGCAAAATTATGGTTGGAACCAATAATAAGTAGCAAGTAATTTGTTGGAAACTCAAGTCATAATAGAGATAATGGGAAAAATCCCTATCAATATGTGTTCTTGTGATTTGGTTGGCGAATTGTAATAATATCTAAAGTTTATTAGGGAATTGGGTGTATTTACACATGTATATGTGTGTGTGTGTGTATATATATATATATATATATATATATATAGAGATCTTGACTTGACGACTTTAGAAACGTCTATTTTCTTCTTTAATTGCCAGGGTCAAATGTCTTCGACGGGTTAGGTTCAGATAGAAACCAAAACTATCAAACCTAACTTTGGACCCATTTGTTATTTTTAATGAAATAAATTTATTATGTTAGTTTCTATAATATCTACCATAGTATTCACCACCACGGTTAGATTTGACACTTTTAATCCTTTTGCCAAGTTGATTTTCAACTTTAGCCTTGTAGTTTTTGAAAACGTCCAGAGACTGTGATTTTCATGAATGAGATATATATGTAGCCAGGTTTAAAATAATAACCTATGAATGTTATAAAGTATTGTTGGCCATTCTTAGAAGGAGTTGGGAAAGGGCCAAAAAATGTCAACATGTATAACTTCTATTGGCTTCAAATCTTCTTTGGTTGATTTGTTTGACTTTCTACAATCAACACATACCTCCATGTCTGTGAAAATTAAGGGTTCAAGAATTCCATCAGACATGATTCTCTCTATTCTCCTCTTGGAGATATGACCCAATTTTTTATGTCATAGGGTAGCATAATTCTCATTAGGTAATTTCCTGTTTATGCCTCGATTACTTACATGCAGGATTTCATTATAAGAAGCAACTATGTCAAGTTTGTATAGATGATCGTTATTTGATAAAGAGCCGGTTCCAACTAACTTTGAATCATGAAACAACTTGTATAATCTATTTCCGAATGAACAAATGTTACCGTATGTTTTGTCAAACTAACAAACAGAAACCATATTCCGCCTAAAAGACGACACAACAAATGTTTCATCAAGATTCAAATAAAAACTTTTCTTTAACAATAATCTAAACTTGCCAATCGCCTCTACTTGAACTAACTTGCCATCCCCCACAAAGATGTATCTTTCAACATCACTTGGTTTTAGCCAGCTCAGACAACCCTACATAGACACACTTATGTGAATTGTTGTACCATAATCAACCCACCAAGCGTGCGAAGGAACTGAGGCTAAATTGACCTCTGAACAAACCAAACTAAGAAACATACCTTTGTTAGCACGTCAAACGCGATATTTGGCACATTCCTTCTTCTTATGGTCTGCACCACCACAAAAGAAGCAACCCATATTTTCAGCATTAGTTGATTTATGCTTCTGTTGCTTCTTTTGAGGTGCCTTATCTGCACCTTCTTTATCCTTCACCCATTTCCTCTTTGAATTAGAGGTCAAGGTAAGGTGAGCACTTTCAATCTTTTATAGCTTCGACCTTTCCTCTTCCTGAACACAGTGTGAGATGAACTGATTCATAGACCAAGTCCCTTGTTGACAATTATAGCTCACCTTAAATTGGTTAAAACTTGATGGAAAAGATATTAAAATCAAATGCTCTAATAAGTCCTCAGAGAGGTCAAGTTTAAGTGCCTTTTGTTTCAAAACTAGATTAGAAATCTCCATAAGGTACTCCCTTATGTTTTAATTGCCTTTATACCTCATCCAAACTAATTTTACGAAGAGCACTCTAATTTCAGCATTTTTGTTCATGACAAACATCGTTTCAATCTCATTAGAGAAACCCTTAGTCATAGTTATCTTTTCAGATACAATGCCCCCGAATGCTTCTTGAATGGCTTTCTTCATGATCATTAAGATCATGCTATCTGACCTTTGCCACCTCTCAAGCTCCCTCACTTGATGAGAGGAACTCTCATCAGTTACAGGAGCAAGAGAGTCAAACCTTAAGGCAAGGTCAAGATCCATGACGCCGAGAACAATTAGAGATTTTCTTTCCATAACTTGAAGTTTGAGCCATTCAGCATAAAAATAGAGTTAATGTTGGCGGTGATTTTAGCAGGATCAAATGTAGTTGAATCAGATAACAACTAAATAGTTCAATATATGCTTACCAAAAACTATAATCTTGATAATAACATTAAGTTCAAATAGGGTCACGTCTCATCTCAAAATATCAAGTTTCCATTAATATTCCATCTTTGGATGACAATATTAACTTCTTATTGATATCCTTGTGTAGTCATCAAACATTGATAATAAAAAACATGTCGAATAATGAATCCTCATTTGGATTGATTCAATAATCACATGTAAACCAAAAATTATCACAAGTTTATAACAACAATCATTCATGCAATATATCAACATTGATCTTCCTTTGGGCCGAAACAACATTAATAGTTTTGCATGAGCACTCCTTTTATATTCGCAATAAATTAATTTTGACAAGAGAGGTCACTTAGGTGACATGTTGTTTTAATTAATTCATCGTAAATATAAAATAACCTTGGATCGCATTATCCAAACTTAAAATTATTCTAAAACGATATGTTTGACAACATACAATATATGCATTATTGTCACATTGCAATGTATCCTAATATCACAACCTTTAATGCGTAAAACACTGAAATTACATAGAAAAGCATGCACGATAAAATAATCCATCAACTATGATAAATAAACTTGTAGGACCCTAGGAAAAATCCCTTTTTTCCCGTGATGCGCTACTTAAACGATCGGGAGCCGACTAAGGATATTTTTATTTTATGAAATTCATTTTCGGGGGGTAACTTTTTATTTATTCAATAATCAATTTTTATTCCATATTCACATGTTTGAAATTACATCGAATTAATTTACAAATAATTTTACAAAAAATCCGATTCGAATCCGGGCCAAAGCCCAATAAAGAATACTTAGAAAATTCAAAGGCCATGTAACCTTTAATAATTCCTATGATATTTTCTCTTGAGCGGACTCCGGATCGGAATATGAAATTATGTAAATTATTTTATAAATTCATTCGGCGTAATAAACATTCATGTTTAAATAATAAAAAGAGATTAATATAAAAAAAGAAAGAGTCACCAGCTGATTTAAGGAAACCGACAAACCATAAACATTCATGGTAAGGTTACGAATTTGAGAATTAAAATAATACTCAAATCCGCCTGTTAGAGGGTAGCTACTTTTTTTTTTGATAATTAGCGGCTACACAAGCCCTTTTACACGGATCAAAAATGCCCAAAAGCACAAAAGAGCATACAACTCTAAGATAGTGCATAACACCCCCAAAGAAAGTGCAATACAACCCAAAGGAAACCAAAACCACAAGAAGAGATCTAGTGGCGTAGGCACTCGAAGCAGCCACCTAAGGTAATCCAGAGCTTCTCTGCACAATTTGAACCACAACAAGGAATTGAGGAAAAATTCATCCGATCAAGAGCAGATCATTAATTCATTCCAGTGAGCCATAGGCATAGAAAACATACTCTAATAAAATCAAACTTGAAATGAAATTGAGCGGGGAGAACTTTTAATAAATTTCACGAGATTATTATTCGAACATGCAAATGAAAGAAAAGAATGATGATTTACAAAAGAATGTATAGATAAATGTTTACATAAAAGAAAGTACATTATTGAAACTTTAAAGGATGAACGAACCTCACTTAAAACTTTGATATGATGGATGGAAGATCGAGCTCCTTATGATGACCCTTGACCGTGACTTGAATATGGCTTGGAATGAAGATTATTCGATGGTGGATGTGGTTTATGATCGATGTGGTGATAATATGTATGATGGTTATGGATGATAATTATGGATGATGGAAGAGAATATGAGTGTAGTATAATGAGAGTAAAGAAATGGAGAGAATAAGGATATATGATGATGATTATAGAGAGAGAGTAGAGAGTGATGGAGAGAGTATAGAATGATGAGAAGTCGGTGATGATTTGATGATGGGAAGAGTTGATGATATGGATGGAAGAATGAGGGGGTATTTATAGGTGAAGGGTGGATGGATGGAGATGGAAGGTGAGGTGCATGATCCTATGGATCATGCCCTTTAGACAAATATGCTACGATCATGGGTCAAAATTCTCATGCTATGATCATGGAATGATGATAGGATGGAGGGAAAAAGTTGGCGGCAAAAATCCAAATTAAATAGGAAGGCCACCGAGCCTTTTTATTTTGTGAGAAATAGGACGACCACCAGGCCTTCTTTTTTCCTACAGAAATTTCAGCGCTTCCGGGCCGAGTTTTGGGCTAAAAAATGTGCAAGGCTGCTGGGTCTTCTTATTTGGCTAAGCCAACTTCAAATGACCATAATTCCTTCATCTAGACTCCAATTTAGGTGATTCAAAAGGCGTTCGAAAGCTTATGATGTGTACTTTACTATCATCAAAAGAAATAGGACCAATGAGACTTGTGGAAAAAAATGGGATTCGAAATGGTGGGTACATGTATGTGGAAAGGGCGGAAACTGAAGGTTTTTTTGTAGTGGGTTGGCCCGGTAGCTTTTGATTGAGGAAGGCCCAGTGGCTTTGCTTTACAAAGTCTCTTTTCTTGTTGTGCTTGGTTTGGTGCTGGGCTTGCCTTGAAAATGGGCAAGGCCCACACTACAACAAAAGTCCATATTCTAGACATAAAATTGTAGACACAGTTGATAACTGTCACAAATAATTCTTGTCAACAAATTTTGTAGACACCATTTGGTGTCATCTATTTGTGACACGTACTTGGGACTATAATTTTGAAAGAAGACAAAACATTAGAAATGCATCATGTGAATTCAGCTTCTCTTTCCAAAAGAAAAAGAAAAAGAAAAAGAAAGTGGGAAAAGGTGAAAAAGGGAGCAAAGTTGTTTTTTCTAACCCTAATTTGCTATTTCATCCGCCACTCCCTTTTTCTTTCTCTCACATCTTCTACTTCTCCTCTCCCCAAGTCACCCTCATCTGCTTCCATTGATGTGAGGGAAGCTCCATTAAATCTGTAGATCATCTCCATCTTCTACTTCTCCTCTCCAAAAGTCTACCTCATCTCTCTATCTCTATTCTCCACTTCCAATTTCCAGTTTTTGAATGAACACCTTGATTTATTTTGAAGCCTCCTTTCTATGACAATGAAAAGGTCAATTGGTGGTGCACAAAAGAGAAGCTCCAGAACTCGAATAGGACTGTTTTTGTTCTGAATTTCTATGAAGTTCTCTAGAAATCTGTTCGATTTTTGTCTTCAATTTGTGTGAAAGTCGTCTAAGCCTTCCGAGTTTCGCTTGTCTACTCTTTACTCTACTGAGGACCACAAATTTCTACTACTTTCGTGATTCGAAGTTCAATTTATCAATCGAATCTTAAGCCGAAGGTAATGTATTCACGGAAACGATTTGGTTTTTAGGGGATTTTTGGATTGATCCCATCTGGGTTTGGATTATTTTGATCTGAATCTAAGGTAGAGATTATTAATTTCTAGGTCGATTTGTGATCTTGTGAGGTTGAAATTTGCATGATGACTTTGTTATTTTGTTAGATGCATTTTTTGTAAGTGGTAATCCAATAAAAAATAGGGCTCTCTGGGTTTTCAATTTGCTTTATGGGTTGGTCTCTTGTAGTTTCTCACATAGTTAGTGTTTTTTCTACAATGTTATTTGAAATTCGTTCTTCTTCTGGGTTGCTTTCTAACTTTTGATGCTTGGCCAGGATTTTGGGTGAAATGGTCTTGGACGACTGAAGAACAGAATCACTAATGAGCAGCAGATAGAGAAAAATGAAAGTGAATTCAAGAACTTGCTTTATTTTTTTTCTACTCCATTAATGAACTAGAACTAGAATTGGGAAGTCAGATTGATTTTTTCTACTCCTATATGTAATGATGTTGACATTATTTAATGAGAAAATATATTATTCAATTTAATTATTATATTTTCTTTTTCCATAAAATCAAAACAAATGTAAAAATTAAAATGGAAAGTGCAACTAAAACAATTTCCATTAAAACAAGTTTGTAGCTTTCTTGACACAAAAGGGTGTCAACAATTGCTAGACTTTTCTTGACAGCAATATGTGTCACAGTCAAATTTGTGACACCCATTTTTATGACACACATGCTGTGCGTTAAGACTTTCATTTTTGACATTCAAAGCTGTGTAAAAGTACCTAAAATTGTGTCAAGCATCAACATATTTGTTGTAGTGCCAGTGGCCTTCTTATTTTCTTTGGGCAAGGTCTGACTGTTTTTATCGGTACAAAATTCAGTGTCTACAAAACTTTATCCAAAATTGAAGAAAAAATATTTATCATGCATCCTTATATTCATGAACAACTATAAATCTCTTCTTAAAGAGTATAAGAGGGCAGAAAATTAAATTGTCTGAACGAGAATTTCGCTAAGCACAAAACATTCATGAAAGTCCAAATTAATTATGCAGAAACATAATTCAACATATACATAGCAAAAGCCTTAAACCAATTTAGCATAATCAACACAAATTAACTGTCAATTAGCAAACTAAACCTGAAAAAAATGCCAAATTGGGTCTCCGCGAATGCCCAGAAAAATTAAAGTATGAAACTCCAAATTAAAGGCACATAAACATGATTAACCATGTGGGAATCAAAAGCCTTAACATAATTTCAGTATACAAGCAACGGAAATAGCCAAGTTTTGCATAATTAGAACTGAAAAAAACTGGGGTTCATACCCAAATAATGCAATCCCAAAATTAATCAATGAATAACCAAATTGATTGCATATAAACATGATTAAACATGATCCTAACAACATGCATATATCAATTTGAAGCAAAACAAATGAAATCAACCCAATTTAACAAATTAAACCGAAACTAGGGTTTATAGACGTCAAAAAACAATGCCCCCAAAAAATCCACGAATTCACTCTATAAAATTTAGAAAAAAATCATGTAAATTCACTAAATCATAAGCCTATAATAACAATCAATCAATTTTAGAGATTAAACGACCAAACGTGCCCAATTAAATTCGAGTAGTTCGACAAAACGAAACCCTCAAAGGAGGATTTCTCCCAAAGTATGCAGTGAAAATTCAATTAACTTTGCAGATAGAAGATACTTTAGTATGCAACAACAAAAGCCTTAAAGGAATTTCCCCAAAAGAGAACAATTTGAACTAAACCTGAAGCTTGCAATTATGACGGCAGCGGAAGAACGAAAAAAACCAAATTGAGCAAATTAATTAACAGCAGATTAACCTTAATTATTCTAAAAGATTCAACATATAGATGACTCTGATACCACTTGTTGAGATTAATCATAATTATAACAATCATTGTAAACCCAAAATCCAATATGCCGAATCAATAGAACATAAACATAGACAAGAAACCTGAATCCATTATAGTTGTTAGTCCTCCTAAGCGACGTGGTTAGGTCTTCTTGATCAACATCCACCTAAAAGAGAACTCACAGAGAAAACTCTCTCTCACTGACTATGCGATATCAGGGAGAAGATAACCATGTGTGTGACCTGGGACCATAACCATATATATAACAGTAAACCGCTTAGGGTTTGACCTAATATTATTCCTCCCATCATGGAATAATAATAAGTCACTAGTATCCACACATTAGAGTCCACATCTTACTTAACACATTAAAGCCCAATATATATACTTATTGGATCAAAGTTTTAGCAAGCGTATGAGCATCCTGTATCGTTTCTTTAGCTACCTTGCTGATTCTATACTCCCTCAATCTGTTACACAATTGCATAATATTACAAACTAAAGGGTAACAAACAAACCAAGAACTCGATGGATCATTGATAAACTGTATTGCTAGCTGGGAGTCTGTTTTCACGTCCACAAAATCCTCCCCAGTCTTAATAGCTTCCAGCAAGGTTAAATACATTGCGTGTAATTCCACTTGTATCGCTGATAATGCCCGAATGTCCCCCCCCCCCCAATATTTGAATGTTGCTTGATTGATTGCCCGTTTTTACCCACGTCGCTTCACCCTTGGACATTCTTTTCTTCAAAGCTCCATCAACTTTATACAACAATCCTGACGTTGCCCCAAAGCAAAATTGTGGCTCACCCGAGTCTATTGACTAGGCCTCCGTTGTCTATGATATTTCTTCATATATGAGATCCATAAGTCTCCCTCAATTATAGCAAATTTGAGACCTAATTCCAATGTACCCTGTTATATATCAACTTTATTTAATTTCACCATATTGCGACTTTTCCATATCTCCCACAAGACTGTAATAAATGAAAGTGTTTGAGTTCTTGTATCTTTATCTTTAACCATCAAATATCGTAGTCAATTCTCTATCCATCTCCTCCATCCTATTTCCATTGTAGACTCTGTAAGCCCAAGTGTGCTAGCATGCCATAGAAGTTTAGCAATGTGGAAGTCCTGAAACAGATGATTTATCGTTTCTAGATGTGAATTGAACCAATATCAATTGTCATCTTGAAGTCCTTGTTCTTGCGTCTTTTCTCCTGTAGGGAGAGCTTGATTATAGCATTTCCAATGAAACATTTTCCACTTCGGTTGCATTTTCTATTGCCATAGTCTACTCCATAACTTTCGTTACTCCACAGATATTGATGATGTAAATGTCCCTGTTTTAAGTCCAATTTCTGCATCCTGATTTAACTATTTATTTACTTGTCGGATGCTTATTCCAACAGCTTCTCCTCCACAGCTGGAACTGGATGGGAGCTGATAAGCTTCACATTAGTTGGCAGGAAATGTTGCCGAAGATATGCAAAATTCTAAACTACTCTTTCTCCCTGCCTAACTGCCTTTGTACTAGATCTTTTACCTTCGCTTGTAAATTTCCATCAGAAATGTCAGGGCGTAATGCTATAAACAATGACAATTATTATGATATATATTCATTTATATATAAGTTCATCGTCAGATTATGATCCAACACCATGTTCCTACAAAAAGTTGGGTCGAGTTCTTTGGTAAAGTATGGATAATAAAGATGGATAGTATTGGTAAGTATAAATAAGATGGATAAATATGAAAATGTATATAATGATTTTCATAAAATATTGTCCTTAAGATGGAAAATGTGAATAGTGTGGACCGGGCAGATTATCTTTCAATTTGAGTTCACCTTAGGCCTGGGTCTACTTTGATTTACCCAAAACCAACATTAGTATCGTCATTGTTAATAGGATGTGTGTTAGCTATTCTTTCTGTTCCATATTAATTATCATAATTTTGACTATCATGATATTAAATATCACTCTTTTTTCTTAAATAATATGTTATTAATAATTGAAATATTATACTTTTACAATATTAGTTTTCATTACGAATATAATGATGGTAGTTTTATAATAACTCATTGTATACATTGAGAAATTTATGGTCAAAATTTTTGAAATTTAACTGTATAATTTTAAAAAATGACAATTAATAAGGAATACATGCAATAACGTTAACCAGACGTGAGTCTGCCTTTGGTGAGAAATTTTTATATGTCAATTTTGTCAATTTTGCCACTCAACTTTAAAAATTGTCAAATACACCACCTAACTTTTTATAATTGTCAAATATGCCACAATACGATGTTATAACCTGTTACAGCAGGTAATTTTAAATTTTCCTTTTTCTTTATAGGTCAGCCTTACAAGTTACAATAATTTTTACAAAGATAGAGAATAAAAGAAAGGAAATCAAAACCAAAAGGTTTTACATTTCATTTTTTTCCCAGTTTCCCTCCATAACCGTCATGTTCCCCCCCCCCCCCCCTCATATGTTCTGTTGCAACCTTCAAGAACCCATTTCGATTCTTTTTTTCTAGTTAGGCATCACTTCATCTTGAAGTGATCTTCATGACCAGCATCAATTTTATTCTAGGAGGTAGGGTTTTGCTCTATTTTCTCACCTTTTATGCAAAATAAAGGCAAATTAAAAAAAAAAGGATTACCTGAAGTCATGTTAAATTTCTTTTTGTGACATTTTTAATAACTTTAAAAGTCATGTGGTATATTTGATAATTTTCAAAGTTAAGTGGTAAAACTAACAAAAGATAAGACTTATGTAGCATAGAGAGTATTTAACTCGAGTAGTGAGCGGTGAAGTAGCACAGATTTGTAGTTACGTACGGAGGCTTCAGAAATTGGCTCGAATTGCTCGCAGCAACTTGCAAATTTGCAATAAATTTGGTAATTGAATTCGAAAATTTGCATGGCCCCCACCAAATGCTGCTGAGGTGCTGCCTGCTGTGGGTCGCTCTTACACCAAGACGCTATCCCTGTCACATCCTGATGATCTGATCCAAAGCTAAATTAAATATTCAACACCTCAACCAAGACAAAATAAAAAATTCATAGATTAAAGTCCACTCTTCCCACCGAACTCCGCACCCGCCCCATATAAAAACCACCTGAACCATCAACATTTGCAGTAGCACTACACAACCAGAAAACCTTTCGGGCTACGTAGTAATCCTAAACTTTGCGAGGGAAAGAATTAACAGCCCAGCAATGAGCTCCCTCATGGTGTCCAAAACTGAGCAGAGCAACAACCCTACAACACCCATGGCCCATGTCTTGTTGATATCATTCCCGGGGCAAGGCCACATCAACCCCCTCCTACGCCTGGGCAAGTGCCTCGCCTCCAAGGGCCTTTTGGTCACCTTCAGCACCACCGCCACCTTGGGAGAGGTCATTCGGACCGCCAACGATGCCGTTTCCGATGAACCTGTCCCTGTCGGAGACGGCTTCATCCGGTTCGAGTTCATCGAAGACGGGTGGCCCGAACACGACCCCAGGAGGGAGGACATGGACCAGTACCTCCCTCACCTAGACACGGTCGGCCGGGCCCGGGTACCTGACATGCTGGCCCGCCAGGCCCGGCTCGGTCGACCCGTCTCCTGTCTTATAAACAATCCCTTCATCCCCTGGGTGTCTGACGTGGCGGAAGACCTGGGCTTACCAAGCGCCATGCTGTGGGTCCAGTCCTGTGCGTCTTTTCTCTCCTATTATTACTACTTCCACTCCCTTGTACCCTTCCCCGACGAAAGTACCCCCGACATCGACGTCGAAATTCCCTCCATGCCCTTGATGACGCGGGACGACATCCCCACCTTCCTGCACCCTAACACGCCGTATGGTTTTCTGAAAAGGGCAATCTTAGGACAGTTCAAGAACCTGTCGAAACCCTTTTGCATATTGGCGGACACTTTCTATGAGCTGGAGGGAGAGATGGTGGACCACATCAACACACTGTGCGGCCCAATTAGGACAGTTGGGCCGCTCTACAAGGACCCGGAGTCCGTGTCGGGGTTTTCGCGGATCCGGGCCGACCCGATGAAAGCGGACGAGGAGTGCATTGGGTGGCTGGACAGGAAACCGGTTGGGTCGGTGGTGTACATATCGTTCGGGACGGTGGTGCACCTGAAGCAGGAGCAGGTGGATGAGATCGCCGCCGGGTTAACAGCCGCTGGTGTGCCGTTTTTGTGGGTCATGAAGCCTCCCCACCCCGATAAAGGGTTCACTCCCCATAAGTTGCCGGAGGGTTTCTTGGAGAAGGCCGGCGACAATGGCAAGGTATATGTTCTTCTCGTTTTTCATATGCATGGATTAACTTAATAACGTTTGATATACCCCTCCATTCTATATTAATCCTCGTATTTGTAAATTATTCAGGCAAATTTTAAAATTTTTTATTACAAATTTCTCATATATAATGAATTGTTATATAAAGTTATCATCATTTAGATTTATAATGAAAATTAAATAGTATTATAACAGTATAACATTACAATTATTAATGGTATATTACGTAAGAAAATATCAATTAATATAACATTACAATTATTAATGGTATATTACGTAAGAAAATATCAATTAATATAACATTACAATTATTAATGGTATATTACGTAAGAAAATATCAATCAAAGAGTGACGTTAAAGACTGCGAAAAACAAAATTTTGACAATTAACATGTAACAAATGAGCAGTCCCTAGAGCCAGAGATAAGGTATTGACCTTAAGGAATGACCTAAAAAGCAAATTGACCATAAAAGATTAGAATGATAAACAAAAAAGGATGAGGTAGCTTGATTTTTTCTCTAATCACCTAAAAGTTAAATTAAAAAAACTATATCACCTCAACTTTTTTGAATCCTACATATTCTATAATTTAGGACCTCATTATCCTCTTAAACCTTCACGGCCGGAGTAAGCTCAATTATTAAGGCCTTGTTTTTTTATGTGATATATAAAGTGTAGAAATGATATAGTATGGTAAAATATAGTTTGATGATAGTGTGATAAATTATGATAAATTCGGTATAGTATCATGAAAAAGAATAGGGCTTATGGAAATTTGAGTTCTTTTTTTTTTCCACAAATACATTTAAACATTCCTATGAAAAACAATTACATGTATTTTTTTTTAAATATCTCTAATTACTTGTTAGGAAGCTTAATTTTCTTATACTATTTGATTTTAAATTTTTATATTTATCAGTATAAAATAGTTTTCACATTTTTTATTTTTGGAAATACTATTTTCTTTTATTATTTGATTTTGAATGTTTCATATTTATTAGTGTAAAATAATTTTCATATTTATCAATATAAAAGCTATTGCTTGATAATAAGATTTTCTTGCTCACATAGAATTCAATTTAATTCTTTCATATAATTATATAAAATATTTGGAGTAGAATTGCCGTAGATAATTCTTTCAAAAATATAAAAAATATACAAACAGGGAAGTTAAATATGTATTATAATAATTTTTTAGAAAAATAAAAATAAAATAGCATAATGAAAACTAAATGTATATTATAAATTGTGAAAGTGAATAAATAAAAGGATTTGATACTCAATTTTTTAGGTTTTAAAATAATAAAAATAAGTATATATAAATGGTTAAGTATTAATTAATAGTTTCTACTTTTAAGAAATACTTTTATAATACTACCTCTATCCCTAAATAATTGTCCATTTGACTAAACTTTGACTGTTGATTACTCACAAATTATAATGAGTTATAATATAAAATTAATATTATTGTAACTTTTAGTACTATATCTTTCTAATGGTGCGAAAGAGGTGGGTGGACAAATCACCAAGAATGAAAACTTCATTCTCGATTCTACGAGAATTTTTCTTACCATGGCATTACTCTACCACTGAGTTAAATGGGCCTTTCATTAGTCAATTATTGACTAAGTCATATTCCATACATAAAAGTTATTCTTAAAAAAAAAAAAATTCCCTCGATTTTAACTCATTGCAATTTGTGAGTAATCAACGGTCGAAGTTTAGTCATATGGACAATTATTTAAGAACGGAGGTACTATGTATTAACAAAAGCTTACAACTTGTTGACGAAACCATTTTTGTAAAACAGTTTTTAAAAAGTTATTTATGGTTATGGTCATGTTGTAGTCATAAATCAATTAATAAGACTCTTTCTTCTTTTTGTTTTTTGTCATAGAACCCCTCTATTTTTGGTAAGATTAATTCAACTAAAAGGCCTTGTTTAAAAAGTTACATTTTATTTTGAAATACTTTGCCTTACTTTGTCTTACATTGCTATTTAAAAGAATAAAATTATACTTTTCGATAATTTATATTTAAATTTTTTTAACTCATAAAATTGATTTAAAATAAAAATAAATAAATAATATAATATTTACCTATATTCACTATTTTACTTAACCTAACTTTATCTTATCTTATTTTATCTAAATTCTTTCTACGCAAGAACAGGGCCAAGAACATGGCCAAAATGAGTCAATTCTACGGATTGATAACGATACTTGACATTTGGTTATAGAAAGAAAAATAAATGACACGATAGCCTACTGAACAGACCAAACTCCATTAGTTCATCCGTGAAAAAAACTGATTAAAGAGTAAAGACCGAACTTGACTTCTCATAGACAATCATTGTGAGGTGGGTTAAATTTTGCGTGACATTTGTGTTTGAGGTCCTACCATTCTTGCTATCACAATCAAAATAAATTCTCCATCAATTATGAGATCTCTGCTTGTTGATGTTTCTGCTTATAGCGATGGCTTTAGATGCAGATGTTGACGAACTGATCGAATTTTATATCTACGATCTCTTTAAAACATAGGAGGCTTAGGACGTTACAATTAGTACTTTTATATTTTACATTTAAATAACTTTGATATATTTAGTACGTTGATTATTGTATTTGGATAAATTCATGCTAATTAAATATTAATTATTAATATTATATGTATTATAAATGTATGACAACACTTCTTAAATCTTACTTCATATAATCGTTTAGATAAAATTAAAGTTTATAATTATGTTCAACCCATTGCAACATAGCTTCAATGTACTTGTTATTCATTTTACAATTGTATTCATATGATACATTGTGATAGGGAAAATTCAAAACAAAATGTTTGATTTTTTTTGAATGAATTTCAACAAAATTTTTATTACTAGTGAATACATATGATTTATAATTTTTCATTTATTATTTGAAATTTTTGTATTAATTATTACAGTGTTAATTTTTTGACTTATAATTATGAGGTTAACATTAGCATAATGGTTGTTGGCCAGACAAGTATATAATACTTAGATACATACTTAGATAAATATATGTAAATATGGCTTGATTTTTTTTTCTTTCCATATTTCTATACATTCCAGATTGTCCAATTCAGCCCACAAGAGCAAGTGCTAGCGCACCCATCATTAACATGTTTCATGACTCACTGCGGGTGGAACTCGACAATGGAGGCATTGGCCTCTGGGGTGCCTGTGGTGGCGTTTCCTCAATGGGGCGATCAAGTGACCGATGCTAAGTTCCTCTGTGACGTGTTTGGGGTTGGACTAAGACTATGTAAGGGTGAGCACGAGGATCGAAACATCCCTAGAGAAGAAGTTGAGAAATGTTTAAGGGAGGCTACCTCAGGGCCTAAGGCTGTTGAGTTGAAGAAAAATGCCCTTAAATGGAAAGACCTAGCTGAAGGGGCAATATCCCAAGGTGGATCGTCTGACCAAAACATTCAAGCTTTTGTTGATGAAATTCGAACAAGGAGTGAAAGCACGACTAAATGCAATGGCAACTCAGTTCATGCTACACCTACTGAAAAGTAATCTCAATATATGTTCTTAAGTGAGCCTTTGGACCGGAGATTAATTTTATTTTATGCTCTTAATTTTTTTTATTCTAGCTTTGTACTCCTCCAATCTTATGGGCAATAAAACTCAATATTGATACAATTATGATCCTTAACTATAAAATTATTTCTAACATTTGCGATGAGCCCTTTTTAATACTATTATATATTGTACTTCATATGATGATTGAGTTGAGGGGAACTTTTAACACATGTCACGCATTAATTATTCAATAAATTTCTGACAAAGATCTTTATTTGGAAATTTGTTCCCTTAAAATATCGTGTGGTCAACTTATTAAGATATACATATGATCTTAAATGGTATAAAAATACTTTTTGGGTAAGATCCAAGCCAGACGGTCAGACAATATTTAAAATTTAGATAAAAATTATTTGTAATTATACTCAATTTTCTTTTTGAATTGAAATCTAGCAAATTTTGATCGAGTTTGTTTCAATGTGACCAACTACAGCCATTACATCTACATGGTTTGAACGGAAGGAGATATACAGTGAGCAGGTTGGGTTGGACATGCATGAGAGTATAAATGGAGAAAAAAATATCTTTGTTAGAGTTGATGTCATGCATAACATATGTATGTCAATATGCACTTTATATGCTGCTATATGAATTGCGTTAAGAGGTTGAAACATTCTATCACGGTGAGTAAGTTAAGTTAAACTTGTATGTTGTATTCTTAAGAATCGTTTTATACTATGTCCCTGTTTGTTTGTCAGTTGAGAAAGTGGAAACATGATAAAGTAAAATACAAATTTCAGAGAAAAGGGAAAAGATTTGTTTAATTATTTTAACTAGCAAATAACCGGGCGCTACCCCGAACTTAAAAATAAATACTTGAGCGTTCATATATAAGTACTTGTGTCTTAAATTTAAAAATACCCTAAAATTGTGAATACTTTGAGCACCTGTAGGTTTGAGTTAATTTGGTTCACTCAACAATGGGAATATGTGAGCTCCCATTAAGAAAGTTAAAGTTTATCTCTCTATGAGTGCTTGGATAAAACTGCCACTAGCTAGCTAAATTATATAAAAGTTGCAATTTTTCCACCCAAAAAAAATGTCATCAAAATGCTATTAATCTTTGTTAACAGTTACAAAAATGCTACCTTACTTGTTGTTTACCTGCTACAACCGGTTGTTTGCAGGTGAGGGTGTTTAATTTCATAATTATACATCAAAATCCCCCCCCCCCAAAATAACATGCCCTAATTAAATTCACCCACTCAAATTAATTACCCTCCCCCTTATATTTTTACAGCATAAATTAACTGCCCCCTTCCCCCAGGTTCTTCATCTTTTTCTTTCTTCTTCATACACCATTCTTCACTGCGAAAATTTCCGCCAGAACAGAGCTCCCTCCCCACTTCATCTTCTTTAATTCTGGGCTCAAAAATTGGGGCTTTCTTCTTTTTTCTTCATTTCTGACCCCAAAAAACCCTAATTTCAAGCCAAAAATCTGCAATGGCATCCTCTTATTCATCTGTTGGAAATAGCCCTGCTAAGGCATGCCATGATTGTGCATGTCAAAAGTCCGTCTTTTTTTAAGTGTGACTGTGGGAATATTTTTCTGGTGCTCACTTCATTCATTGCTGATAATCCTCTTAGAAGGTTTGCAAGATGTGCGAGGTGGCAGATGTCTGATGACTGTCGGTACTTCAAGTGGATTGATGATCCAATTTGTAACCAAGTGGTTTTTGCAGCAAAGAGTTTAGTTGACAAGTTTGAAGCTGCCAAGAAGAAGAGGGATGAATATAGGTACGAGATGGATGTGGCTGAAGCCAACATCAATGACCTAATGGGTGAGTTGCAGATGTTGAGGGGGGAGAACCAGAAATTGAAGAAGAAAACTTGGTTGGTGATTGTGATGTTTGTGGTGGTTAGACCTGGCAGAATTTGACCCGACCCGATAACCCGACCCGAACCTGCCTGAAAATTTAGGATTTTGAACAAGATTTTTTTAAGAAAAACCGAAACAAACCCGAAGACCCGGAAAAATTCGGGTTCGGCCCGGGTCGGGTCCGGGTCGACCCGACAGGTCAGAAAGCCTAAAATTCTGGGCTGAAATTTTTGGGCGGTAGGCTGAAATTTTGGGCGGTATTAAGCCATTTTGAGCAAAAAAGAGGGGAAAGTGAAAAGTGGAAAGTGAAAAGTAAAAACTGATAAAAAAATCCCTAAAATTTCTCTCTCTTCCTAGTTCCCACTTCCCACACCTCATGTATTCAGTATTCTTCAGCTCCTCCACGCCTCCTTGTTGCTTGGTGCTGCCTGCTCAGCTTCACCTTCAATTTCTCAACAGTCTAGAGCTTCACCTTTCTCTGTTGCTTGTTGACTAAAGTGTACACAAGCTTCACCTCTCTCTTTTGCTTGCTGGCGCTGCTGTCTTCATTTCTCTTGGTGCACAAAAGCTTCCAAGTTGCTCGAAATCTCCATCTTAGTGCAAACATACTATTAAAGTTTCAAGTGTTTGTTTTAAATTGTTGATTTTTTACTTCAAACTTTGGAAGTAAGCCAAAACAATTGTTGATTTTTGACATTGAACTTTGGGAGTAGGCCTTGAGGCATCTTTGACATCTTTTATAAAATAGAAATTGTATTTGGGAAGTAATTTGAATATATGGATTTGGTTATTTTTGCTCCAGAAAATAGTTAAATAAATGTCGGTCACAACCCGAAAACCCGAACCAAACTGCCCGATACCAAAATACACCCGACCCATATTTACTCGAACCCGAAATACACCGACCCGTATTTACCCGAACCCAAAATACACCGACCTGATACCGATCCGCCCGCCCGAATTGACAAGTCTAGTGGTGGTGTTTCCGATAGGGGTTGTTGTTGGGGGGAGGGGGGAGTTTGGCAAGTAGTTTGTATTAGTTGATTGGGGGTGGGGGTTATTATTTTGGTAGCTAATGATGTATAGATGCAAGTTAGGGAATTTGAAGTAGATGATGAAGCTGGTAATGAAATTTTTGGGTCATCAGCTCTTGTGCCTTTCTGTGGCCATTTGTAAAGCATCTTGGATAGATGCTTCATTTTTTTTTTTTGCACACCGGTTTAGCTTGATATGTATTGACTGTTGATGCTGGATTGGTTGGGTAGTATGTTTAGGATGATTTGTAATGGGGGTAGTCAATCAATGGAACTGTAAACAATTTTCTCCTTTCAAGGTATTGAATTTAATGCTTGATTTGAAAATTCTTTCTACAGTTATACATATGCTCTGTTTGATGTACATATTCCTGTAAAGTACAACATTAACACCCAAAAAACAAGTAAAATAAACACTAACAATGTAATGAACATTGGACACAAGACAGATTAAGAAATAGGGGATTGAACTTGCATTACGTATGAGGGAATATGTACGTAATGGGTACAACATCTAGTGTTTGATGTACACACTCCTCTGTTTTGGCTTAAGCTAGCAACCAATCAGAGTACAAAACTCAAAGATGTACAAAAGACATATCCCCCCCCTCTAAAGTATCACATTGACATTTTGCACGCCATTACATCCTATATATCATCATCCAAAAAGAAGCCATGAACTATTCAAAAGGGCTTTACAAACAGATACCACAAACAAACACCTAGTTTCCTTGGTTAATCCTTGGCAATTTCTTCCTTGGTGAAACTCTTGGCAAGATAGCTTTATTTGCAGCTCTTTTCTTCATGCCCTTTGTTGGAGTTGTAACTAGAGATGGCTGTGATGGTTGAGGTTGTGATCCAGTAAGTGGCATTTCATCAAAATGTGCCACTCTTCTAGCAGCAGCTGCTGCTAAAGCAGCCACCACATCAGCAGCAGTTGTTGATTGAGCAGGAGAATTGGCAGCAGTAGCAGGAGAATTGGCAGCAGCAGCAGAAGAATCACCAGTTACAGATGAATGAGCATATGAGTGAGCAACAACAGTAGCAGATGAAGGAGCAGCAGCAGCAGTAAAAGAAGAACTTGGAGCAACAGCAGAAGAAGAACTTGGAGCATCAGAAGCAGCAGAAGTTGGTGCAGGAGCAGCAGCAGCAGCAGCAGATGTATTTGCAGGAGCAACAACAACAGCAATTGGAGCATTGTTGGCTCTTTTTGTGCTTTTCCTTTTGGGTTATGATAGTCAAACATGCAAAACAAGCAAAGTGAGACATATTATGTGATCAAATAAGCTAGAATCATTGACATGAAACCCTAAAACCCAACACCGTAGACCCTTAAGTCATATACATGAAACCACTAAAAAAACATTTAAAAAAAAAAAAAGAAAGTCAAACTGTATTTTGACAACCTAACCCTAAACCCTAAAGCTAACCTCTAACCCCTAAACCTAACCCTAAAACACTAAAAAACCAAAACCCTAAACCCTAATATCCACTGGAGGAGCAGCAATGAAGGCTATAATAAAGACAGAAGTTGCGGTCAATAAGGTAGGGATCATCAAAACACCAAACCATCCAATGTAAAGACGGTTTTCGGTGCTGGTTATCCAGTTACAGAAGCGACCCCATAGGCTTTCGCTTTCGCGTCTCTCTAAAATTGCAGTCATGGTAAAATCTTGGTTTATTTAATTTAATCATCAGGGACTCCCAAGCACATGAATTATCTAGAAATAGATAATTGAAAGCTTGTTATTCAACAGTATAACATGCCTTATATGCCCGTGTCAACCAACATCAATTTAGATACAACAGAATTATTTGTGAATAAATGAAGTGAATTACAAAAATCGAATAAGATTTTTATACATGGAAGATTATTTCACTCTAAAACCACATAAACCCTACAACTAAACCCTAAGCCCCAAACCCAAACCCTAAACCCTATACCCTAATCCTTAAACCTAAAACCACATACATCATATTCCATAAACAAAAAAAAAAACAAAAAAAAACTAATCAATAAGTAGTAAGAAGTGTTACCTTTAACTTTTTCACAGCATTTGGGCAAGTCAACTTGTTGTGGCCTTCCAATCCACAAAGTGAGCAGTAAATCCTAGTGGAGTCCTTTGACATTTTACCTCTTATGCTCTTCCCTGCCTCTGGCCTTCTAAAGTACTTTGTTACTATCTTTTTCTTGGGCTTGAAGTAGGGAGCACTGACAACACATCCAGGGGCAGTTGCCCCCATGTTGGAGCCATTTAGTGGGCTCAATGTATGAGAGTATGTGACAACAAGCTTCTCAGTTGCATAGCAATCATGTACAAAGTTTAATGGTTTCAACCTTTCCTCCCTCATTACAACTATAGAATGGGGACAAGGAATCCCATTCAGTTGCCATGAGTTGGAACTACATATTTTTCCATTCAAATCCACTACATACTCCTCAGCCCATGCATTGTTCAGACTAAACAAACCTCTAGCAACCCTAGTAACCTCCCAAGTCTTTGACTCTTCAATCTTTTTCTCAAGTTTTTTTTAAAATCCTAGGAGGTATTGGGGTGTTGATATTAGAAGCCCAAGCATTCTTGTCCCCTACTCTTTTCATAACAACCTTGAAAATCCAGTTTAACATAGACACTACAGGCATGTACCTGGCTTCTATTAAAAAGGCATTGAAGATTTCAGCCATGTTGTTATCTACAGAGTCACACTTGGCATGTGGTTTGGAGAAGGCTCTGCAGAAATGATCAACACCCTTTCTTTCAAGCAGCCCCCATGCTTATGGGTCAAGATCATAGAGATTCTTGGCATTCTTTTTCATTTCAATCTCAGTTGTTGATTTAGCAACCCTCCAGAATAATTTCTTGTACATCTCACCCTTAAATGTCCTCCTTAGGTTGGCATACACATGCCTAGCACAGAGCCTATGCTCACTTATTGGCAAAATCCTTGACACACTATCTACTAGACCTTAAAACCAAACAAAAATAAAACAACAATTCATATTAAACAATACATTGTAAATAAACATTTTAAAGAATAAATCCACAAGGGAGGGTTTCTAACATACCTTTTGTTGATTTGAAATAATTGCCCATCCATTGCCATCTCCCATATCAAGATCAATTTGTAGCAGTGAAACAAACACATCCCAAGTCTCCTTGCATTCAGTGGATGCCACTCCCCAAGCTAGAGGATACATTTGGTCATTTGCATCTCTCCCAACAGCTACAAACACTTGTCCTCCCCAAGGTCCTTTTAGAAAGCACCCATCTAAGCTTAGTATCCTCCTATACCCCTCCAAGAAACCCTTCTTCAGTGGTCCAGGACATACATAAAGAAACTTTAAAACATGTTGATTTGTCTCCTGATTATCTATTGTTTTCAGAACAACAGACGTTCCAGGGTTCTTAAATAAACTCCCATAGATAGTCTATAAGTTGAGTAACTTTCTCCCTATAATCACCAACTATAGAGTCTAATGCCTTCCTTCTCGCCCTAGCACACATATACAACCCAACATTGTAATTCAACTCTTCCTTCACCGTTCTTTGTAAGTCCCTGGCAGTAATGGATGGGGTTATCCTAAATTTGCTCCTATAATGATCAGCTAACCATTGCACACTCATGTTTCTATGCCTAGCCTCAAAGCTAAAAGTAATACATGTGTGTGGGGGGCCAAATGTCTTCACTGCAAAGCTCTTTTCCTACCCTACTTTATATCCCTAAAACCTCCAGTTGTACCCTTCACCCGGACAGAATAGCTCATACCTAACTTTGTCACTCTTGCACGCTTTCAGATTATACCCACCTAGTATCCTGTAATTATCCACTACTTTCTTCATCTCCTTCTTGTCAGCAAAAGTCATCCCAGCAAGGGCTCTACTAGGTATAGTAGGGTTGTACCTAGGACACTTTGGTTTAGGTTTCCTCATGTTAGGCCTTTCCTTTTCAACACACCCTCACCCTCACTCTCACTCTCAGGGCTGCTAGGGTTGTCTGAGTCATGGTATTGTTCATCCTCAGCTCCATTAGCATCCTCATCAACACAGCATCCTCCTTCAATCAAACTATCATCACCCTCCAACACAGCATTCCTATCAGCTATTTCATTCTCCCTCAAATTCTTTTTTTCTTCACGAGTTGTGTCATCTCCTCATCCTCTACTTCAGAACCATCACCATCACCATCACCATTGGGTTCATCATCATCATCATCATCATCATCATCCCTATCCTCAAACCCCCAATTAGCATTAGCATCTGCATCAACATCAACCACTTTTTCCTTCCCCTTCTCCTTATTAACCTCAGGATGCTTCACATCAAATGGACATTTTTCCAGTAAATCACTCAACATCCTTATCTCATCATCCGCTTTAACCTCAACAAGACTGTCTTCAAATCCTATGTTACTTCCAGGCTTGCTAATGTAAAGGGTTTGAATTTTATCTTTTGAATACACAACATTCTTAACAAACTCAATCAGATAATCTATACATAACTTATCAGGATCCACCTCCATATCAGTGACCTCACAGTTCTGTAAACCAAATGTGGGTCTGATATAAGCTCTCCCTATAAAAGATTTGTAATTTACCCATTCAGAAACCCTATTAAAAATGAAAACAAACCAAAATTCATTTACATAAACACCACGTCATCAATAAACAAAGGGTGGAGTATTAGAAAACATGCAGGACAATGAAGAGGAAAATGAATACATAAACCCTAGAAAAGTTTTTTAAGCAACGACTACTAATATGGACTACATACAACTAAATAACAGCAAAAACAACACAAAACACATCATTTGGACCAAAATTCACCATTTTGAATATTATGGTTTATGGTGAACTTACCAGGAGAGATCGTCGACCTTCCGCACCTTCAACACATCCAAATTCACTTTCCTAGGGTGCGATTTTGGTGCCTGATAATGATTTTAGGGTTTAATTTCTGGAAGAAAGAGAAATTAGAGGGTTGAAGTTGAAGAGGAAGATGAACAATGAAGAAGAAGAAGAACGTTGCAGAGGGGGGTGGATGTTGGGTTTTTTCAAATGGAGGGAAATAATGAGGGAGGAGTAAGAGTTAACTTGTGGGATTAATTAATTAGGGGTTTTTTTATTTAATTATGTAATTATTTTACTTAATCACAAATTAATATGTCATTTACCTTCTACATAAGATGAAATAAATGTTTCAGCCGGTTAAGTGGCAAAATCGTCCTAATTACAATTGATTAATGGTATTTCGATGACATGTTTATTTCGGGTGGCAAAATTGCAATTTTTACATAGTTTAGTGGCAGTTTTATCCGAGAACTTGTCTCTCTATTTACCTAGTTTGCTCGCCAACGATAAGTATGAGTTTGACTCAAATTAATTTAAAAAGTGAGTGGATTTCCTGACCATGACCCTGACCAAACGGGTTGCGGGTCAGGTCATCAGGTCAACTGACCCTAAAATACAGATTTTAATCTTTATCATTTTTATCTATTTTAATTGGAAAAAATAAAAAATTAACTTTTTAGCACATAGATCTACCAATAAAATTCTAAATTTCAAATTTAAAACAAATGACAAAAATTCAAATTCAAATATCTAACGTATTACTAGCATTAAGGTTTCCAATAAATTTTTTCCATGAAAAATTATGTTATATTTTTCATTATTGGGTCATCGGGTCGAGTCAAGGAATCGATGACCAAGACCTACCCATAATTATGTCATTGCCATGAAGTTTATGGGTGGGGTTGGGTCAGGTTGTGCTAAAAACGTTTAGCCCGGACCCGCAAATGTTCAAGGGCAGTCCCCAACCTAATGATCAGATCTATTTAGAAGTAATCAATAACCAAATTAAAGTTATTCATTTTCGATAGGTAAGCCTATTATGTTAAAAATAAAGTAATCCAAAGTCAGCCTCGACCAAATTAACCCTAAACCATTATCCAACCTCCCTGTGTTCTTTTTCGTGGTATGTCCAATTTTTATCAGACATAACCACACGGTACCAACTCTACACTAACCATATGTTACCAAATTTAGGTATAATCTCAAAGGACATACCACAAAAAAAGTACACGACCTAAACATTGTTAACCCAAACATGACTCAGCTCAAACCTAATTTAAACAACCCGTCGTTCAGTCTCTCATCTTCCAACTCCTCATTAATTAAAAATAATTTTAATAATATAAGTATATGGTGGTATCTAAGCTCAGTGACATTTGACCAAGACAATACCCCAGTTCAATATGACCCAAGGAAAAATCAAGTGTGGTCACAAATAACTTATCTGAATTTTAGAATTAATCATGTTAACTGTAAAACCAGGTTCGAGTTCAGTATAACAAAATTTAGGTTATGTCTATTAAAACAATATAAAAATGACTAAATCTTGTTTGAGAGAGAAAGTTGGGCTTATATTACCCGCAATGTAACATGTTTTCGTAATTTATGCATTATTAATTTATAAATTATGATTGATCTTGTTTATTGAAGCATGTAGTTTGATCATATAAAACTCATGACGCTATCAAAATTTCTTGGAGGCAGAGAGAGATCAAATGAAACGGTAACACTGTAAGAGTGAGATTGTATATTTGCATGTAATTTGGAGTGAGGGAAATGAGATGAGTGTGAGGTTATACAGTAAGGTGGATCGGATAACATGGTCTAAATCCAAGATTAAGGGTTGCAAGTACACAGTGCAATGCAAGTCACGGTAACATTGTCAAACCGATTCTTCTTTGATAACATGTTGACTCATCAATATCTGAACACCTTGAATTAGAAACTAAATATCCACATGTTGTTTTGACATTAGCTTAGAATTTATATAATTAAAAACAGTTGGGAAGGTAATATTAATTTTTTTCAAGGAGAAGGTAATATTATTATACCAACTGAATCTTCAAAATGGTTTTATAGTGCCAAAAGTTCAATGCTAACTCCATGAGTCTCCTCAATCAATGAACGAAAACACCCTGCAATAAAGAGTTTTAACAATTAGTTAGTTAGTTAAAATTAGGAAAAAGTAATAAAAATTGGAGGAAATATAATTAAAAAGGAGGAAATCAGATTAAAAATAAACAACCATTAAAGCTTCCTCAAACTAAAATTAAAATGGAAAATCATGAAAGAAGATCAAAGCAGCCATTACAAAGAACATTGACACTTACAATTGTAAATTTAGGTGATAATGAGGGTACTTAGCTAAAATCATGCCCAAGATGTTGCCAGATCAGAGTTGGAGGAGTAAGTATCGGAGATGGAGGCGTGATTAACAGTTGACATAAAGAAAGTAGAAGATTTTGCATAGTGTTTGTAGGAGGTAAAATTTGTCGGCCAATCAGAAAATGACACGTGGAAAATAAATAAATTTATTTTCGACGAATTATTATCCGCCACGTGTAAAATTAATTACGGCGATCCATTTAATTAAATTTTAAATGGAAATGTATTACGGCCAGTAGCATGGTGACACATGTTAATTATGATGCAGAAAATCATAATTATTTCTCTATTTTAAATAAAGAGATAATTAATTAATTTGGGCCCAAGCCCAAAAGTCGACTCAAACCCTAGGCCTCCAGAGCCTATAAATAGAGGCCCTTTCCCTCATTTTCAAGACACTCTGCAGTCTACCCCAGCGGCATTCGACATTCTGCACTTCAGAGAATTCAGAAGCTCGAACTACAAGCGGCCTCCAGCTCCCAAGCGCCAAGGATCAAGGTCGACAAAAGTTCAAAGCTCCAAGTTTCCTGCACGTCAAGGTACAGACCTACAGCTGAGTTTTTTCAGCTCGACTTGCATCTGAGATCGAGATCAAGTGTTCGCGCCCTCGGCTTGCCAAAAGTTTAGGAGATTGAATCAGAGGAATACTTTATTGTATTTAATACTGAGATTGTACCCGCATATCTTCAAATATTAATACAAATTATATTTGTTTCTCAATTTCTTGCCTTTATTTATTTCAGGTTCGAAATTTGTGTTTACAAATTTGGCACGCTCGGTGGGACCACTCTGCCTCTCATATCTTTCTCCAAGAAGTTCAAAATCATCTTCAACTCAAGCGACGCGATGGCACCCAAGAAAGTTGTCTCTCAACCCTCAACAAAGTGGAGCGTTCAAGCTTCATCCCAAGGGTCGACGACTACGAGTGCTACATCAAGCGGAGTAATGACTCGAAGGATGGCGAAGGCTGCCGCCGCCGCTGCTGCAATTTCTGCTCTGTTGGAAGAACCAACTACCAAAGCACTAACCCCGTCACGGAAAAGTCTGGCTGTTGATTCCAACCTCCAGGGAGTGCCTCAAATGACTCCTCGCTCTCGGAGGCCAAGCACTGCAAATACCTTCGGCTCGATCATGACTACCGCGTGGAATGGGCGAACTCCAAACTCGCATAACCCGATCTTGAGTGCGAGGACTTTGAAGGCCAGGACTACTCCAATGAAGATTCTTCCCCAATGACTGAAGAAGAATCTATCTTCTCGGAGGCTGAAATTGAGTCTACTCAAACTGTCATCATGCCAGTGATGACAACTGGCGTTTCCAACATGGAAGAAAAGATTGCAGAGTTGGAAGCTACACTGAGAACACTTGTTAAGGAAAATGAAGAAAAAGACAAAAAGCTCGACGAACAAAGCGAACAGTTCGCGAAACTGATGAGGAAGATAGAGAAGCACCCTTATGAAGAGTCTGATGAAGAAACTAACAAGGAGGAATCCGACAAAGAGTCTTCTAAGGGTGTTGGCGATGGTGAAATAAAGAAGATCTCGTCTTCAGGATCAATGACTGCGGAAGAGATCCAGTGTATGATTGCCAATGCAGTAAGGGCTCAACTCGGAGAGGCATCGAACAAGAGTCACTTGTACACAAAGCCCTACACGAAGAAGATCGATGCGCTCCGGATGCCACTCGGCTATTAACCCCCAAAGTTCAACCAGTTTGATGGAAAGAGAAACCCCAAGCAACACGTTGCGCATTTCATCGAGACTTGCAGCAATGCGAGGATGACGAGGAGACCATTGGTGAAGCGGTTTGTTCGATCATTGAAAGGAATAGCATTCGTAACGGATTTGGAACCGAGTCTATCAATAGCTGGGAAGAAATGGGCGAGAGTTCCTCAACCGGTTCTCTGACACTCAGCGTGTTGTTAGCATGACGGTAGCGAATACCAAGAAATGGGAGGGGGAGCCAGTCCTTGAATACATCCATCGTTGGAGGGCTCTTAGTCTTGAGTGTAAGGATCGCCTCTCTGAGGCTTCGGCTGTCGACATGTGCACTCAAGGTATGCCTTTGGGACTGCTCACGTCCTCAAAGGTCAAGCCAAGGACCTTCCAGGAGTTGGCAACCAAGACACACGACATGGAGATTACCATAGAGAATCGACGGGGAAAATCTTCATCTTCGTCCGAAGCAAGAAAGGGTACTAACGAGTACAAGAAGAATGCGAAGCCAGTGAAGACTTCGAAGAGGGAGTCCATGTCTGTTTCAACTTCAACTGAGAAGCCAGTTCGAATCTCTGCCAAGCCCAAACAAGAAAGTAGAAAAACCACATTCTCGAGGAATGATGCTAAGAAACGTCCTACGTTGAAGGAGCTACAAGAGAAGAAATATCCGTTCCCTGATTCAGACTTATCGGGAATGCTTGATGACTTGCTGGAGAAGGGTGTTATCGAGCTCCCGCAACCAAAGAGGCTAGAAGAAGCGGGAAGGACAAACGACCCGAGGTACTGTCGCTATCACAAGGTAGTCAGTCACCCTCTCGAGAAATGCATTACCCTGAAAGAACGCATCATGAGGTTAGCTGAAGAAGGGAGGATAATATTGGACTTAGACAATGTCGAGACTAACTGTATTTCGGCACACCTGGCTCCATATGATAGAGAAGATCTTATGATGATCCAGTTCGGGAGCCAAGAACCAGTTTTTATCCCCATTTTAGCTAGGGCCTCTCAAAGGAAACATCTTGGCGCGGAAGGTCTAGAGGAGGAGGAGGATGGACTCGTCACACAAAGGAAAGCTAGGAAGAACAAAGTTCAAGTACCATCGTCTCATGAAAGCAACAAGGAGGGAAAGAAGTTCCCAGCCGGCTAAGCAAGGAAGAGAGGGTCAGCAGCGCTAGGAAGCAGTTTGTCAAAACCTCTGGGTCATTCGAGCAAGATTCACGTCGTCCTCTCACCTTAGGTGAATATTTCCCATGGTACTTCCTACAAAAGGCTGACGAAGTTGTGGTGAACATGGTCTCTGTTAGAGCTTGAAGATGAGGACAACGAAGTGAAAAACCAAGACCGTCTTCAGGAAGCTACTGATAAAACTCTAAGGGTTGTGGAGGCCTTACCAGCACGAATGGCATGGGAGAAAATCTTTCATCTTCCTAAAGAAATGCGTCGTCATGTTGCCCGCGGCATTGCAGCATCCTGAGCTTTATGCCGACAAGGTCCAAGACGTGGGAGAATCGTCTAGCACTTTCACGCAGTGTGTTTCTTGCAACACATCTATCACCTTCACGGATGATGACTTACTTCTGGGCTCTAAGCTCCACAACCGTCCTTTGTTTGTATCTGGATACATCCGTGGACAGAAGGTCAAACGCATTCTGGTTGATGGAGGATCTGCGGTGAATATCTTGCCAAAGTCAACGATGTCTGAATTGGGGATCACAATTGAAGAGCTCTCCAAGAGTCGTACAATGATACAAGGGTTCAACCTCGAAGGTCAACGAGCACTTGGGATGATTCGGATTGAGCTATCAATGGGCGACTTGTCTACAACTTCAATTTTCCACGTCATTGACTCCAAGACTTCATATAAGTTATTGTTGGGGAGACCATGGCTACATGAGCATGGCATTGTAGCCTCCACTCTACATCAATGTTTGAAGTATTATAGAGGCGGGGAAAGAAAGATTGATGGTGATGTTAAGCCTTTTAATAGGGCTGAATCCCATTTTGCAGATGCAAGATTCTTTGAAGAGACTGTGACGTTTAAGGAGGCGATGCCCTCGTCAATTGCCTCCACAGGAAAAAGGGTCTTGAAGAAAGATGTTGAGGTAGTGACGGATGATATACGGGAGGTACCGCATAAAGAGGAAAAGTCAGTGGCACTCTCCAAGCTGGCCAATAAGCAAGTTGCTCCATCATCTGGCGCGGTGCTACCAGTTCTAAGGTACATACCTAAGTCTCGCCGAAAGGAAGGGGAATCTCCTTTTGCCGAATATACAATTAGAAGCTCGAAGAACGCGTCTAGCAAGAAAGTCAGTGAAGAGGGTCTGAGTGCACTCAAAGCAAATGCGGTCATCCCTATCCTCCATCCACGACAGAACAAGACAAAGAAGCCACCTCTTGCCGGGTTTGTGGTGTCGTCTAAAGAGGGTGGCGATCTACCGACTCCAAGGACTAAGGAAGGGTTTGACCCGAAGGCGTACAAGCTTATGGAAAAAGTTGGGTATGACTTTCACAATCCGGCGCCCTTAGGAGAGGTAATTGAGGCTAAACCTTATGGCCTTAATGACACACAGAAGAAGATCCAGGAGCAAGGAGGTTCGGTAAGGGTCTCTAAGGTTGGTCTCGGTTATGGGCCAATACAACCAATTAGAATCTCGGCGTGAAGAAAGGAGAAGAGATCTGAGGTTGATGCATTCTGGTGAAGGCGATGCGGTGAAGAGAAAGCACCGGCCTAAGCGAGGTCCTCCGTATTCGATAGGCTACAGCCAGCTACTTCTAGTGAACGCCCCTCCGTCTTCACTCGAATAAGAGACACACCTATCAGAAGGAGATCTGTTTTCAGCAGAATCAAGGGGCATTCTCGGAAAAGCCGGTGTTCACGGGATAAAAGCTAGTGAGGAACTATTGGAGCCACAACCGTCGAGGAGACACCGTGTTCGAATGCCTAGGAGTCACAAACGACGTTCAAAGCTCCGTCCCTTCTCGCATGAAGCGTCTCTTTACCTTGGATATAAAGACAGAAGGTTCCCTTAGAGTCAAGAGGCGTCTTGTGGTTACGACGGTCACGGTAAATACGAAATCGAAAGGAGTCCGTGAAGAAGAAGTTGTGTCAACCAATCATATTACCATCACAGAACACCAAGATCCTGAGGATGAAATAGAGCTTGCTGAAACTCCTAAGACTCTTGAAGATGGGGGGCAAGCAACGGTCGACGATTTGAAAGAGTTAAATCTTGGAACAGTAGAGGAGCCTCGCCCTATCTATGTAAGCTCTCTGCTCACATCGAAAGAAGAGGGGGAGTATTTCAGACTCCTTTCAGAGTATAAGGATGTATTTGCTTAGAATTACAAGGAGATGCCCGGATTAAACCCGAAGGTTCTTTGTTCACCTTTGGCTATAAGGAAGGCGTCTCACCCAAGCGACCTTAGCGGAGGTTCGCGGAACTAGTTCCAGAAATTGAAAAAGAGGTCAACAAGCTCATCGAAGCAGGATTCATTCGGGAAGTGAAGTACCCGACATGGATTGCAAACATTGTCGCGATGGGAAGAAGAGCGGACAACCGGCGTGCGTGTGGACTTCGCGATCTTAACAAAGCTTTGTCGAAAGGCGACTTCCCCTACCCATCAGAACTTATGATTGATTCCACCACGGGTCGAAGCCTTGTCATTTATGGATTGTACATTGGATATAATCAAATCCAAATGGCACGGAAGACCGAATCGTGCATTTCGGACACAAAGGGCATATTTTGTTACAAGGTAATGCCATTCGGCTTAAAGAATGCGGAGCGACATATCGAGCGATCTGAGAAAATATTTGGCGACATGCTTCATAAGACGGTGGAATGTTATGTCGATGACTTGGTGGTTAAGTCAAGGAAGAGGGCGGATCACCTTCAGAACCTTCGTCAAATTTTCAAACGATTGAGGAGGTGTCAACTTAAGATGAATCCTCTTAAATGTGCATTTGGTGTTACCTCTGGAAAGTTTCTAGGCGTCGTTCGCCGTAGAGGAATCGAGGTTGACCAAGCAAAGATTAAAGCGATCCAGAAATGCGGAACCTAAGAATCTCAAAGCTCGCGACCTTCAAGGTCGACTAGCCTATATTCGAAGGTTCATATCAAATCTCGCTGGTCGTTGCCACCCTTTCAGCCACCTCATGAAGAAGGGTGCTCCTTTCAAGTGGGATAACTCGTGTCAAAAAGCTTTTGATTCCATCAAGAAATACTTATCAACCCCTCCGGTCTTAGGAGCGCTGATCCCTGACAAGCCCCTCATACTTTATGTTACGGCGCAGGAGAGGTCATTGGGGGCATTGTTCGCTCAACACAATGAAGAAGGAAAGGAAAGAGCGTTGTATTACCTAAGTCGAACTCTAATCGGAGCTGAGTTGAACTATTCTCCTATAGAAAAGATATGTTTAGCCTTGATTTTCGCTATTCAGAAGCTAAGGCACTACATGCAGTCTCACACGGTGCAGGTCATCTCTAAGGCAGATCCTATCAAGTACATCTTGTCAAGACCGGTGTTCATGGTCGTCTGGCAAAGTGGGCTATGATCTTGAAGCAGTACGACATTGTCTATGTCCCGCAAAAAGCAATCAAGGGACAAGCATTAGCTGACTTCTTAGCCGAGCACCCGATTCCTGACAACTGGGAGATAAGCGATGACTTGCCAGGGGAGGACGTGTTCTTCGTAGACATCTTTCCATCGTGGGATATGTATTTTGATGGAGCTGCGAGGCATGATGGCGTTGGAGCAGGGGTTGTATTTGTTTCTCCTGAAAGACATATTCTAACATATTCGTTTGTTCTTACTCAATTATGTTCAAATAATATGGCGGAATATCAAGCATTGGTCCTGGGACTTCAAATGGCTACTGAAATGGGGATAAAGGAGCTCAACATCTACGGTGACTCACAGTTGGTCATTAAGCAACTTCTTGAAGAATATGAAGTTAAGAAGGAAGACTTGGTGCCGTATCACAAGATGGCGTTGCAATTGTTAGAGAAGTTGGACATAGTCAAGGTAGAGCATGTTCCAAGGAGTCACAACAAGATGGCTGACGCCCTCGCCAATCTGGCGGCCACCTTAGCACTGGGGGCAGAAGAGAACATAACGATTCCGGTTTGCAGCCGATGGGTCGTAGCACCGCCAGACCAGGAGTTGGAAGAAGAGGTCAACGCAATCGGTGCTCTTAAAACCGAGGTAGAGGACTGGCGCCAACCCATCATGGACTACTTAAAGCATGGAAGGCTACCTAGTGATTCTAGGCATAAGACAGAAGTCCAACGAAGAGCCTCTCGGTTCTTCTACTACAATGGTACCCTTTATCGGTGCTCCTTTTAAGGACTCTGGTTGAGATGTCTAGGCTTGGACGAAGCAAAGCAAGTGATGGAAGAAGCTCACTCAGGGACGTGTGGCGCGCATCAATCAGGTCCTAAGCTTCAGGACCGTGTCAAGAGGATGGGATACTATTGGCCCACGATGGTACAAGATTGCATGGACTATGCCAGGAGGTGTGACGCTTGCCAGTTTCATGCCAACTTCATACACCAGCCTCCAGAACCACTTTATCCTACGGTAGCATCGTGGCCGTTCGAAGCATGGGGTCTTGATGTTGTTGGACCAATTACGCCTAAGTCGTCGGCTAGTCATTCTTACATCTTGGCCGCTACGGACTACTTCTCCAAATGGCGAGCGATTCCTCTTAGAGAAGTCAAGAAGGGAAATGTAGTTGACTTCATAAGAACACACATCATCTACCGGTATGGCGTGCCTCGATACATCATCACGGATAATGGCAAGCCATTCGTCAACAGTTTGATGACGAGTTTTTGTGAAAAATTCAAGTTTGCTCAACATAAGTCATCCATGTATAATGCTCCTGCAAATGGCTTTGCAGAGGCTTTCAACAATACGTTGTGCAAATTACTCAAGATTATTGTCTCAAAATCTAGCGGGATTGGCATGAGAAGTTAGGAGAAGCTCTGTGGGCATCGAGCGACTTACAAGACGCCGACCCAATCAACACCCTTTGCTCGTGTGCGGGGTAGAATCTGTGCTCCCTTGGAGATCGATTTCCGTCACTTCGTTGCTATACAAGAGGGCTTGGCGAGGGCGAAAATCACAAGCTTCGCTAGAGGAGCTAGAGGCTCTTGATGAGAAGAGGCTTCAAGCTGTGAAGTTGGAGTGTTATCACGCTCATTATCGCGAGCATTCAACAAAAGGTTCGCCACGCTCGTTCGGTGTTGGAGATCAAGTACTAGTGTGAGAAGGCCTATCATTGTCTCGCGCAAGCGGAAGCAAGTTCACTTCCAAGTGGGATGGCCCTCATGTGGTGCGTGAAGTCTACACAAGCGGTGCCTACAAGATAGTCGGCCTTGAAGGAGTGCAAATTGGACCCATCAACGGGAAGTTCCTGAAGCGATACTATCCTTGAAGTTCAACAATTGTAAGCTCCCGAACAAGAGCCTAAACTGTTCACATGCACAAAAAAAAAAAAGTCAATTTCTGTTTTATTTTTTAAGTTCCTTTCATTTCATAAATGTAATACTCCTGGCCCGCAAGAGTATAAACTGTGTACGGCAAAACAAAAACAAAAAAAATGCAATACTCCTGGCCCGCAAGAGTATAAACTGTGAACGGCTAAATAAATAAAAATTCTTTCTTTTCCTCACATGAACTACGTATGGCTTGATCCTTTTGGGATTTTGCATTCCCTTTAGGTACGTAGGCAACTTAGGCATATGTGCAGTAGTAAAGAAAGTTAAATGAAGTTTGTTTCGTTTACAGTGTTGTCACACATGTTATTGCATAAACTAGAAATTTGAGCTATTTTATTGCAATATAACTAATACTGAACGATAACATACGATAAAATCAAAAAGAATAAGGTAACAGTCCGCTGGAAAAAGCCAAAGAAAACAAAAAGATCGACAAAATTCGAAGTAAAAAAAAAAAAAAACAAATCTCAAGCATCTAATCTCTTTATAAGCTCTTGGACACGTCTCCTTGCTGTCACAACTTCAGCCTTCTCCTCTTCAGTAGCTTGTGGTGTCTCCAAAGCACCAAGCTCCCGCTCAAGAACAAACACCTTGTCTTTAGCCCTCTTAAGTGAAGCATCAGTCTCAGCCAGCCTGCCATGCAACTGCTGCTCTTCTGCTTTCACTTCCACAAGTTCAGCTTCAAGTGTCTTCCTACGCTTATGGGCACGAGATATGGCGGAGGTTTCTTCGTCAAAGCGCTTGTCAATCTCTGCAACCGAGGCTTGGGCCGCTCGGAGTTCAGAAGATAAAGCTTCCCGTTTGGCTAAAGTCTCTGCCGTAGGGATTCGCTTCTCCACTTGAGCTTCTAACTTAAGGCACCGTTCAGCTCCTTGCAAATATGTTTCGACAAGCTCCTTTAGCTCCGAAGGATCTGCGTCAAGAGACGACAAGGTTCCATAGAACTTCTCCGCCTCTGATCTCAGGTTCTTAATATCATCTTCCGTCCGTGGAATATACCTCTTTAATTGCTGAAGAAACCGTCGTCGCACCTCACCAGCCAGGCCATGGGAGATTTTGCCAGGAAAGTAGGCGGAAGCAGACGGAGTAGGAGAATGAGCCTGATTGTCATCATGAACCGGTGGGGGCATTATGCCAATTGATGCAGTTGGCTCACGACTCCTTGCAAGCGGTGCCGTCAAAGTGTTCTCACTGCCATCATCACCGAACATTTCTTCAAGCAGCTCCTTGCTCGTTAGAGTCAACTCCTACACAGGCAAGAAAAATATATCAGTTCATCTACGTATTTGTCATCAACGAAAGAAACAAAGGGAGAAAGGGATTGGTTGATGAGTTATAGACTTGCCTTTACTCTGTTTTTTGACTTAGACAAGCTAGTCGCGCTGTTTGATTTACCCCTGGACCTTGGCGTGATATCTAAGCCTTTCAAAGCCTCAATTTTCTCCCTCCCAGGTGAATTATAAGAACTCTTTTGAGGAGACAAGTCCGGACCAATAGAAGAGCTACCATCTCCTTCCTCCCTAAGATCATCAGCGGGAGGAACAACTTGAGCGATGGGGCATAGCGGGCTTATGTGCTTTTGCTTTTCCATCGGTGACAACGAGAGGCATCGTCATTAACCTTCGCCCTACGAGCCTTAGGTGGCGTTGTATCGGCATGAATGAGCTTCTTAGTCTCCGAAGAAAAGAGATCCTGGCGATAAGATTTCCACCAGTTGGCATACTCTACTGTAACCAACATGGACTTTGGGTTTGGTGCGAGGAATAGTCCTTTGTGGATCTCGGATGCTTTGTCGATTATACGATAGCATGCCGCGTCTTCTAAAGTACCACCGCGAACAGTCTTGCTGGGATCACTAAGCACATCCTGATAAAAACCAAACTGACGCCCGAATTTACAAGGGAAGTATGATTCTATTACGATAGTCCTCCCCTAACGTAGCGTCAGAAAACCGCTACGCATGCAGACCATGTAAGCCTTCCAGCTAGGGGACAATGCAGGAGTGTCAGTCAGTTCCCGACAGGTATCCCTCAGGACGCCTTAGTAATTCACGTGACCTCTGCCGATCAAATGTTTTGTCCATTCTTTCTCCTGAAAGTTTAACCATCTTGGGAGAATGCTTGTCATTGAACTTAGGATGCTCGAAATGAGTCTCGAAATAAGTGCCCAACCAGCCATAAACATACTGCACAGGGAAAATAACCTCAAGCTTACTCAAATTCTTAGCAGAGGAGATCTTGTGCAAACCCTCGTAGATACTAGCCAAAGTTGGGATAGCTAATTTCACACATTGCCCATGCGCAATCTGGCTGGCAGCCTTGAACACACCAGGGCGGATGAGGTTAAGCTTGTCAGTTGGTAGTGCAAAGCAACATAACCAGCAAGATATGAGGGCGGCTAGGTAAACTTCTTCAATCAGTGACTCGGGAACGCCGAGAAGAACAAAAGGACCCCTTTCCTTCTTAGTCCGTGCTGGACGTTTAGCGATGGATCCAGGAGGACAGTAAGTCTCTGGTGGAACTCCTTTCCATCTTCTATTATCTCGTGGGGGAGGGCTTGCATACTTCTTCGAGCCACGATACCAGAAACGCACCCATTCGCTAGCAGGAAGTTGAATAGTGCCATTGACATCTTGACATTGGTTGCGAAAAGCAGAAAATAGATAAATGCAGGACATTGGTATGTCACTATCTTCTTGGCGTGACAACAGCGCAGGCGGAAGGAACAATTTCTTCATAGTAAGACCCATTGGCCGGAAGCCCAGCTATTTTCCACATATCCCACAAGGAAATCAACATTTCTCCATCCTCTGTGCAGAAGGTGTTAGTAATAGGGCACCATAGTTCATAGAAAGTCTTGAAAACATTGAGGCTGAGGTCGTAGGAAAACAAAGACGCATATAATCCGTTGTAAATCCTCCAATCTATGAGCATGTCCTTATTACGACCAAGAACGTCCTCAAGCCACTCCCAGTAACATGGAATATAGAAGTTGTCGTTAGGCGAGAAAGTCCCCCATATTATTGACGTTTGCGTACGATGATAAAGCGAGGCGATGGTTTTATCTTGGGGTGAAGCTTGAACAAAGGAGAAATAAGCTTTAGAGCTTTATAGTTGCGTGTGGCGGTCCGTCTGAGTTGATACATCGCGGGTAGAAGTGACACTCCAATGAGAATCCGAGAGCTTATCGTTGAGCAAGGATTTCTTGGAGGGTAGCGGCGTCGGCACATCAACTCGGAGTGTTATTCCATCCTCAATGGCGTCGTCTTTCTTGTCCAAAATGGTGACAGATGGCGATTTCGAAGACGAGTCAACAAAGTGCACCATGATCTCTATCAGCGATGATACTGTCGACCCAGACAGTCCTAAAGAGAGCAGTCTAGGACTACCCTACGTCGATCTGCGAGAGTAACCCAGAAGCGAGGCGATGACACTGTCGACAGACGATCTGAAGAAGTAGTCGGGACTACCTGCGTCGTCTGTTGAGAGTAACCCAAGGAAGCCGAGGCGATGACACTGTCGACCCAGACAGTCCCGAAGAGAGTAATCTAGGACTACTCTACCTCGGTACGCTGAGGAGTAATCCAAGGAAGCCGAGGCGATGACACTGTCGACGAGCGATCCTAAAGAAGCGATCTAGGACTACCCTACGTCGATCTGTTGAGAGTAGCCCGCAGCGAAGATGGCAGCGTGATCGAAAAGCGATCAAGAGAATAATCTAGGACTACCCTACGTCAGTACACTGAGGAGTAGACAAAACACTGGCAAGGAAGGACAACTTCAAACAGGCGATGTCAATTAATCACAACTTCTTGCAAAATAAATAAATGTCAAAAAAATACATAATAAAAAAAAATAAAGTGGAGAAAGATGTTATTTATATATATATATATGTATATATAATTCTTGTATCTTGAGAATTCTCGTATGTGTGGTGGAGAAAGATGTTTATATATATATATATATATATATATATATATATATATATATATATATATATATATATATATATATATATATATATATATATATATATATATATATATATATAATTTTTGTATATTGGGAATTCTTGTATGTGTATATGTATAACCTATACGTGTATCATTATTCACCACAAAAAGCATTCATGCGCATGCCTTTATCTCTTTTGAAAAGTGGGTGGGGTCCACAATCTAGACAAAATTTGAGTAAAACAGGTGAGTCAAAGGACTTGAATTCATTATCAACAAAAAAAGAGAGAGACTTTGAAATACCTACGTATCAATTAATGATTCGTCACTGACACTCAAATGCAATTCCAACATAGCAGAAGAGTTTGGGTCCTATTTTTCAATACAGAGCATGCTTTCCAATTAAAAAAAAATAGAGAGGAGTAGGACATGAAGTCAGGTTAAAGCTCCTGTCAGGTTCTTTGCACATATATTTCAAATGTTATGCTCCATGGCCGTGTGTATACCCTTTTTGTTTTTAAAGGAGCAATCAGATAAAAAAAAAGGAGGGGGGGGGGGGGGACAAAGGGTTGCATCGAGGCCACAGTCGGCTCAACTCAAACCAAGAATCAGTATACTTTGAAAATTTGAAGAGTATCACAAAGAGTTTCAAACAAGACAAGACGTTAAAAAGCAGACCCACAAGAATAAGAAAACGAAAGGTGGTATACTTGTATAGCAGCAAGTTCTTCCAGGAATAATGAAAACTCAACAGTGATGAAATTTCAGAGGAGATGGGGGAGAAATACGGATGAATGAAAAGGACAGTGAAAGGCTCCTTTATATAATCAGAGGTCTCTCAATCCTATTCCAAATCCAACTCTAACTCTATGTGGATCTAGCCAATTATGCTCCAAATCAAACTCCAATTCTGTTATCAAGAATTTTATGCAAATAAATTCTCGATAATTTTTTATATTTTTTTTTTAAAAAAGAAAAAAAAGAAAAGAGGAAGCATTATCCTTGCTGTAGGTTTTTGGTCAACGTTTTCTTTTATTTAAGGTTGGAAGGGCAACTCAATGTGGATCAGCAAAATGTTGGGCCATCAACATTAATTTGCACAACCCAATTTCATTTTAAGTGCAACCAAATTGGATGTTTCTTTAACAGAGATGTGATGAGATTTTCCATTGCTACAAAACAGCAAGCCAAGAATCAAACAAATGAAGATTTTAAGAGAATTTACCTCTCCATATTAATAGAAAAGAAGTGGGGGAAATACCTCAGTAAACCTCAGTCAAAGGCGATGAATTGAGTAATTCTACTGAGGATGGAGGCTAATTTATAGTGTTTGGCGGATAAGTCTCATGCTTAAACTCCAACTCTAATCCAACTCTGGTTGTGATTTTAAAAATTTCATAAATTCTTGATAAATTATCCACTTTGGAGTCATGAAGAGAAAGAATTATACCTACTGTCCAATACTCTGGGCAATACATTTTTTTTTAATATAAAAAAAATGGGAAAACAAAAATATCTTATTTTTAGAGAGATCGATATTACTCTTCATCTGAGAAAGGAGCCTAAACTCTATGACCAAAGCAATTGCTTTGCTCACCAAATCCTTGCCTCTGAGCTATTTTACATGGTGCAGAAGTGCGATGAATGCACAAATTGAGGAGGCAGTCAAAATGTTATTGGACAAACTCAGAGAACAATCATTCCTGGACACAGCCCATACTTAATATTCATAGTAGTGGGCTTGAAGGCAAAATTACGCCAAATTAAAACTAGTCCAATAAGTATTCGAGATCCAACCGCTTCAAACACTTTAATTTGTGTCCGCGGCTGACTCTCGAAGGGGGCATCTGTAGGAGGTAAAATTTGTCGGCCAATCAGAAAATGACACGTGGAAAATAAATAAATTTATTTTCGACGAATTATTATCCGCCACGTGTAAAATTAATTACGGCGATCCATTTACTTAAATTTTAAATGGAAATGTATTACCCGATGGCGTGGTGACACGTGTTAATTATGATGCGAAAATCATAATTATTTCTCTATTTTAAATAAAGAGATAATTAATTAATTTGGAAGCCCAAGCCGACTCAAACCCTAGGCCACGAGCCTATAAATGAGGCCCTCTCCTCATTTTCAAGACACTCTGCGATTTCTGCAGTATTCGGCGTGCGCCGGAGAATTGAGCTCGAACTACAAGCGGCCTCCAGCTCCCAAGCGCCAAGGATCAAGGTCGACAAAAGTTCAAAGCTCCAAGTTTCCTGCACGTCAAGGTACAGACCTACAGCTGAGTTTTTTCAGCTCGACTTGCATCTGAGATCGAGATCAAGTGTTCGCGCCCTCGGCTCGCCAAAAGATTAGGAGATTGAGTCAGAGGAATACTTTATTGTATTTAATACAGAGATTGTACCCGCATATCTTCAAATATTAATACAAATTATATTTGTTTCTCAATTTCTTGCCTTTATTTATTTCAGGTTCGAAATTTGTGTTTACAGTGTTATATAGCGTTGGCATAATTTTGTCAAACCTGAATATACGAATTTGGTTGACTCTAAAAAAAACTCGGTTTCGTCCGAACCCAGTTTTTACATTGACTGAATATTCAGACAAAATGTTTCTCTTTTTCTATTGACAGAACCCGATTTTGACCATAATTTAGCTCCGCCTGAAGTGTGCAAACCAATTTTACCAGAAAAAATTGGGTATGGACATCAATTTCTCGTCCAAATTTTAATATTGACTAAAATCGAATTTACCCGGACTCCAATTTTAATACAATAATTTTCTTTTCTTGTATTTGGTAAAAGGAAGTTAATTATGGAGAGAATTAAAGACTTTTATATTGAAACATGAAAATATATAAGCAATTAACAATAGTGGAGTATTTATATAGAAACTGGCATTTTATCAGTTGAGAATTACACATGATGGGTAGAAATAAATAAACAAATAAGTAAATAAATTTGAGCGCTGGATTTGATTAAAAGAGGTAATCAACAGCTATGATTGGTCAATGTCCATGGATTAATCCTGTACAAGTCAAAGGGATTGTCCAACTATAATAGTAAGATTTAGAGAAAGAAGGATATGATTTATATGGGAAATAAGAATGAAGAATATGGGATTAATTATTAGAGAAAAAAATTAGTAAAAATTATGTTGAAAATGTAAAACAATAAATAGTTAAATACATAAACAGTTCATTAAATAGACAAAAAATAGAAATGGAGCAAGTATTTATATTTCAATTTTAAAATATCTAATTTAACTAAGGACTTATAATATAATTGTTGGTGCTGCATATAAATAGTTTTTTATTTTATTTTGCATTTTGGACGTTTCATATTAGGGTAATTAATATTCTGGACTCTTGGTTTTCAATATTAATATTTTTGGACCTTAAACTTTATGGGCTGAATAAAAAAAAAATCTTAAAGTTTGTGAGCTAAAAAATTAAATGGTCCGTATTCTGTTTTTTCTTTTTCTTCGCATGTTTGAATTTCTTTTGACATTAAACTTCATGACTAAGGTTAAAACTGATATTGAAACTATATATAATACACCTCTCTTATTCATGTCTAAACTACTTGGACCCCTAAGTACCCTTTGGAGTAGCCCAAGACATACTTTAGGTCCAAGGGTTAAATACAGATTAATTACAAAGAGATTAATAGGTAAGATGACCATTACAAAATATATTATATATAACTTCAATATTAATTTTAACATTAAACAGGTACCTCACATTAATTATCATGCATACTGCATGCACAGAGCTGTCTATTTAATTTGTTTGATGGCATCTCACTTTAGATAGGTTTCTTCCTTGAACATTAAACACCAGCTTCTAGAATAATAATTCGTTAGATGGAGAATAAAGAGATGTATCTTACATTAATTATTATATTTTCGTATTATATTATACACTTTAGAGTATATATATAGGTTTGTCAAGGTATAAAATTTTATAAAAGTAATTCATCAATATGTATAATAAAATTCATCATAAATTTCGAGCATTATTTCAAATTAAAATTGATAAATTATTTAAGAAAGTTAGTTTATCAATTTTATTTTATATAAATTCATCACATTAAAAATTGATTTATTTTAATACATGTGTTAGATTTAAGTAAATTCAACACAGTGTATGATATGATTTGCTATCTTCCATGGGGTTGACTTTGCTTTGGAGATAAGAATCATACAAGTTTAAAAGTGTTTTAATTTTCAAGAATAATTTTAAACCACTGCTTCAAAAATAGAAGCTACAAATTATTACTTCCACCTCCTAATAACCAAAAGAAGGCTCAATCTTAAGGATTTTGCACTTCAAGAATTTCTAAAGAATTCTGACAGGAAGAATTTCTAAAGTTTGTCTAATAATGGTGGGTTTTGCCAAAATTTTGACGAGACCCAACTATAAAAAAATGAGATAAAAAGTTCCATTTTTTCGCTAGAGATGGCACCCGTTGAAAAAAATCGAAGAGACTAACATGTCCCTAAAATAATTTTTTGGAGGAAAGGTAAGTTCCGTTGAAATTTTAGTGCATGCCAGAAACCATAAAAAAAGTTCTCTGTTTTTTTAGTAACTCCACAAAAACAAGTTTTCATTAAAAAAGGAAATCCACCAAACATTCTGAAATCTAATCAGATTTCAACATATGATGTAGGAAATACAAGCAACTAATTTTGAGTAGAATATCATCAGTCTTCAGAGAAACATGTCCTATATCTATGATTGACATGGTGAATTTAAACAGGAAGAGAACAATGCTTCCGCTGCATATGCATGAGGAGGAAACTGTGATGGTGTTGATTTGGTAAATTCTCAGATAAATATGTCATTAAACTATGCAAAAATCACTACTTGCCACTCCAAAAAAATATGTTATGAAACTGCAATTAAAGTCTTATCATTAGGACGAAATTGACACTTGACCTATTGGATAACATAGTTGACCTAAAGTAGCAGATTAGTGGCATGTAAATTTGTAATTAACTTAACTAATAATATAATAATATAAAAGATACCCTAATTTACTAATCCCCCAAATCCTCTTTGGCCCCCTCGTTAATTTCCCTCCATTTCAAAAAACCCAGCCACCATTTTCAAAGTTCATCTTCATCTTCTTCCTCTATGGTTTGCTTGTTCAACTTCCACCCTTCGAATTTACCTTATTGTACTAGTTCAAGGTGAAATTCAACGCCAGACACAAATTTTGCACCCCATCGAAGAGTTTTTGGAGCTATTGAAGGGTCCAAAGAGCGACCTTGTTTGGGCTAGAAATGAAGATGGAGGAGAGAGAGACAACCTTTGATGGTTTTAGTGAAAATGTAGGGTTTTTCGAACAGACAATTGAAGAATGAGAGTAAAAGCCCTAATTTTGGGCCAGAAACGAAGATGGAGGAGATAGTTTATGGCGGGTGAAGTAGGTGAGAGTAAGGGGGAGAGCCGAGGAAGAAGATGAAGGCATCCATTTATAACCGGCAAAAACAAGTCATCAATCGGTAAAATGACACTTTTGTTACACTAAACATAAATTAATGACAGATTCATAACATGTTTTTTTCGAGTAACATTTTTGTCACACTAAACATAAATTAGTCGCAGTTTCATAACAGACCCGTCGAAAGAAATGAAAACATAATCACAATCTTATCTGATTTTTTTTTTTTTTTTACATAACATTTTTTTGTTTTGACCAAAGACCAATATGGGCACTTTCATTTTCTCCTTACTTTGTTTATATAGCATGTTAGACTATACTACTATCTATATTTTTAGTTGGGCCTTAAACTAAGATATTTTTTTTTTTAAAAAAATCGTTAGCCCTAGGCAGTCACCCCTCGTATCTACCCTCAGGACAGGACCTGCAGTGCAAGGCACAACACCGACAGAGGTTCAAAATCCATCCTTCTCCCTACATGAACCTTCATACACCTTGATATATTGAAACGCGTACACCAAATGTGAAAGAATCGACAATTGGAGATATGCGGGATGCATGTTCTAGCGCTTGAGTAGAGCGTTAGCAATGTACATATTAGGCATCCCTGGACTCACTGTCCACTATTTTACAAGAAGGCATAAGTGGTGTTCAATTTTGATGGTTATAGAGACAGATCGAGGGTGTTTAAATCTAGAGGTTGTTTCCGTCATTTTGGTTTTCAGGGATTTCTGCGGCCACCGTGTACCACCAAAGCTAAAGTCATTTGAATAAGGTAAGAGGTGCATGGTGGTGGTGGAAAAGTTTAGTGCTCGGTTTCCATGGCACCAGAGAGAGAGAGAGATTGGGTAAGAAATTATTTAGACACAACAAACCCAAGAATATTTCATTTAATGTTAGATATGAGGAGATCCTAATGCAAATAACCTTCCTGAGGCACTTGGGTGCATGGAGAGGTTAGTAGTGAGACCCGTAAATTTTTATTTTTTATTTTTATAAAAAAATTTTATTTTGTTTTTACAACTAAGTTTAAGATTTTCATATTTTCATAAAATCAACTTATTAAAGTTTAAAATGGACCTTTTGTGCTAAAATGTAACTTTTTTTTAATAAACCTTTAATAAAAATGTATTGGTCCAAATGTCAAGCCTAATTTTTGAAAATAAACTTATAAAGTTATTTTATTAAAGTACAAAATCAGTTTTTAATAACTTACTAATTGATTTTCTAAATATAGATTTTCTAAAAATAACTTTGCTTAACACCCAAGATTAGCATGAAACCCGTGCCTAAGATTAATTGCAGGTAATTATGTTTGTGAATGAAATTAATCAGTGTCATAATCAAAAAATTCGAGGGAAAGGAAATCGGGAATCCAGTGTAGATAATTCAACAACAGTGTCGGTTTTCAGAGCACGACCATGTTATTCGATATGGCCCAACTATATTCCTCGTTATACTCATACCCAACCCACAGATGCAGCAAAAAAATGAGAAAGGTGTTCCATACTTCTCCAAATATATATAAATAGAGGCCTCGATCAAGCTTTCAAACCATTCCACTCATCATATAGTAAAAATTTTCCTTTGCGGGGTACACCTTGATCCATCAAAGAGAAATCATTTTGTTGCATCAAATCCCTCCATTCACCTCAAAAAAGTGAGCAGGCGAAGAGAAAGAGGAAGAACTCTGAAGGTTAAAGGAAGGTAGATCATTCAATCAACCTTTGAGCGGTTTGAATTATTCTATTATCTATCGTTGTTGCTTTCGTAGATTATTTTCGTTTAGCTTTAGCTCATGCTTAGTTTAGTTATTATTTCCATGAACGACTTACGCCAGATACGTGCAAAACTATGTTCAAGTAGATTCATGATTAATGTGATTTAGATATTCTATTATATGTCTATGTTGGTAAGCCTGATTTGTTTCTTTCATAGTATTCATTGTTTGCGTGAATGTGTGTCTTGAAAGGAAATTCAAAGTACTACCTACAGACCGCAGACAAAGTGGAAGGGAAAACAAAGATGACAGAAACTACACAAAATTCGAGAAGTAACTAAATCAATGAAAACAAACACTAGGAATATATTGGAAACCTAAGAATTGGGGGGAAAAACCCCGGGACGGCTGCATCCCAAAGATAATCTAATATGAATCAGGAAAGAGTACAACGACCACCATTACAATGTGTGATTCGATCATCAACGGAGCTTACACCCAAATCTCAACAAGTCTAGCTCTCAAACTCTCCAATGGTATAGGATTTTAAAGGGGGAGAACTCACTCTCCTCTCTCTTTAGAAAAAATAACAATAATTGACAACTCAAAGGCAAAACTAGGTTTAATTTAATTATGGCCTAACTTCCATGTGAAATAAATCAACTAGATAAAAGCTGCGACAGACACATTCCGTGTCTACAAGACATGGACCGCATCATTTGTGACATGGACTACGTCAAGTGTGATAGGACCCTTGGTGTATTCCATATGACCCATGTTGACTAGGGTCAGGTCAAAACACGTGACTTGAGTCAAGTGGACCCTTGAGAGGATTCAATGAGCCATAAACCCAACAATCTCCATATTGTACCATAATCCAACTCATCGATCTAGATAAGTACCTCAAGTGCTGCCGCCAACCCGCTCCTCTGTAGGACACGAGCCCAAAGAGCTCTAAAATTATTAGCTTATGAGCATTTCGGGTTGAAATGATTAACTTCCAACTCTTTCCAATTTTGACTAGTTTTCCTACTTTTCCTAACTTTATCAATTCACTACCAAAAAGGGGTCTTCCTTCGACGCTAAAAACAGCTTCTAGCCACACCTATAAGCGTGGCCGAGGACCCTTACCACGGATAGATAAGCGTGGAAATTAAAGGAATGCGTGGGGAAAATTTTGACACGCTTATTAAGCGTGGCAAGAAGAAATTCGCCACGGTTATTAAGCGTGCACGGAACAACTCTCCACCTACTACAATTTTTTTCTTTTGAATGTAGATTCGAACCCCCGGCTTCAGCGCATAAGAAGGGGTGACTAACCAAATGCTTATCACTTGAGTATCAAAGATTATTTGATTCTAATAATTAATTTAATACTATATATACACAAGTACCACTTTACCTTTTTTTTATCTTTTATTTTAGCTTTAACTAATAGGCTGGTATATTAAAAAATTATAATTATAATATTTTAAATATTCTTGAAATTAATCTAATAATGTATGCACACAAATGGACACTTGGCTTCTTCTTTTTAATCTTCTCTTTTATCTTTAACTAATTGACATATATTATTTAAAAAAATTAATTATAATTTTTTAAATATTTTTTGTAAAACCTTGAGTTTTTGGTAGCTGCATTGTTAGTTTAGTTAGACAACCCGTTAGGTTTGAGTCTACGTTTCGAGGACAAAAACTTCTTTTAAGGGGGTAATGATGTAAAACCTCGAAAATTCTTATAAGCGTGTTTATCGTTACGTCGTCAATATTTTATTTTAATTCTGTCATGTTTTGTGAAATTTATCTGTTAACACTTGAGCTCGTAGGGCCCCTTGAGAGACTATCAAGGGTTTTTGATAATTTTATGTGACTAAATATTATCTACCTTTGTGATTCTGTGTGGGTTAAGTAACAAGAATTGTGTTAAGTATTATTTTTTTTTAGAATTTTGAAAATCTAATAATTTTGTTATTATTATTATTATTATTATTATTATTATTTCACTTGAGGTATTTATAATTATTCTAGCTTTTCATAATATATTTAATTCTAGGTATACATACCTTATTAACTCCCTAAATTCATAGTTTATAAAACCCTAAAATACTATTTTCTCTCTTTTTCTCCCTCACCCAAACCCTAACCCTAATATCAACTCTTACCTCACACCCTTTGCTGCCTCCCAGCCATCAGCCACCGCGACCACCGGCCCCTCGGGTAACCGCCATCGACCTCGCCGGGCACCACCACGCAAACCACCACCAGCAACCAACCGTCCTCCTCCTCCCCTCTCTATCGTTTTTCTCTCTTTCTCAAACTATCTTTGTCACTCACTCGCCTCGCTGCCACCACACACAGCCACCACTACTGTTGGTTGCGACCTCACCGTCACGACCAAACTCCCATGCACCTAGCCGCCGCTGCAACATAGTTATTAAAATCCCGATCCTTATCTACGATTCTACGATTTTATGATCCAAAATCCTTGATGCGATTCTACGCGATCTACATTACGATCCACGATCCTACGTGGGTTAACTATCCTATGGATCCGAGTTAGGATCCCGATTTTAACAACCTTAGCTGCAACTGCCAAGATCATTGCCAGAAAAATCCAATCGGGTAGAATCGGTTTTGGAAAACATGCCCTCTCTTATTCCCTCTCGTGTTCACGACCACCACTCTATCCTCTAGCCACTACCGCCGACTCACTGCCACCATCGCCACCCAACCGTCGCGCACAGTCGTTGGGAACTGCCGCCTTCCCCTTAGTTCCCTCTTCAGTCTCTTCTTTCTCTCTGTTTTGGGCTCGACGTCGTTCTGCCTAGCATCACTGTAAGAGGCAAAAATTTGTCAGCCACTCAGAAAATGACACATGGAAAATAAATTATATTTATTCGGTCAAGTGTTATCCACCACGTTTCAAAATAATTATCTCCTTATTTAAATTTAAAGGAATAATTCATTAATTTGGGCCCAGGCTCAAAGCCCAGCTCAAATGCTAGGCCTCCAGAGCCTATAAATAGGGGTCCTCCCCCTCATTTTCAAGGCCCCCGACATTTTAGCATTAGAGACAGTCTGGACTCTAAAGACTCTCTCCTAAACTATAGAAGGCATTCAAAAGACTGACTCTTCGGGAGAAGGCATTAAACATATCAAGGCTCGTGTCGCCGATTACCAGGAGATCAAATACTAATCTTGATCGAGCTCAAGTCATCGAGACCCTTTTTCAAGAACAAAGTCTATCCAAATTCACTCAAGGAGATCGAATCCGAGGATTAGTTACTTTTCTTGTAACTGTTAAACGGAGAATTGTACCCGCATACATTCAAATATTAACAAAAATTAATTTGTTTCTCAATTTCCCATCTTTATTTATTTTAGACTAGAAATTTGTGTTTACAAATTTGGCACGCTCGGTTGGACATCTCTACCTCTCATCTCTTTCTCCAAGAAGTCAAGTTCGACCTTCGATCGACCGACGCGATGGCTATCAACATGGAAGAAAAGATAGTTGAATTAGAGGCTATGTTGAAAGGGCTTGCTAGGGAAGGTGAAGAGAAACACAAAAATATCAACGAACAGAGTGTACAAATTGCACAACTGATGAAGAAAGATAGAGAAGCGTCCCTATCAAGAGTCTGACGGAGAGACAGGCAAGGAAGAATTTGACAAAGAATCTTCCAAAAGGTGATGGTGACAAGGAAGAAAAGAAGAATAACTCATCTTCAGAATCACTGATTGTGGAGCAAATTCAAAACTTGGTCGCAAATGTAGTGCAGGCTCAACTCGGAGAGGGATCAAACAAGACCAACTTTTACACAAATCCATACACGAAAAGGATCGATGCCCTTCGAATGACACAAGGATATCAACCCCCGAAGTTCAATAAATTTGATGGAAGGGGTAATCCCAAACAACATGTTGCTCATTTCATCGAGACTTGTAGCAATGCCGGCACGAAAGGACATCGACTAGTCAAGCAGTTCGTTCGCTCTTCGAGAGGAATCGCGTTTGACTAGTATATAGATTTGGAACCTGAATCTATCAGCAGTTAGGAGAAAATGGAACAAGAGTTTCTCAATAGGTTCTATAATACACAACGGGTCGTCACATGACAAAGTTGACAAACACCAAACAGTGGGAGGGCGAGTCAGTCCTTTATTACATTCATTGTTAGAGATCCCTTAGTCTGGAATGCAAGGATTGTCTCGCTGAAGCTTCGACCGTCAATATGTGCGCTCAAGGTATGCATTGGGATTTGCTCTACGTGCTAAAGATGGCCAAGTCGAAAACCTTTCAGGAGTTGGCAACTAAGGCGTATGATATGGAGATAACCATAGCAAGTCGTCGGGGAAGGTCAATATCTTCAACTGAAATGAGGAACGGTGTTAGTGAGTACAAAATGAATAGCAAGTGGTCAATGACTTCAAAAGAAGAGTCAATGGCTATTTCAACAAGCGAACCAATGCGAATATCTGCTAAGCCTACACTAGGAAGGAAGAAAGCCACCTTCTCAAAGAACGTCGAAGGGAAACAACCTACACTACATGAACTTCAAGAAAAGAAGTACCTGTTCCCAGACTCGAACTTGTCAAGGATACTCGATGACTTGTTGGAGAAAGGAGTTATTGAGCTCCCACAACCAAAAAGGCCGAAAGAAGCGGGAAGAACCACAGATCCAAAATATTGTCGCTATCATAGGGTAGTCAGTCACCCTTTAGAGAAGTGTATCATACTTAATGAGCGGATCATGAAGCTAGCTGAGGAAGGACATATAATACTGGACTTGGATGACAACGTCAAAGCTAATTATGTTTCAACAAAGTCGATTCTAACGAAGAGAAATGAATGCTTGATGATTTAGTTTGGATGCCAAAAGTCAATTCCTCTTGCTGTCCTAGTTCAAATACCTCGAGATGAACATGAGCAAGTACAAGAAGCTTTTGGTGAAGATGAAGGATGGATCACGGTGGGCCAAAAGAAGACTAGGGGGCAAATACCACTACCCCGAACGCATCAAAGGAGAAGAAACAACCTGCAACCTTTAACAGAAAGGAAGACGCTTGAAGTCATCAAGAAACAAGAAGTTGATTCAATTGAGTTGTTTGAGCGAGGCCCTCGTGTTCTTGTCACTCTAAAGGAATACTTTCCGAAGGACTTCCTTGGAGTAGTCGACAAACTTGAAGTTGTGAACATGGTCTCCTGCTTTGAGATTGAAGAAGATGATAGCGAAGGAATGGAGTATCGACCTAAGTCAAAACTCTCCGTGTTCGATAGGTTGAGACGGTCAACTTACCGCAAACAAGCATCTGTCTTTGAGCGGATAGGGTGTCGAGAGATCGCAAAGCCTTGATCTTCGGCAGGATCAAGGATGGTTCGAGATCAAAGTCGTCTATATTGTCAAGGATCAAACAAACTAAAGAGGTGTCAAACTCACAACCCCACCAGGAACAGAGCTCTGCATTCAGCCCCCTTGGAGTCGTCAACGAAGTTCAAAGCACCATTCCATCTGGTATGAAGCGTTTTTAACGTTAGAGGTAAAGACTAAAGGAACCCTCATAGTGAAGAGACGCACCGTGATCCTCACTATTCATCAAAGGAAAAACAACACTGACATGGAGCTTGAGCGAGAGGAGACACTTTCTTCTTCCCAAGTCAAAATCTGGAAAGTGAAGATGTAGCTCCCGAGCAAGAGCCCAAACTGTTCGCCCAAAAAAAAAAGAAGTTTCTTTCTACTTATTTTTAAGTTCCTTTCATTTTGATCAATGTAAATATGTAATACTCTTGGCCCGCAAGAGTATAAACTGTGTACGATTAAAATAAACTATAAAATGTTTATTTCTCTTTCTTTGAACTATGTTTGGCTTGATCCTTATGGGTACCACATCTCTTAAGGTACGTAGGCAACTTGAGTCTAGACTCAGATACAACCATGCCAAAAAGAAAAAAAATTCTTTCCCAGGTTAACAAGTTTTGAAGACTTTCTTGGTCAAAAAAATTCAAGGGCTTACAAGTTAATAAATTCAAGACTCACAAGTCAAAGTTCAAGACTTCACAACAAGAAAAATCATTTTGGGCAACAAAAATATTTGTTACCCTAGGCCCTTTTTTGAAGCCCTTTAACTTTGGGCTACAAAAAAAAATTGACACAAATTTGTTGCATTATCTACGAAGCCCTAGGTCGGGGCAACAAATTTGTCAAATTGGCAGCACAAGAGACCTTTTATGGTCAACAAAGTGTTTTTGTTGCCTTAGTAAATTTGGGCAACCAAATTTTTTCATTGCTAAGACTATCTAAACTTCAACTTACTCTAGTAGCCTATACCTATTTCTCTCAAGGGCAACAAAAAATTTTGTTGCACAAAGCACTAAAGTTTCTTAAATTATTTGAGCCATCTAATCTATTTCAAATCAAATCAATATTCACCAATTTAACAACATTTCACACTAGAAGGATCTCAAATCATATTCAAAACACGCTAATTAAATTGAAGATGATAAAGATAGCTAAATGGAAGATTTGATTAAGTAATACCAAATATGTACATTCATGAGCATATCACAAAACAAGCAGTTGTGATGTGACAACTACAATGAGAAGTGAGTATATACATGAAATTACGAGAGCAGTAACTCAAATACTTGTAACTATTGTTTTGAAGGCTTTAAGTGAGCAAGTTCAAATAAAGCCGCCAGAAGCCACTTAAAACATAGGGGACATACTCGTGAATCACCAGGAAATGACAATTCACCTAGCCAATTTTGTCAATGTTCTGAAATAGGAAAAATCAATCGATTAATAAACTCCAATTCAAAGTTATATGCATAAAGAAATTTTATCTCTCACAATTGTTGACAGGAGGGCTTATTATACAGGATTCCCAAACATCAAGCAGAAAAGAATGTTATATGTCAAGGGAATCATGAAAATGTGGAAGTACCTTAATCAATGCTTGATAACCCCTACTCTTCTTGATACTTCTGTGGAACTCAGGAGGGAATGGCGATGAACATTTCATGGATCAAACAATTATCACGGGCAAGCCCATGTGAGCAGTACAAAAGTTCAAGGTTCTTCTTGCTTTTCCAGCAAGAACATGTGAGCAGCAGCTTCCGTCAGTAGTCACATGTCCATCTAGTTCCCATATTATCTGCACCAACAAGATCAGTGCATGACCAGAATGAACACAAATTTATGCACAAAATACTAACCTACATAAATCATGTGAGATTATAATGTAATTAATGTACTGTACTAGGTGGCTAGAAAAAAGCACATGAACTCTTCATGGCACAAGCATTGAAGTCACCGGGATAATGTTAACTAATGTCACAAGCAATCATTTCAAATAAATACAATGAAAACTTAAATTTGCTTCTTAAAGTTATGAAGTCGACAAGCAAACAAACCTTTGTAAGATAAGCCTTTTGGTACCATCAGCTATATCCATCAACATTATACTGAATTACTTTCCTACTTGAATTGAGAGACAAAGATGCAAAATGTATACTCCACACCCTCAAAATACGATAAAAATGTGTTCGGTCTCATTCCGAGCAGAATTTTATCTCCTCTATAGGGTGTTTGTGTCTATTTTAGCCCTTTGTCTATATTAGATATAGTGATTTGGTGTTTTGTAAGAAAATGAGTTAGAAGAAGTTTGGGCTTAATTGGAGGTTTTTAGGGAATCCCGAGCGATTTCCCGAGTCAAACCAAGTCAACCCGAGCCAAGAACTAAATCAACCCGAGCCGAGAGCCGAGGCAAAACCGAAGCCGGAAATTCCATGTCAAGATTGGCGCAAAATAGGGGAACGGTACAGACTCAAAGGTTTGAAATACGTGTGCCTTCACTCTTTGGGTCATAACTCCTTCGTTACAACTCCGATTGGTCTGAACATTTAGGAGCTTAAAGTACACAGCGAGTGCTTTCCATCGATATCTTACGGGTCCAAAACGGAGTTCGGATGAAGAAGTTATGCGCGTTTGAAGTCGGCTGCGAAAAGCTGCCCAGAACAGTGACTCGCCCGAGTCAGGCTTCTGGGGCAACAAAGACAGAGGCCAAGGGAGTGGGATAGAACACTGACTCGCCCGAGTCACTTATTGACTTGCCCGAGTCACCCGAATTTCTGCGGAAATCTGCGAAGCTGATGCGCGTTTTGCTGAGTTAGTTTTAGGGTTTTGGGTTTCGTTCTCCTTCTTCTATAAATACCCAATGTAATTTAGAACTAATGATCTTAGTTTTTATCTTTTAGCTTAGCTTTTATTTAAGTTTTAGGAGTAGGATTAGATTAGATTTAATTGTTTTCTTCAATTGCTTTCTTCAATTGTTCTTCAAGTTTTCTCCATTGTTCTTCAAACTTTCTTCAAGTCTTCTTGCAATTGTTATTAAACTCTTCTTTCAAGTAATCTCATTAAAGTTTTACAAGCTTTCTCTCTCTCTATATTCTCCATTGATGTTGACTTCAAAAGCTTTCTAGGGTTAGCCAAATCAAATCCATCTTTTAGTGGGGAGGAGGGTCTAGGAATTCCAATTATACTTCCTAGTGAGAATTTGGGGGATCCTTGGTAATCCAATCCACAATTTCTTGTTTTTCCGGGGGAAACTGCAAAGGTAGATTGAAGATTTGAAGTTTAGATCATCAAAGGTATAATCTCTTGTGCCTAATTTCATTAATAGTTTTATTTCTTTCTATTAAATTTTTTTTATTGCTTTCTTATTTCTTGTTCTTAATTGCTTTCATCTTTTATTGCTTCCTTGATTATTATCATGTCTAGGTTAGTTTATTGCTTAATTTACATAATTTATAACTTTCCCCAATTGTGAGAAACCCAAACACAAACTGATTACCTCAATCAAGCCTAACACCCATCCCTGAGAACGACAACCCTAACTTATAAAACCACATAAATACACAACCGAACAATGGCGCCGTTGCCGGGGATGGCATTATTTGGTAGATTAGGTGATTGGTTTGTGTGTAAATAGTTTAACTGCTTTCTTGATTAAACTAGAAAAATGTAGTCAAAAAAATTGAATATCGAAAAAAAAGAGAAAAGAAAATATAGAAAAAAAATAGAAAAAGAAAAAAAAAATAGAGAAAAGAGATGGCATCTTTTAGCTTCCCTCAAAATGAGCAGGAATTATTTTGTGATTATTGTGATAGATTAAATGATTATCTTGCTTATTGGGCCCCTTAGGTTATATTTATTCTAATTGGGAAGTGTTAATTGTTATTAATGAGGGATTGAACTTCGAGACCCGTTCTCTTCTGAATTACGTTGATTTCAATGTTGAAAATGAGTATCGGGCTTGGGAATTATTCGATTGGTTGTACACGGATACTCGTCAATTTGGGGAGACTTTTTATTCATCGGTTTCTTGTTTTGGTAATCCGTGTGCTCTTCATGCTCAATTGCACTATGAGAAATGTTATGATCTTTCTCCATGTGATGTTGTTGAGTCTCGTCATTTGTGTGTGCATTGTGAATCTCCATCTCATGATTCCGAATCTTGTATGGACATTAGACTAGATAAAATTGGTGCTGAAATAGTTGGTTTACAAGACAGGATGAATGAATGCATGTAAGAATTTGAACACGTGCTTAAACCTAGGGTATAAACTTATCTTGCACAATTGGTTAGCTCGAATGTTGAAGTAGATTATTCGTCATCTTTGAGTCCTGAAATGCATGATGATTCTTCTCTATATGATTATGATTATGATGATGACTACTGTAATGGACATAGTTTTGTAAGGAGGATTAGTGATTCCTTAGCTCTAGCCCCACCTAGTGAGCATGAGGAAATTGTTGATTCTATGTGTGATGATGAAGAACTTGATGACAATATGCTTGATGATGAACCATTGTCCACACCGTTGTCCATGCTTTTGTGTGAAGAAAAAGTTGAGTTTATTGAATGCCATAATGCTTGTGATGAATTTGAACATGATTTTGTTGAGAGTGAAGTTGAATCCTGTGTGATTGAATGTGTGCTAGATACTGACTTATTCACTTTCATTGAGAATCATTGCATAAGTGAGGCATTAGCTACCCTTTCTTGTGAATCCATTGATGTGCATACTTGTGATGATGAACTTGAGTCTATGGGGATTGATCATGATTGTTTGAACTTGGTTTGTGACAATGATGCTTTTGATGATGACATGCTTTATGAGTCTTTCACTATAAGTTATGACCCTGAACCTTCCACTTTCAATTTTTATGTTGTTTTGGATGATGCACCTTTGTCTTTTGATAGTTCTTCTAGTGAGTCTGATATTGATGAAGATGAAGATGTGCAAGTTTGTGATTTTGGGAGTGTTATGATGTGGTCTAACCCTGCTTTTTCCTTATCACCCATGGATGATTATGATGATTGTTTGGATGAGAGTGGTGATTTGGAATTTGTGCTTGATGAAAATTGCATGGAAATTGAGATTGAATCATTGTTTGCATCCAAGTCTTCGCATGTGCATGTTCATGATTGTGTTGTATTGTCTCCTTCCGTTGATTTGTATACCCAATCTCCATTTACGAGTCAATGGGAGGACTCATTTGCCATGTCTCACGTCACCATGCCTAGAAAAGTTGTGTATATTCATGCATTTCATCATTTCTATGATTTTTCTAAGGCATTTGATAAATTGTTAAGGGCACTAATGTTTGTTTATATGCCATTGCGAGTGTACTCTTACCTACACCATTCTAAGATGCATGAGAAGATGCATGATTTGTTACTTCGGGCGTTGAATGGTTCTGCCTTGGTGCCCGATATCTTGAGGTGAGAAGGAGTGAATTTCTTGATAAGAAGCCTTCCAGGTAATATCCTTCCTCACCCTTCTTGTATAATTAGTGAGTTGGTCTTTCTTTTCTTCTTTTATTTTATTTTCTTTTTGTTTGTTTCTTTTTCTTTTATTTTGGGGTGCTTGCTTACCTACTTCTGTTTCCTTTGAGGACACGACAACCTCTTTGTGTTGGAGTGGGAGGGTAGTTTGCATTCCAGTTTTAGTTTGCATTCCACTTTACATGAGGTGTAAGGGATCAAAAACCCCTAAGATTGGCAGTTGTTTGGGTTAGGTGTATGTGAGGTGCTCATAACGGTTCCTTTTGGAGGATTAATATCGTTTTCTTGATTGAAACATCTTGATTCTTGAAACGAGCAGTTTTTCCTTTCTTTCTTTTCAAACTTGTTTTGTTTTTCACTTTCCCTCTCTCCTTTTTCCTGGGCTTTTGTGGGTATTGATAGGCCGCAAGCGCACGGGTGTACGTGTAGCAAATATCAAGGTCGATCCTACAGGGACTTTTCCTTTCAACGCACTGAACTAGCCTCCTAGTTGATCGCTAAGTCGATCCGGTTTTTGTTTTGAATCAACTAAATCTAACTCTAATCACAAACAAGCTCTAAACTAACGAATATTCACTGAACTATTCTGATGAAATCAAGGGAAAAAGGTGTTCAGGGGATGAAACCTAAGTCAAATAACGAATCAACGATGTGGATTGAACTCTCATTTCATTAATTTGCACAATCAAGGTTCGATAATAGCATAAAACACTTCGCAATGAGATTTTGTCACTAGAGCGAATTGCCAAGACTAACCAAGCACCTACTTTCGTGGTTTTTTCGATTTAGTCAAGGTTAAAGATCTAATTATCTCAAGAACCCTAGTTAAAACTTCTATGTCTAGATAATTTTAACTAGTTCAATCTAGGTTTTCGGGTAATCAAACTTCTTCTTTCGGTACTTCATTCAACAACCTATTAACATGCAATTGGTGATCAAGCAAAAGCAATAACAATTTAATTCAAAGACCAAATAGATTGAAACAAACTAAATTCATGATAATTCAATCCAACAAAGTCAATTCATCAAGCAACTTCAAAGGTTCATCCCCTAAACCAAAAGAACTACTCACAATTCATGTTTAAAACTACAAAGCAATTGAAATCTATTCTAGAAAGCATATGAAAATCTATGAGAGAATGAGAAATAAACCCAAGTGAAGAACAATCTTGCTAGGAATCAACAATGGAGGACTTTTGCTCCTCCACTTCAAGGTATGTTCAAATTGCTCTTCGATCTTCAATCTTCTCTCAATCTTCAACGATGGAATGGAATATGGATGATGAATGATATGATTAGGGCATGAAATGGATGATGGTGAATGATTAATTCTTTTACTCGGCCAGAAATCCGCATAATATAGGCAAACATCACTTCAAAACCGCCGGAAATGAAAAGACAGGAGAGACACGGACCGTGCCAGGGTAGGCACGGACCGTGCCCCATGCGACACGGACCGTGCTCCCTGTGACACGGACCGTGTCAGCTTTCTTCTTGAATTTTCTCACTCTCTGGCCATAGACACTACCCGTGCTCTTCCTGGGGGCACCCGTGTCACTGCTTTTTCGAGCCTAGGAGTACTTTGGGCCATTGTTTGGGCCTTGGGTGATCCAACATCTCACTTCTTGGTCCTTTAAGCTCATAACTTGGATCTACACTTGCTTTTTGGGCTCGGTTTACATCGATTCTTCACAAATTCCGTACAAAACTCACCAAACTCCAAACCAAGTGTAATATGGGAAATTCGGGTATAAAATAACACAATCAAATCAAATATTTCCCAAATTCTCATCAAAACAACCAAGTTCTCATATATACAAGAAGCACTTATCAAAATCCCCCATGCTTAGTCCTTGCTTGTCCCTAAGCAAGTCCAAACTCAAAAGAAAAGGCAAAGAAAGAAAATGAAAGAAAATAAAAGAAAATGGGACAAAAAGACTCAAAGAACTCAAAGCAAAAGTAAAAAGACTCAAAAGTAAAAATTAACGAAAACGAAATTTTTTTTTATTTATATAATTACAACTCTTAAGGATGGCAAAGATAGAACATTCAATCAACCCAATCCAATCTAAAGTACATCCCGAGAGTGAAAAAGAAAAGCCAATTTACACAAGTAAATGAAGACAAATTATTCAAGAATGGTACTCATCAAGTTCAACCAATCACCCTTAATCACCAAATGAGATAAGAAGGCACATGTTAAGCATGAAACTAGGTATGAATGAAGAGCAAACTCACTTTCTTGGGAATGTGGAAACACTCCTCTCATGTGTTTAAATACGAAAAATCATTGAAAGTTCGCTCAAATACTCAAACCAAAGTCACAACCAACCACGTACTTGCTAAGAATCTCAACTCTCCACCGCAATTTGCAAAGCAACAATGACAATCAAGAGGACTTTCAAGGGTTGTAACGGGGCTAGGGTTAAGGGTAAGGAGTGGATAATATTTGGGAATCGTGGAGCTAAAAGCAAAAGCTTGAAATTATTTCGCACCAATTCATACATACACTCTTACCACTTAAAATCAATCCAAATCAACCCCACAAACAATTGGGAACTTGTCTCAAAACAAAAGAAACACAATGTCAAACACTTTATTCTCTTTTGCTTCTTTTTTTCCGGAATTCTCCGATTTTTTTCTTTTTCGTTTTTTTTTTCTGTTTTTTTTCTTCTGATTTTTTTTTTCTTGAATGAAACATACACACTTATAAACAACACACACTAGGCAAGCTACCAATTCCAACCAACAACCTCAATGCACATAATTTGGGGAATTAAATCAACATTTACAACTCAAACCAATCCCCATCACAAACCAAACCACCAAAGTAACCATAATCAACCCAACTTCAAACTCAAAACATTTCAAGCAATGGCTTAAGGGTAGGAAATATATAATCGGCCAAGGCTTATAATGTGGGTTCAAGAAAAGAAATGGTCAAGGCAAGAAAGGGCTAACTAAGGATATTCTGATGTAAATGGGTGGTGAAGGCTTGCAGGTTCAAATCCTAATGCCTCTATCATCTTGTCAGTGTACAACGCATAGCAATTTCAAGGAGATGCAAAGCAAATGAAGGAGGCTGCAACAATGGTGAGTCACTCATGGAAATAAGACTAATAAAAATGATTAGTCTTTTCTTTTAGGCTTATGTGGACTCACGGGTAGCGCTCAACAATCATTACCTAGTTTAAAAAGATATGCACACGCACAACTCACTCTTACAATAGAAACAAAGGCAATCGGTCTTACTATCCTAGCACAATTCTCACAACAATTAGCTTCACAACTCATGTCAATTCACAGTCTTTCACAAACGGGCTATACAGGATCAAATCAAGTCAAAAGAAAACTATCACGCCAAATCTTATATCAAACAGTCTTTTTTTTTTAATTTTCTGATTTTTTTTTCAATTTTTTTTAAAAACTTTTTACAAGCCTCAAAATGAAAATAAGAAAATAAGAAAACGAAAACGAACTACGAAAAGAGGAAATTAAAACTACAAGCAAATCTAGAAAACAAAGAAAATAAAAACAAAACAAAAGAAAAAGACTCAAAACAAGTTAAAAATCAAACATAAAAACGACTCAAAACACACATATCCACAAAACACACATATCCACAAAAAGCTTACACAAATCCCCCCCCCCCCCCCATGCTTGAACCGAGCATTGTCCGCAATGCGAAACTTCACCCGAGAAGCAAAGGAAGAAAGCACAAAAAGGTCACAAAGAGGGAATCATGGAGGTGGAGGAGGGGGTGGGTTGCATGTATGGTTAAGCTGCCAATCACGAACGAATCGCATCAAGGCAAGCATCTCATCCTGACTGCGCTCAATCCTACCCTGAGAGTCTCGAAGTGCTTGAAACTCAAGCTCACAATAAATTTGGAGGTCGTTTAGCCTCTCTTCAAGGGTAGGCTCACCATCACCCTCATCACTTTGCTCATCACTGCTACTGTCACCACTCTCTCCACCCTCTCGGATAGCTAGTGGAGCCTCAAAATCGGGCTGGTTTGGGTCCATGGGAGGGAGAAAGAGGATGTTAGGGACATGTTGGATGGACATATGATCATGGGGAAGCCGCATCTTCTCATTGTTAGGGTACCGCCACAAAACAGCAGCCCCGTCCAATGTACACATTTTCATAGAACAAAAGGTCTTAGCATCCAGAAACAAAGGTCCACCAACTAAATCTCGCTGATGGCGAGCAGGGTCCCAACCAAAATGTCTTGCTAATACAGTTAGTAGACCCCCCATAACAATATCCCCCTTCCCTAGGCTAGCATGTCGCTCTAAGTGAAGAGCAAAGAGGGCAGCGGGGTTAACATCATGCTGGGCATAGTACATCCCCCATATCACAAAAAATTCAGCTTTAGATGCAACATTCATGCTATCACCACGACCAAACATACCACAGGATAGAATCCGCTGAACAACCCGAAAAGTCAGATTGCGGATGGCAGTGCATTTAGACTTGCGAGGGTTATAATCAGTCCTAGTAGTAAGGAACTGCCAAAATGCTTTGGGGTTCCAAACATCATCATCAGGCATCTCTCGCCTCCCTCGATCAGTTATGACAGGCAGTTGAAAAATCTCAGCAAATTCAGTCAAAGTGAGGGAATGGGTCTCCTCATCGATGTTAAAGCTAATTAAACCCTCCCTAGTGGTCAAATCTACTTCGAAGGTGCTAAGCACCTCCAAGGTCAGATTGCGAAAGGTAGGTTCTCTCATCCGGGCAAAACGCAACAAGCCACATCGATTTAATAACCATTCAACATCAGTTAACATATCAGTCGCAGCCAAGAAGGGTTCATGCATAAATCTAGTTGCTACAACTTTCCGCTTGATTAAAGCAAGGTAACGGTCATACATTTCACCTTCAAGGTTGAATGGATTGTTACCTCGATTAGGTCGTGACGAGCGCGCACCTTTGTCCTTCCCTTTTCCTCCATCAGCCTTCCGCCTCTTAGAAGACGGCTCTTCTTGAACTGGACCTTTACCCCTAGCCATCCTTCGATAACAAAGGGTTACAACAATGTTAGTTATATACAAAAGTGCAAAAGACTCAAAATGGATGGAGTTAGTTTGTACGAACCATCAATGATTCAAAAACGAAACAAAGAAACACGAAACTTAGACTCCGAAGACAAAAATCTAACAAAGAGGTAAGCTAAAACAATATGTACATCCTAGCAAACTAAACAAATCAAACTCAAAATCAACATTACATAAAAACACTACTATGGTGGAGAACCAACTATATACAAATCACCACCATGACTAAACTAAGCTAAAACTAAAGCAAGAAACAAGTTAACTATACACAATGACTAAATTACTACCACCAAACTCAATGTATATACATCCAACCAAGTATACACACTAATTCTTGAGACAAACCACACCAAATACACAACCAAACCAAACCCAAAGCATCGCAAATTAGTTCTTCAAACAATTCAACCAAAACTAATTTGAACAATTCACACCAAAATAGCAATAGGGTTCGAATTAACCTAAGTAATTGAATTGGGCATCAACCAAATCAAATCAAACCAATTAAGTACAAGAAACCCTAAATTCAAAAACCAAAACTAAGTATCTCAAAAATCAGCAAATTAAACCAAGAAAACTAAAAATAAACAAGAATCAAACCTTTTACAAGAGAAATTGAGAAGAAAGAGAAGGATTTGGAGAGATTAGGGTTTGGGCTAAAATGGGTTGTGGTGCACGCTGTGGGTGCGCTGCTAGGCTGGGCGAGAGTGAAGGGTGAGCGAGCGAGAGAGAGAGCGAGGGCGAGCGTTGCTGCTGTGTGGCGTGCGTTGTGTGCGCTGTGGCGAGGGCGAGTGCGGCGAGAGGGAGCAGTGTGTGTGCGAGTGGCGGCTGGGTGTGTGGTGCGTGGGAGAAGTGTGCGAGGCGAGCGAGCGTGAGGGTGGCTGGGCGGGGAGGCGTGGTGCTGGGCGAGCGTGAGGTTGAAGGAGAAGAAGGACCAGGCGCACGGACCGAATCAAATAAGAAAGAACAACAATCCGATTTTTTCTAGGAATTTCGATGAGGACACGGACCGTGCCACATGAGGCACGGACCGTGCCTCAGTTACCTGATAAATTTTTTTGCTGCTGGTGTGGCGCACGAACCGTGCCAAGGGTGGCACTACCCGTGCCTCCTCCACTTCACCTTGTGGGTCTTGAGAACGAATCCCACAACTCTCCCAACTCTCCATTATGCATTTTTTCTTGAATTTCTCTCATTTTTCAATCCATCCTTCTCCACACAAATTCTTTTCACTCATTTATTTTTCAACTCTCGCACTTTTATTTTTCCACTCACTCTCAATCTCTTTTTATTATGTTTTTTTTTCTTCTTTTCTCTTTTCTTTCTTTTTTCTTTTTTTTATTTTCCTAAAACTACTACCTCAAAAAGGCGAAAATAAAAGAGAAACCCTAGAAAAATCCTAGAAAAAAAAAACAAAATAAAAAGAGGGAAATGTCTAATAGCCCTAGAAATATCAAAATAACTTAAAGAAAAATCCTGAAAGTTCTAGAAAAAAAATAGAGAAAAATCGAGAAAAAATCAAAATAAAAAGAAAAGATAGCATAAAAAAAATTTTAGAAAATCCTAAAAAAAAGAAAATAGAATCTAAAAAGCTTGGGTTGCCTCCCAAGAAGCGCTTATTTAACGTCCTAAGCTTGACCAAGTACCTCTCAAACCGCACCGGGAGCGGTGAGGTTGAAGTGTTGGCGATCTTCAAGAGGTTGACCAACCAAGTAGGGCTTAAGTCTATGCCCATTGACCGTGAATGGCTCGGAAATGTCCCCACAAATCTCAATCGCACCATGGGGGAAAACCTTCAAAACCCGGAAAGGACCCGACCATCGGGACTTAAGCTTGCCCGGAAAGAATTTCAACCTTGAGTTGAACAACAACACTTGGTCTCCTTCTTCAAATCTCTTCTTGAAAATATGCTTGTCATGCCATCTCTTAGTCCTTTCCTTGTACAACTTGGCACTATCATAAGCCTCCAACCTCAATTCATCAAGTTCTTGAAGTTGTAACATCCTCTTTTCTCCAACCTTTGCAAGATCGAAGTTAAGAGTCTGAACGGCCCAAAAAGCTTTGTGCTCCAACTCAACCGGCAAATGACATGCTTTTCCATAAACTAACCGGTACGGAGTGGTTCCCAACGGAGTCTTGTATGCGGTCCGGTAGGCCCACAATGCATCATCTAATTTAAGAGACCAATCCTTCCTTGAACGGTTGACCGTCTTCTCCAAAATGCTCTTGATTTCCCGATTCGAAAGCTCCACTTGGCCACTAGTTTGGGGATGATATGGTGTAGCAACTCGATGTGTCACCCCATACTTGGCTAAAAGAGCATCAAGAGGCCGATTGCAAAAATGAGTGCCATTGTCACTCAATAAGGCCCTTGGAGTTCCAAATCTTGCAAAGATCTTCTTGAGGAACTTAATCACCACCTTGGAATCATTGGTGGGTGTTGCAATTGCCTCAACCCACTTCGAAACATAATCGACCGCCACCAAGATGTAGAGGTTGTTGTGAGAAGGAGGGAAGGGACCCATGAAGTCTATCCCCCACACATCAAAGAGTTCCACCTCTAAGATGTAATGTTGGGGCATCTCATTCCTCTTGGAAATACTCCCGGTTCTTTGGCACTTGTCACATGAGAGCACAAAACTTCTCACATCCTTGGAGAGTGTAGGCCAATAGAACCCGGCTTGGAGCACCTTCGCAACGGTCTTGTCGGTGCTAAAATGACCACCACAAGTAGTGGCATGATAATGGTTGAGCACGCTTTGAATTTCGTCTTCCGGCAAGCATCTTCTATACACTCCATCCCCACAAAGCTTATAAAGTAGAGGTTCCTCCCAAACATATCTCCTCAACTCGGAGAGAAACCTCTTCTTTTGTTGCCATGACATCTCCGGGGGAAGTACACCACTAACAATGAAGTTCACTATATCCGCATACCAAGGGGTGACTTGATGAGCAAGAACAAAGAGTTGTTCATGTGGGAAGGAATCATCAATGGGAATATCGTCATCGCTTTGAGCCTCAAGTTGCAATCTCGAAAGATGATCGGCCACCACATTTTGCAATCCCGGTTTGTCTCGGATTTCGAGGTCAAACTCTTGGAGTAAGAGGACCCATCGAATGAGGCGAGGCTTAGAGTCCGCCTTAATCAAGAGATGCCGTAGAGCGGCATGATCCGTGAAGATAATCACCTTGGAATTGATCAAATAGGAGCGGAATTTGTCCAAAGCGAAGACAACCGCTAAGAACTCTTTCTCGGTGGTGGCATAATTAACTTGAGCTCCATCCAATGTCTTGCTTGCATAGTAAATCACATAGGGCTTGTTGTCCTTCCTTTGCCCCAAAACAGCCCCAATCCGGTGCTTGTACGATGGGAGCGGTGACCAAAGCTTCCTTCAACCTGAGAAAAGCACTCAAACACTCTTCATTAAAGTCAAAGGGCACATCTTTGATAAGCAATTGGGTGAGAGGTTTTGCAATCTTTGAAAAATCTTTTATGAACCGTCGGTAAAAACCAACATGTCCAAGAAAACTCCTCACACCCTTTACAGAATTTGGTGGCGGTAATTTTTCAATCACCTCCACCTTTGCTCTATCAACTTCAATGCCCTTAGATGAAGCAACATGCCCAAGAACTACCCCCTCTTGCACCATAAAATGGCACTTTTCCCAATTCAAGACCAAGTTAACTTCTTCACATCGATTTAGCACCTTTTTCAGATTATTTAAACAATGTTCAAATGAGGTGCCATAAACTGAAAAATCATCCATAAAAACCTCCATTATGTCCTCGATAAATTGGGAGAATATAGCCATCATGCATCTTTGAATAGTAGCGGGTGCATTACACAACCCGAATGGCATTCTCCGATATGCAAAAGTCCCATAAGGACAAGTAAAAGTGGATTTCTCTTGGTCCTTCGGGTGAATCAGGATTTGGAAAAACCCGGAATAGCCATCTAGATAGCAAAAATGGGAATTCTTGGCAAGTCTCTCTAGCATTTGGTCTACAAAAGGAAGAGGAAAGTGGTCTTTCCGGGTGGCTTTGTTCAATTTCCTATAGTCAATGCACATTCGCCAACCCGTTACCGTTCTAGTGGGGATCAATTCATTTTTATCATTTTTCACAACAGTCATTCCCCCCTTTTTAGGCACAACATGGACCGGGCTTACCCACTCACTATCGGAGATAGGGTAGATAATACCGGCCTTCAACAGTTTCAAAACCTCTTTTTTCACGACTTCTTTCATGGTGGGGTTAAGCCTCCTTTGATGCTCAATGGATGGCTTATGGTTTTCCTCCATGAGGATGCGATGCATGCAAAACGAAGGGTGAATTCCCTTTAGGTCATCAAGAGTGTATCCTATAGCATTGCGATGCAATCTTAAAACTTCCAACAAAGCAGAATTTTCAGATTTGTTTAAGTTTGCATTCACAATGACAGGATATGTAGAATTAGGACCTAGAAACTCATACCTCAAGGAAGATGGAAGAGGCTTCAGTTCCACTTCCGGAGCCTTTTTCACAGCATGTGTAGGCTCTTCTTCCTCCTCCAGCTTCTCAATCTTGGCAAACCCCGGTGGAAATGGTGGGGATGCTTCCATCAACTCAGCACAAATTGCAACCTCGGGGTTGTCATCCTGCAAATAGTCACAAAACAGCAAACATAGCTCAAGTGGATCATCACTTGGCCAATGGTTAGTCTCATGTTCCCTAACTATTCCCTCAATCGAATCAATGAAGTTACAATCATCGGAAATAGAAGGAAATTTGGAAGCTTTATTCACATTAAACTCAATCTTATCACTTCCCACATCAAAAGTCATCTTGCCATTTTTCACATCAACACAACACCCCGAAGTGGCCAAGAAAGGCCTTCCAAGAATGATTGGGGTGCGCAAATCCTCATGCATATCAAGTATCACAAAGTCAACAGGCACAAAGATGTCACCCACCTTGATAGGGACATCCTCAAGTATACCCAAGGGGTATTTCACAGAACGGTCAGCAAGTTGTAGGGACATGGTAGTGGGTTTCAGCTCACCCATACCGAGTTTTTGAGACAAAGAAAGGGGCATCAAGTTCACACTTGACCCCAAATCACACAAAGCACGATCAATGAAAATGTTCCCTACAACACATGGAATGGTGAAGCTACCGGGATCCTTAAGCTTAGGAGGAAGCTTGTTTTGGATCGCAGCGCTACAATGGTCAGTCAAAGCCATGGTCTCATGCTCTTCTAGCTTTCTCTTGTTGCTTAAAATTTCCTTCAAAAATTTAGCATAGGCGGGCATTTGAGACAAGGCCTCGGTGAATGGAATGCTAATCTCGAGCTTCTTGATGACCTCCAAGAACTTCCCAAATTGTTTGTCAAGCTTAGCCCTAGCCAATCTTTGAGGGAAAGGCACAGGAGTAAAAATCCTTTGGGGAGTTTTCGGTGGGTCATTAAGAGGCTCTCTCTCTTTTTGCACATCAACATCAATCACAGAATCTTTGGAGAGCGGAGATACCTCCTCATCAACCACAACATTCTCAGCATCAATCACATCATTCTCAACATCTTTAGGCACATCAATCACCACATGCTCAATCCTAGGATCTTTAGGTCCCTCCAATTGTGTCCCACTCCTTAAGGTTATGGCTTGGCAGTGATCCTTAGGGTTAGGTTCGGGCTTTCCGGGAAGCATTCCCGGAGGGGTAGTGGAGGTACTAGCTTGAATGGCGATTTGATTCTCAAGCATTTGAGTGTGGGTGCTCATAAGGTCAACTTTAGTAGCTAAGGCCTTAATCACCTCATCTTGTCTTTGTTGATGTTCAAGTTGCCGTTGTTGGTGTTGTTGTTGAGACAACATCAAAGCTTGTATCATGGACTCTAGGTTAGGCTTTTGGGGAGCTTGTGGTGGAGGTGATTGGGGTTGTCTTTGTCCTTGGGGTTGACCAGTTTGGTTATTATTCCGGTAGGAAAAGTTCGGGTGGAACCTAAAACCGGGATTGTAAGTATTGGAAAAAGGGTCAAAGTTTTGCCTATTACCAACATAGTTAACCACTTCGGTCGATTCATTACTAACCAACCCACTAGGACAATTCAAGGTTTCATGCTGATATGATTGACACGACGCACATGGTTGGGGAGGGGGAGCATTCACATTCAACATATCCATCTTCTTAGTCATGGCATCCAACTTAGCATTCAACATAGAAATGGCATCGACTTCATACTTACCTCCCGTCCTCTTGGAACGGGGCTTTGACCACTGGTAGCTATTGATCGCCATCTCCTCGATCAAAGTTTGGAGTTCCACATCTGTCTTGGACATGATGTTGCCTCCTGCCGCCAAGATGTTGGCCCTCAAGTTGTCATCCACCCCGTTGTAGAAGGCTTAGACGGACCCATGGTTCTAAACCATGGTGGGGGCATTGACGTAAGAGGTCCTTGAACCTCTCCCACGCTTCATAGAGGGACTCATCCGGCTCTTGGACAAATGTTGAGATTTGATTCCGGAGGCTCGTCAACTTGCTAGGAGGAAAGTACTTCGCCAAGAACAAGCTAGCAAGTTGGTCAAAAGTAGTGATGGCAGAGCTTGATGGAAGAGCATCCAACCACTCCCAAGCCTTCCCTTCAAGTGAAAAGGGAAACAATCGCAGCTTCATTGCATCGGGCGTTGCACCATTTGCCTTGAAAGTCTCACATGCTTGGTTGAATAGGCGAAGGTGCCAGTTGGGATCTTCATTGGGGAGGCCATGGAATGGGTTGGCCTTCACCAAATTGATGAGTGAACTCCTCAGCTCGAAATCGTCAGCGGCCACTCTTGGAGGATTAATGGCGGAGGGTTGATTTGTGACATTGGGCATCACATAGGAGCCAAGCGTGATTCTAGGCTCTCCACCACCGCTGCCACCACCGGACATGGTGTTCTTTCGCTTGGAGTTCTCTTCTTGTCTTCTCCGGGCGTGCTCTAACTTTTGCTTCTTTCGCCGGGAGCGAAAGGTTCTTTCGATTTCAGGATCAAGCTCAAAGAGTGGAGCCTTTTGCATGCACGTAGAGTAAACCTGGCAAGACAAAAATCAAAACACCAAGGAAAATCAAAACAGAAAATAAATGACTTAGGCAACCTTAGGGTATTCGTTCAGTGGCTGGCTAGGGACAAAGTCCCCGGCAACGGCGCCAAAAACTTGATAGGCCGCGCGGGTGCATGCGTGTAGCAAATATCAAGGTCGATCCCACAGGGACTTTTCCTTTCAACGCACTGAACTAGCCTCCTAGTTGATCGCTAAGTCGATCCGGTTTTTGTTTTGAATCAACTAAATCTAACTCTAATCACAAACAAGGTCTAAACAAACGAATATTCACTGAACTATTCTGATGAAATCAAGGGAAAAAGGTGTTCAGGGGATGAAACCTAAGTCAAATAACGAATAAACGATGTGGATTGAACTCTCATTTCATTAATTTGCACAATCAAGGTTCGATAATAGCATAAAACACTTCGCAATGAGATTTTGTCACTAGAGCGAATTGCCAAGACTAACAAGCACCTACTTTCGTGGTTATTTCGATTTAGTCAAGGTTAAAGATCTAATTATCTCAAGAACCCTAGTTAAAACTTCTATGTCTAGATAATTTTAACTAGTTCAATCTAGGTTTTCGGGTAATCAAACTTCTTCTTTCGGTACTTCATTCAACAACCTATTAACATGCAATTGGTGATCAAGCAAAAGCAATAACAATTCAATTCAAAGACCAAATAGATTGAAACAAACTAAATTCATGATAATTCAATCCAACAAAGTCAATTCATCAAGCAACTTCAAAGGTTCATCCCCTAAACTAAAAGAACTACTCACAATTCATGTTTAAAACTACAAAGCAATTGAAATCTATTCTAGAAAGCATATGAAAATCTATGAGAGAATGAGAAGTAAACCCAAGTGAAGAACAATCTTGCTAGGAATCAACAATGGAGGACTTTTGCTCCTCCACTTCAAGGTATGTTCAAATTGCTCTTCGATCTTCAATCTTCTCTCAATCTTCAATGATGGAATGGAATATGGATGATGAATGATATGATTAGGGCATGAAATGGATGATGGTGAATGATTAATTCTTTTACTCGGCCAGAAATCCGCATAATATAGGCAAACATCACTTCAAAACCGCCGGAAATGAAAAGACAGGAGAGACGGATCGCGTTGTGCGAGTACGCGGGCCGTACATGCGACACGAACCGTGCTCCATGTGACATGGACCGTGTCAGCTTTCTTCTTGAATTTTCTCACTCTCTGGCCATAGACACGACCCGTGCTCTTTCTGGGGGCACCCGTGTCACTGCTTTTTCGAGCCTAGGAGTACTTTGGGCCATTGTTTGGGCCTTGGGTGATCCAACATCTCACTTCTTGGTCCTTTAAGCTCATAACTTGGATCTACACTTGCTTTTTGGGCTCGGTTTACATCGATTCTTCACAAATTCCCTACAAAACTCACCAAACTCCAAACCAAGTGTAATATGGGAAATTCGGGTATAAAATAACACAATCAAATCAAATATTTCCCAAATTCTCATCAAAACAACCAAGTTCTCATATATACAAGAAGCACTTATCAGGTATAGTTGCTATAAACCCTCACGAGACCTACCTCGTCCACCCGGGCTACCGGGGGGTTTAAAGGGCTTAATGCATGTGTCAAATGCATCCGCGATTCCTGCGAAAGTGAGTTAGGGTTTTAGTTTTCTTTTTCTAGTCTTTTTCTTTGTTTTTAGTTTGCTCGGGGCGAGCAAACCCTTGTGTTGGAGTGGTGTTCGGTCTCGTTCTGATCCGAATTTTATCTCCTTTATAGGGTGTTTGTGTTTATTTTTGCCCTTTGTATATATTAGATATAGTGATTTGGTGTTTTGTAGGAAAATAAGGAGTTAGAAGAAGTTTGGGCTAATTGGAGGTTTTTAGGGAATCCCGAGCGATTTCCCGAGTCAAACTAAGTCAACCCGAGCCGAGAACTAAGTCAAACCGAGCCGAGAGCCGAGGCGAAACCGAAGCCGGAAAATCCATGTCAAGATTGGCGCAAAACAGGGGAACGGTACAGACTCAAAGGTTTGAAATACGTGTGCCTTCACTCTTTGGGTCATAACTCCTTCGTTACATCTCTGATTGGTCTGAACATTTAGGAGCTTAAAATACACGCCGAGTGCTTTCCATTGATATCTTACGGGTCCAAAACGGAGTTCGGATGAAGAAGTTATGAGCGTTTGAAGTCGGCAGGGAAAAGCTGCCCAGAACAGTGACTCGCTCGAATCATCTGCTGACTCGCCCGAGTCAGGCTTCTGGGGCAACAAAGACAGAGGCCAAGGGAGCGGGACAGAACATTGACTCGCCCGAGTCACTTATTGACTCGGCCGAGTCACCCGAATTTCTGCGGAAATCTGCGAAGCTGATGCGCGTTTTCCTGAGTTAGTTTTAGGGTTTTGGGTTTCGTTCTCCTTCTTCTATAAATACCCAATGTAATTCAGAACTAATGATCTTAGTTTTTATCTTTTAGCTTAGATTTTATTTAAGTTTTAGGAATAGGATTAGATTAGATTTAATTGCTTTCTTCAATTGCTTTCTTTAATTGTTCTTCAAGTTTTCTCCATTGTTCTTCAAGCTTTCTTTAAGTCTTCTTGCAATTGTTATTAAACTCTTCTTTCAAGTAATCTCATTAAAGTTTTACAAGCTTTCTCTCTCTCTTCCTCTCTCTCTCTCTCTCTCTATATTCTCCATTGATGTTGATTTCAAAAGCTTTCTAGGGTTAGCCAAATCAAATCCATCTTTTAGTGGGGAGGAGGGTCAAGGAATTCCAATTCTACTTCCTAGTGAGAATTTGGGGGATTCTTGGTAATCCAATCCACAATTTCTTGTTTGTTGAGAGGAAATTGCAAAGGTAGATTGAAGATTTGAAGTTTAGATCATGAAAGGTATAATCTCTTGTGCCTAATTTCATTATTAGTTTTATTGCTTTCTATTACATTGCTTTTTATTGCTTTTTTATTTCTTGTTCTTAATTGCTTTCATCTTTTATTGCTTCCTTGATTATTATCATGTTTAGGTTAGTTTATTGCTTAATTTACATAATTTATAGCTTTCTACAATTGTGAGAAACCCAAACACAAACCGATTACCTCAATCAAGCCTAACACCCATCCCTGAGACCGACAACCCTAACTTATAAAACCATAAAAATTACAACCAAACAAAATGCAATGAAAAGAATGACAGACAAAGTCAACTTGAATTGTAGCGGACTTACTACTGTAAAATGACAACAAAATATCCACTTCTGTCTCAATAAAAAGCAAATAAGAATTTCTTTTCTTTTTTGTTAATGCACGACTTAAAGTATCTCTGCCTTCTTCGACTGATGATGTATCAGGGTATGGCCCCCCTCGTATCTCCGTCCAGTTAATAAGTTTGTGAAATGATTAGGAAAATAAGTTTGTGAAAGAGGGTTATGGATGGTTAGGAAAATAAGTTTGTGAAATGATTTGACTTGTTCACTTATCCCCTTAAATGAATTGAAATGAATTTTTAACTGTTTTGAAAGTTAGAGGTAGATATTATTGAGTCCTCCTCATGTTTTTAAATGTTTTGTTTCAAGTGAACAGCTCTGTGATGTGAACAAGAACAAGAAGTGAGAACGATAGTTTTGAAGTTAGCAATTTTGAGAATAAATTTTAGGTTGTGTTTTAGAATTGAAATCAGTTAATGTTAAGTTTATGTTGTCTCTAGAATTTGAAAGTTTTCTTTCGGTTGTTAAATTAAAGTAACAGTAATCGTTGTTAGTTCCTTTTCATTCTTGTCTTGTATTCATTCGGGGATACGACAGTAACGCTCTTTAAAAAAAGAAAAAAAATGAGACTTCCGCTATTAATGTTAGTCAACGTTAGACTTTGATCATTAAATTTATAATTGAATTTCCAGGGCGTTACATTTTATTTAGAAAAAAATGTTAGAAAAATTATAATTAAAAAAATTAATAGCAGTTTACCACGCTTATTATGCTTGGAAAGAAGGGTTTCATTTAGAATCAACAATCACCTCACTTAATATCGTGGTAGGACTCTTATAACATGTCGTCACGCTTATAAGTGTGTTTAATGTCTTACCATTCTTAATTTGTGTGGAAGGATGGAGTAGAAAATTACTCGCTTTTTTTTTCACCGTCATTTAAAAATATGCGTGGGTATACAAAAGCGTGGAAGCAACCCCTTTTTCTTGTGGTGTTTCCTTCCAATTGCTTCTAACATTTACCAATTCATTCCAACTCCTTCTAGCTACTATTAGCTTCTTCAAACTCCTTCCAAAACATACAATTAATTGAATTACGATATAATTTACATAGTGAGATTTTTCTATATTATTTAAAAATTTGTGAGGTCGTATCTAGATGACAAACGAAAAAAATTTTGGTTGAGAAAAGACAAATTGTAAATTTAACTCAAAACCTCAATACAAATTTAGTTTAGTAATTAGGTGATTTAGCTAGCCCTTAAGGTCTGTTTGGACCTGAGAATCTTTCATTTGTTTGGATTGAAGAAAAAGGAATGGAAAAAAAATAGTTGGAAAATTGCATGGAAAATTTGGGGTAACAATGAATAAAAAATCTTCCCTTCAAAAATGAAAGCAAAATTGAGAGACAAATTTTGGATCAAAACCAATGTTTATCTCCATCATCTCTCGTGGCTCCCTGGACTCTCTCTCTCTCTCTTTCTCTCTCTCACTCTCTCACTCTTCTCTCTCTCTCTCTCTCTCTAACTCTTCTTTCTCTCTCTCTCTCAGTCTCTTCTCTCTCTAACTCTTCTTTCTCTCTCTCTCTCTAATTCTCTTCTCTCTCTCTCTCTCTCTCTCTCTCTCTCTTTCTCTCTCTCTCTCTATCTCTCTCTCTCTAACTCTCCCCCCAATCACATCATATAATGTACAAAAATGAAGCTTGACATTTAAAATTTTAATGCAAATTTTATTTTTCCATACATTTTTCCTCAAACTAAACAAAGAAAAGAAAGTTGAATAGAAAATCAATTTTTTTTTTCCTTCAAAAGTTTACTTAAACCAAACAAGAGAAAGAAATTTACTTTACCCCAAATTGTTTTTCCTCCTAATTTTTTTTTCCACGAGATTTTTTTTCCATCCTGTTTTCCTAGATCCGAATGGACCCTTAACCTTTTATTATGTTATAAGAAAATTTGAATATTAGATTTGTTTCACAACATACAAAATTCAATATTACATGATAAAAATTATAATGACATATAATTTAACATATAACAAATAAAATTTGCTCAAAACAATCGATCTTTATAGAATTATTGGTTAAGAAGACAAGTATAATTAATACGCAGATATTTATGATGAAATAAAGATTGTAAATTGATAAAGAATAGATTAAACAAATAAATCTTCATAATAATAAAATTAAAGGTTTTATGTGGCATAAGGAAGATTAAAATTAATATGAATGTATAATAATTTGGATTGTATTTGTAATTTAATTTGACATACTTTAGTGATATTCAATATGTATTTTGTGACTTTTTTCTGCAATATATATTTCCCTGCAAATATCCCATAGTTTACTTTTACATTATTTAATATAAATTACTTAGTTTTAATTTTAAATTTAATTTACATGGGAACAGGTGAAAAAAACAACTTCTTTTATAACATTACCTTGACCCAAATGATTTTAATTTATAAATATTAAGAATTAAAAATAATATCACCAACATTAGTATGGCAATAAAAAAATTATTCAAACTTAAATTTTTTTCCAGTTGTCCCTAATAATTTGATTGCTTCTAATTTTTTCCAGTTTCTTCTAAATTTTTTTTTTTGCTAAATTCTTCTAATTAACTTTGACAAGCGTCTTCTAGCTTTCACAAAATCTCTCACTTTCTTCCAACTTTGACCTACTTGTTCTTAACATTCAACTCTATTTCTCCAAAACAAAAAGACCCTATGAACACTTCTAGGTCTTTTTTTTGAGCAAAAACTAATGTTATAGTCTGTTTATGCGTGCGTGTGCAGATTCTTCATTTTTGTTATAGATTTTCCATACAATCTTTTGTGCTAGTGTTGATAAATTTCTACATTTGGGGTTTTGCGTTCAAGCACAGTTCACGTGAATTCGATCTATTTTTTTAAATTTATACTAACATCATGGTATTTTAAGTGCATAATGATTGATACATCTGAGTGTACCATATCATGGTATTTTAGGTGCATAATGCTTGTTGCATCTGAGTGTACCATTCAAGCACTGCCTTGTTCTGGCCAATTAATTAGGAGGAATCTGACCTAGAATACTTCCTTGTCAGGTAATACCACATGTGAGAGCTCTTGTTATTTTTGTTGATAGTTTTGGTATTTGAAAATAGGGAGAGTGGAAGGTGAAAAGTCACACGTGTTGTTGGTGGAAAGAAAAATCTTTCACTACTTTATAATAGAGAGCACTACTTGGACTAATACTTAGCTAATGGACTACTATTGGGCTATTAGTGATACAAGGTTCAATGCAAGGTTTCGCATTGAACCATACACGCACACGCGCGCGTATGTGTCAGTTGTCGACCTGTGGCAGCTTATAGGCAACACTTAGTACTTTGTTTCCTGGATAAGAGAAAACAGTTTTGCAGTTTTATATAAAACTGTTTAGCCAACTGACAACTCTCTCTCTTCCTTTACGTTATTAATTCGCAAATATATCATGGAGTTCATAGTTTTGCTCATCTATGAATTCATAAGGCTTGATTAATCCTGGAGTTCATAGTTTTGCTCATCTATGAATTCATAAGACTTGATTAATCCTGGATGGATATTTGCTAATCTTCTGAGCATCTGAGAGAATAGAGGGCAAATAATTCCTATAAGACAGTGATTTTTCAATCACATTCAAGCATTTCCTTCTCAAATTTGCTAAACACTTTTGTGTGGTTGGTTAGTGGTGACTATGGTTAAATTTGTGGTTAGATCTTGTTAGATGCTGCTATAAATTTGTAGTAAGAATGGTTGCTGCGGTAATTTGGTAGTGGGTGAAAAAGAAAAGTAAAGTAAGAGATTGATCTAATTATATTAATATTTTTTAGTAAGGTATGCAGGTGAGAAAAGTAAAGTAAAAGAGTAGTGTGATTATTTTGATATTTCTTTGTAAGGTATGAGAGTTAGAAAAAGCGAAGTAAGAGAGTGATGTGGATATTGTGCTTTTAGCTATGGTTAGATGTAGTTAGATGTGGTTAATTTTTAACCAACCACACAAAAAACAAATAGCAGATGAAACTAACAACTAAATATTGAATATAAAATATAATATGATACTAATAGTAAAGTTTCTGGTTCTCATAGAATCGTGCACCGAGATTAAAAGTAGTAATATGAGCCAATCACATTTAAGATAATTCTTTTTTTTATTTTTGTTTTATTTATGGAAATTCAATGTTTTTTGTTTATTAGAGATAATTTCCCAAATTCAGTTTATTACAATTTTTTATTACCACACTGTTCTGTTTAACCTACGATTTTGAATTTTAAGATCATCAAGAATTTTGAAATTCATACCATAAAAAAAGAATTTGAATTTCATATATCACACAATTCATAACATGCCAAAATTTCTGAACTTAACATATAACTGCAAAAACGTATCCATTTAAGATACCCAACATTGCGACGAGAACGAGTTCAGAGAAAGGAGTTACAAGTGCCATCAGCCTCCGCTTGTTCAGCAGGACAAAAAAGAAGTCTAGAAGAAGATGATGAACGACAACTTGTAGGATGCAAAAAGGTAGGGGGGATGACATGGACGACCAACACTTTTCTATAGTAGCGGAGCTTGCGGCGCAGCTCCGCGAACAACAATGAGGCTTCTCTTCTACAACTGCCGTGGGCTTGGGAACCCACGTGCAGTTAGAGGCATTAAACGCCTCATAATTTATGAAGATCCTGACATTGTGTTTCTATGTGAAACACGGTTGAAGGAGTGAGAAATATTTTGGTTAAAAGATTTTTGGAGGATGGAGAATGGTTTTTGTTGAGTTGTAGGGGAGAAGCTAGAGAAAGAAGTGGGGGTTTAGGTCTTTCATGGCGGGGAAATATAGAGCTAGAGTTGGTGCAAAAATGTTTTAATCACATTGAAGTGATTAGCAAGAGGGGTGATGGGGAGGGAGAGTGGAGGTTCACGGGTATTTATAGCTACCCAAAAAAGGAAGAAAAGAGGTTAACATGAAACCTTTTAGAAAATCTTCATGAAGAGGGGGTATGCCGTGGTTGTGTAATGGGGATTTCAATGCTATAACAAATCATGAGGAGAAGAGAGGGGGAGGGGGGCTCGAAAATCTGAGAAGGAGATAGAGGGCTTTATAGAGGTCCTAGAAAAATGTAGGTTGAAGGATTTGGGTTATGAGGGCTATCAATACACGTGGAATAATGAGCGTGAAGGAAAGGACAATGTACAGGAAAGATTAGATAGATTCTTGTGCAATGATGCTTGGCTGGCAAAGTTCACATGGAACCATGTGAGTCATCTTCAAAAGAGGAGATCTGATCATCTCCCTATTCTGCTAGAATGTCATCATCACATTGGATGTTCGTGGGCCAGCAAGAATAAGAGGAGACCGGTCCGGTTCGAGAAGATGTGGACCCAAAAGGAGGATTGTGAGGAGATAGTAGCCAATGCTTGGGGTACTAGTCGCGAGTTAGGTTGGAGCGAAAAGCTGGAGGACTGTTGCAAGAAGGTGGGCCTTTCCATTGGGCTTGAGATACAGGAGATTAGAAAACAAACTGGGGCCCATAAGAAAGAATTGATACAACTTCAATCTCTACCCCCCTACAGAGACAAACTTGGGAAGAATCAAGCAAGTGGTACAAGATATGGAGGAGATGGAAGAAAGAAAGGAATCTTACTGGGCTCAAAGGAGTAAACAAACTTGGTTGAAGGAGGGTGATAAAAACTCAAAGTTCTACCATGAAAAAGCGACGCAAAGATACAGAAGGCATAAAATCACGCGAATCATGGATGAGAGTGGGAGATGGCAGGAAGATCCCCATGCGATTGATGGGGTGTTTGTGAGATACTTTGAGTAGGAAGAGATTGACACACGCCTTGTGACACGTCTCGTCAGCCCCTTAGTAACGAAGGAAATGAATGCTATGCTTCAACAACCCTACACAGGAGAGGAGGTCTTGACAACCCTAAGGCAAATGCATCTTGTGAAGACCCCCGGGCCCAACGATATGCCTGTTCTTTTTTTTTTTCTAGAAATTTTGGCATATTATTAATTGTGATGTTGTGACCTTTGTGCTTGATGTCCTTAATAATGGCCGCTCTCCGGAGGATGTGAATAAGACCTACATTGCTTTAATTCCAAAAACCAAACACCCCACCTCCACAAAATACTTTAGACCTATAAGCTTGTGTAATGTGATCTATAAACTCATCTCGAAGGCTATCGTGAACAGAATGAAAAAGGTCCTCCCGACAATCATCCATGACTCCCAAAGTGCGTTGTCCCAGGCCGTTTAATCACGGATAATGTTCTTGTTGCCTTTGAACACTTCCACTTCTTAAAAAAGAGGCCAAAAAATGTCAAGAAGGGCCACATGGCGCTAAAGCTTGATATGAGCAAGGCTTATGATAGGGTGGAATGGACTTTCATTAGGGACATGATGGAGGCTTTGGGTTTCCATTCTAGGGTGAGGGAGTTAGTGATCAGATGCAGCTCAACTTTGTCATACCAAGTTCTAGTGAATGGGACACCTACCAATGAGATCATTCCACAGAGGGGATTGCGTTAAGGGGACCCTCTTTCCCCCTACCTTTTTCTTATCTGTGTGGAGGGTCTGTCTGCCTTGATTAGACACAAAGAACAATAGAACCTCATCCATGGTATTAAAATAGCTCGACATGCTCCCACTGTTTCTCACCTTTTCTTTGTAGATGATAGCCTCCTCTTTGTGAGAGCAAGCCGGGAGGAAGCTGAATAGGTTCAGGAGATTCTGAAACTCTATGAGGTTGCTTCAGGACAAGTGATCAATGTGGACAAGTCCGAAATATCCTATGGCCGAAATGTAAGCAAACAAACGAAGAATATGCTCAAGGAGTGTTTGGGTTTTAAGGTTATGGATTTTCATGAGAAATACCTTAGAACGCCAACCTATATAGGTCGTTCCAAGAAGGTGGTATTTCAAGTCGTCCAAGATCGGGTTCGGAAGAAACTGAAGGGGTGGAAGGAAAAATTTCTTTCAAGAGCAGGGAAAGAGGTCTTGCTTAAAGCAGTGGTTCAAGCCATCCCTACGTATGTCATGCAATGCTTCCAATTACCAGAGATGATTTATGAGAACTTTGTGAGCCAGTGTCGTTCCTTCTGGTGGAAGAACAATTCAGATAGAAGGGGGATCCCATGGGTAGCTTGGGATAAATTATGCGATCCTTAAAAAAGAGGGGGCCTCGGCTTTAAGGATTTCAAATCTTTCAGCCAAGACCTTCTTGCAAAGCAGTTTTGGAGAATTATTCATAACCCTCATTCCCTAGTTACGAGAATTTTAAAAGCAAAATATTTCCCGAAGTGCGAGATCTGGGAAGCAAAGTTGCACTTCCAACCAAGTTTGACCTGGAGATCTATTTTGGGAGCTGGAGAATTGATAAAGGATGGAAGCTTATGGAAAGTGGGAAGAGGAAATAATATCAAGGTGTGGGGCGATGCATGGGTTCCAAAACTAGAGGGAGGTCGTATCACTACCCCTGTTGTTATGCTAGAAGAGGAAGCAAAAGTGAGAGAGTTGCTTAGCGATGATGGGTCTGAATGGAGGAGAGATTTGCTGGACATCTGTTTCAATGATTTGACCAAGCACTCTATCCTAGCCATCCCTCTAGGAGAAACACCACAGGAAGATGTTCTGATTTGGAAGCCCACCAAGAATGGAGATTTTATTGTGAGATCGGGATATCTACTGGCTAGGGCGAGAGAGAAAAAGGCTGCCAACAGAAGAGAATCCACCTCGAGAGTAGATGGGGGGGGAATTTATCTGGAGTGCGGAAGTAGCACCGAGAGCACAACATTGTGCTTGGAGGATTTGGAGGGATGCATTGCCAACCCTTGTCAATCTGACCAAAAAAAGGGATCGAGGAGGATCCAGTTTCTCGGATGTGCAGAGAAGAGTATGAGTCAAATGATCACATTTTCCTAGATTGCATATAGGCTTGGAAGATTTGGCGTCTCTCGGTTTTTAGAATGGATGTGAGACAGAGGAAAGAATGGGACGTTGGTGAAATAACCCTAGAGGGGGGGTGAATAGGGTTATATGAATAATTCTGCACTTTGACCAACACAACTAGGTTAATAGCACTTTTATATAATGAAAAATACTTCTTTATTGAATAAACAAAAGTGCATAAAACAAAGGAGTTTACAACTCAGCTTAGATGAGAGTCGTGAGGTCCTCAAATAGCCTACTGGAACAGAAGACCTAGCAGGTGTCTTCTGTGATTGAGGCCTCACAAAAGAGGCAGTTATAGGCAGTGAACTAATCTTCAAAGTGAGACACCTTTCTCACTTCAAACAAAGGACCTTATAGGTCCTCACCAGTGTCCTCACTGGTTACACAACTCACCACTCACAAATGTGGCTACACTCAGAATATCAACGCACAATATTCCTACACTCAGAACTTTCTCACACAAAGTTCCTACTCAGATTTGCTTGCTTGGAAATCTCTCTCTTGTATGAATGAGGGACGATAATATTTATAGGCATGAGAGCAACGTCTTCTTTCATCCTTCAAGATTATTTCCTTTTCTGAGATGATCCTCAATCTTCCATGCGATTCCCTTTTTAAGCCATAGTTTCTGAAAAGGAAAGAAGAGAATGTTATGATATCATCTCAAAATTAGGGGGAAGAAATAAGATTGAGATTTGATTGATACTTCCCTGAATTAACTTTCAAACAAAACACATGTGCTGAGCTGGAGGTCCTTTCCGCCGATTGTGTTGAGGTCCTCATAGGCAGTCTGAAACTCTTCAGTTGGAAAATGGATGGAGGATAATATGAGGACGATGAGTAGGGAGGAGGGCGGGATCCTCCTAACTACTCTATGGTTTATCTGGCATGGAAGAAACCGAGTGCTCCATGACAATCATATGATACCACCTGAGGAGGCTGTTTTGCGTGCTCTGGTTTATGCTAGACGGTACAAGGATGCTCAGGGCATGGAAATCACTACGCAGAAACACGCAAGAAGTAGAGGTGAGATGGAAAAAACCGGGGCCGGGGAGGACAAAGATTAACACCGACGCTGCATTAGGCTCAAAGAATGGAGGCAGCTGGGCTGCAATAGCAAGGGATGCAGAGGGAAGGTTGTCAGGGCCAAGGTCGAATTTAGGGAGATATAGTGGGGAGTGCAATCCATGGAGGCAACAACGATAAGGATGGGGCTCAAACTGGGTCGAGATTTGGAAATGCTCCCGATTGAAGTTGAAACAGACTGTAAACCGGTCTACTTTGCTCTTATTGAAGGACGAAGGATTAATGCTGAAGCCCAAGTGATTATTGCAGTTTGTCTAGCTCTAGTTTCTTATTTCCATTCTGTTAAATTTCTTTTTACTAAGAGAGAAGGGAACATATGTGCTCATTCTCTTGCTCGATTTGCTTTAAACAATAGAATTTCTAAGTTTTGGTTGGATAGTTGCCCGGAGGTGATAACTGAGTTAGCTGATCACGAAGGACAATATACCTTTTTTTTTTTCTTGAATGAAGATGTGGGTTTTCCCGTTTTGCTCAAAAAGAAAAAAAAGATACCCAACATTAATTTCAGATAAAAATATATGTAGTTTTAATTATATTTATTCTTAACTGAACACTTTTTCGTATCTTTCATTTAATTATATAATTTATGTTGTGATATTTTTAGTTTTGTGAAGAAAATATAGAGATGAAAAATCAAGAAAGATATAGTATGGTTAAGGAAAACTCAAAATAGATATTAAAGGGGACACAAGATTTACTTGAAAACCCGAATCCGGAAAAAAAAAACCACGGACGGCGGAGAAAATATTCCACTAGTAAAAGGAGATATTACAAGAGGAGAATTATATGGACTCTCGTAGACGCACGCAAACTAGGGATGAATATATGGTGAAGATCTCTCGATACAAGTGAGTATATAGGTTGATAATAACCTATATTTATAGTAGAATGAAAGAAAAGGAAACTAGGTTAAATATTACAAAACCTAGAAAAACTAAATGAAAACCCGCCGCTACTCAAATGGCTGCAAAGGCGCTGGCAGCGCCGTGATCGACGCTGGTTGCGTTTCACAAGTGCGATCTCCTAATCGTCACGCTGGCAGCGTCCGGGAGAGAGCGGCTAGCGTTGCTGCGTTGGTAGCGTCCAATTCCTTCAATTAAGGAGATTTTGGGCCATAAAACCCAACAAACTGAACCTTGGGTCAAAATCTCTGGTACCTTCATAGAACCCCGAAGGGTTGAGCCCTATGGGGCGAAATTCAGATTTACAATGAAAGAGAGTCCAAATTGTCTTTGGACTCATCAGAACATGTCATGGTGGAACCTTATAGGAGATATATGCTTCCTTGTCTGATACCCTTTAGTAGAACCTGAGTACCTCGCATCACCTGTAGAACTCCACCTTGAGAAGAGAAGTTCCACCCTTTAGATTCAAGGGTTCCCAAAGAGATCATGCTACGCTTCAAGTCAGGGACATAGTGAACGTCTGACAAAGTCTTAATGGTTGCATCACGGGTCTTGACCTTAATAGTACCAATTCCCAAAACACTATATGAAGTATTATTTCCCATGTAAACAGTGCTAGAAACAATGGCATCATATGTTGAAAACCAACTCTTATTAGGGCATATATGTTGAGTACAACCCGAATCCAGAACCCAATCAGAAATAATAGCACCTTCCTTATCAGAAGAGGAAAAGAAGGCATCATCAGTAATTTCAGTAAGAGCGGCTAGAGAATCATTCTTTCCCTCTTGTTCCTGTTTCTTTTTCAGCTTACGACACCCAAAAACATCATGTCCAGGTTTCCTACAATAGTGGCACAAACTCTTGTTTTCTCGGCCTTTGGTTTTATTCTCCCTTACAAACAACCCCTCATCATTGGATTTGTCATCAAGATCAAAACTTTCTTTGGACATTAGAATAGCTTTAACAGATTCAAAGGATAAGGTTTCATCTTTACTGTAAAGCAATATGTCTTTGAGGTTTTTGTAAGATCCTTAATCTTTTCATCAAGACTCTCCAAATCAACTATAATAGAATTGAACTCACTCAAGTATTGTTGAATAGGGGTATTTCAGACATCTTGTAGGAATAAAGTTTTGCCTTTAACCTAATCTTGTTGGTAATACTCCTTGACATGTATAGTTCATCCAATCGATTCGAAAGATCCACTGGGGTTTCCCTGTAAGAACATTAGTAGTGAGACATAGTTTAATACCTGAGAGAGGCTTTAACTCCAATTCTCGCCAATCCGAATCATCTATAGATCCACGCAGTTTTTTCTTGTCAGCCTTCCATTCATCGACAGTCATCTTTTCAGGTTTCTTGAGAAATCCATCAAGGACTTTCCATAAACCGTGTTGAATCAAAACTGCTCTCATCTGAACTTTCCAGAGATTAAAACTATTCTCACCATTGAACTTTTCAATCTCAACTTTCATGATTGTTGACATCTTTGAACCTACGCTCTGATACCACTTGTGAAGAAAATATAGAGATGAACAATCAAGAAAAAAATAGTATGGTTAAGGAAAACTCAAAATAGATATTAAAGGGGACACAAGATTTACGTGGAAACCCGAGTCGAGAAAAAAACCACGGACGGCGGAGAAAATATTCCACTAGTAAAAGGAGATATTACAAAAGGAGAATTATATGGACTCTCGTGAACTCTCGCAAACTAGGGATGAATATATGGCGAAGATCTCTGGATACAAGTGAGTATATAGGTTGATAATAACCTATATTTATAGTAGAATGAAAGAAAAGGAAACTAGGTTAAATATTACAAAATCTAGAAAAACTAAACGAAAACCCGCCGCTACTCAAATGGTTGCAGAGGCGCTGGCAGCGCCGTGCCCGACGCTGGCCGTGTTTCACAAGTGAGACCTCCTGGTCGTCATGCTGGCAACGTCCGGGAGAGAGCGGCTAGCATTGCTGCGTTGGTAGCGTCCAATTCCTTCAATCAAGGAGATTTTGGGCCATAAAACCCAACAAATTTATATATAAAATAATAATTTAGATTAATTTTTATTTAAAATAATATTTATTTTATCATACCGTGCATTATATGGGTTTAAAACTAATATTATTAATGTATAAAGAGGGGACGAGAGTCAAAGTGTAAAAAAGATTGAGGGTTAAAAGGGCTGAAATGCAACATCAATGACCATTATGCAGCATCAAAGTGAATATATCATCTTTATATCAAGTTATATTTTCTTATCTGCATCAGAAAAAAATTGTTGAGACACAAATTGTGAAGTCATAAAATTTATTCATAATAAAATTATCATCATTTTAAAGTCTAACTATATTTGAAATTTGTGTTAGTTATTTATTTGATAGTCAAATTTCATATTTGTAGTTGAAATCTACAATAAGTTAGTTTATTCAGGAGTTTTCTTATAAATGTCATATGATCATTTTAATAAGAAAATTGTTTTATTTTATACTAGAAAAAGGTTTCATTTCAGTTACTGACTTTATAATTGTTAATTTGAGGAGTGTTAATCTTATTTTATAAAAATGGAGCATTAGTTACTCCAAATGATTACTTGTACGACGTAATAAGCTTGTGTACTTAATTACTACGTAGTAATTTGACAAAATGAAAGAATTACATGTGTTAAGATATGAGTAGACCTAATTTGATCTTCACCACAAGTTTATGGTTTTAGAAATAGAGATTGATTAAAGAATTACATGTGTACGTAATAGCAGTAGGTAAATAGACACATCAATAACTTCAAGGCTGTTTCATCAAGGAACTGAACGATAGCTGCGAGATGTCAAAAACCCAACTAAAAGCAAGAAAATAAAGAGTAAGAAGATAAGAAAAACATATTGTATTATTATCATTATCTTTGCTTGTATACTTTGGACGTATTTGGCAGTTTTTTAGATGTTAAATATCATTGGATGGGTTACCTTTTATTGGCATTGGAAATACCATAGCTTGTCCTACGCAATTAATAATTAGTTAATTAATCAAGTTGAGGATGACATGCTAGTGAAGACAAGATAGTATCCATCACATTCATACTAGTACTACAAACAGAGATTCGGCATGCGTTTAGACACTGCTTTTCTTAGCACATTTGAAATCGACTGTTCTAAATTGAAAACATAAGTAAAATAAGCTCACGTTTGTGAGAGTTTTAGTGGGGAGATTCTGAGCCGATTCGCACTTCAATCAAGCCTCACATAATAATTAGTAATAGGTTATGTTTTGTCCTAAAATTATGGAAAATTTTACCATAGTTGAAAATTAATTCAACTATGGTAGTTGACAAATCTGAACCGTTGATCTATTCAACATAAATCTCAGCCGCTCAACGTTTTTAACCTACAACTTGTATAACAAGGGAAAGACAACCCGGTTAGTGGCCATTTTCACCTTCTCTTTCCTCAATATTCCAGGAAAATTTGGGAGTTGAACAGATTAGATCTTCCACTGGAACGGAGCTGGTGCTGCTCTGCCCATCCCCCTTCTCCATCCTGAAAGAAAAATGAATGGACAACAATGAAGAAGCGGAATCCTAGCCTTCAGCAGTTTGTGTTGTTTGGTACCTCCTATTTTGTGATACTCAAACTTTGGAGATAGAAAGAGAGAGCATAATGGTAGCATCAGCATGCATTCCTTTTGCTATTACTGCTAGGGAGTTGCTGCCGTTTCTGGTGTTGAAGCCCAAAACCAGTGGAAGATTGAACTGGGTACATATTTCAGTCAACAAAATTTGAGTTTTAATTCTTTTGGCAAATCTTTCCTCCATCTGATTGAATACTCATTTGACTCGGCAATGAATTAGGATTTGGAAGATTGAATTGTGAAGGACATATTTCAGTCAACAAAATTTGAGTTTTAATTTTTTGGGTCTGGTGGTCGGCCGGTAGTATCTTCTTCAACAACTATAATTGTAAACTTAACTATGATGATAGTATATTTGAATCTTGGAGCAGAGCTTTAGACATAGGTTCTCAGAATCTAATTATATTGGCAAATCTTTCCTCCATCTGATTAAATACTCATTGTCAAACAGGAGCATCCTCCTTAGTTTCGATGAGTTTGCCAAATTTTATGCCTGGAAATCTAATGGCGGTGTGGGTAAAGGGAACTCAGTGAAGCCCAGAACATGAATAACCATTGGTCGACTTTAATATGAATCTCAACCTTACAAAATGTTTTGACACATTATTGTCTCTGTATCTTCATTCCCTGTTGAAACTTTGCAGAAGAAACAATACGAGAAACTTATTTTCTCTCTCCTCGTTTCTAAAGGACTTTGAAATTTTTTTTATAAAAAAAACAGAGAAGGAGATGTAGATTGTGAGATAACCGCCGGTTATTTATTCCCTACTATTATAGGTCAATTATTACATAACCAAGGGTTGCGATTAACTTATCAATAATCAACAGCTGACATTAAAATCAACTATGATAGTTGAAATAAAAAGTTAACTATGGTAGAATCATGTTAAAATTAATTAGTATTAGGAAAAGTAGTTCACTTATAAAACATGCTCAATAAGAAAAATTATTTTAGGCAATAATAACATTTGTTACCTAAAATCTTTCTTTTGTTGACCGTCCGGCCTTGCTCAATTTCTACCTCGTTTCCCCTCTTGGTTGGCTCTTTGGTGTTGGTCTCGCGAAGGATGTCACTTTAACCTATCAAATAGAAGAGAAAATCACAAAGATGAATCGTGCAAGTTAGGATAGAAAAGAGGTCGCCAGTTGATTTTAAAAAATAAACGAACCAAGAAAGAAAATGAAAAAAACACCGACCAACGAACCCGATCGAATACCGAGCCTAAAGGTAAGCTTACGGGCCCCAGAGTTAAAGAACTCTTGGACTCTCTGTAGACACCGGGATTTGCACCGACATAATCCCGACCCATCAAAAGTTAGATAAATCATTTGGCCCGGATACTAAAATGGGTCACTGGGCCCATGTGATTGGCAAAGCAAGCATAGCGATGCAAAGCGACCCGCTATCTGGAACAGAAACCTGCATGGGTTTTAATAGATAAAGGCGGCCCAAAACCAGGACAAGCCCAAGGCGCGCCCCTGGCCCAGGCAAATTAAAACCCGCGGGGGTTTTCTTCCGGCATGCAATGCGTCGTTTTGGCTCCGTCCACGTCAGTGATCCGCGTGAAAGATAGAAAACCCGCGTGGGTTTTCTCTTCAAAAAGCTGGCGCCAAAAATCTTGATCATCCTCCCTTGATTTTAGCCCATGTGCATTGACTTCTGCCTTGACCTTCAAAACCCGCATGGGTTTACGATTGCATGGCATGAGCATGGGGATGTGTCCCCATGATTTTCCCTCCAAACCTCACCTCATTCACCTATAAATACCCCCCTCCATTCCATTCATTCTTCATCAACAAGTCTCATAAACAACCACCATTATACTCAAATTCTCACCAACTATCATCCTACCTATACTCTCCTAAAACTCTCTCCAAGATATCCATTCTCATATTATCATCACCCTTACCCTACCAAACTTTCATCAATCACCACCCATATTATCCTACCATCATCCTCATATTCAGCCTTCCAATCCTCAAGTCGAGGCAAAGTCAAGATTTTTCGACCGGCGCATTCGGGCTCCTAAATCAAAAGAGGTTCGCTTTCATTTTCATTATTATTGTATCATGTGATTTGTATTTTAATTTCGTTAATTGTGCATATTTTGTAAACCAAAAACCCTTCTCTTTGTATTGCATGATGAGAATATAATTTCGTAAAATTAAGTAAACTTCTCCCCGCTCTTTTTCATTTTAATGTCGATTTTAGTAGAGTCTGTTTTCTAACAGGAGAATTCGAGAGTTCTTATAATTCTTGAATTCGTAACCTTACCCCCGAACTTAGAATCGGGTTTTGGAGACCGGAGTTATTTTTATTATTTTTACGGTTTGTCGGTTTCCTTAAATCGGCTGACAACTCTTAATTCTTTTATAACCCGTTTAATTATTTTAAACATACGGATTTACACCAAAATATTTAAAAATGGTTTAATATTTTCCACACACTAATCCAAGGTTGAAACCGAGAGAAAATGGGCCAGAAATTGATAAAAACCCCCGCGGGTTTTATCAATTTCAACCCATCTTCTCTGGCCCACAAAAGCGCACGGTCCGGCCCATGGAGTATTTAAACCACCGCGGCGGGTTTTAATGTTCTATGGCGGCCCGTTTGCCATCTGTTGGGCCTGGGTCTAGTGTTTAGTTGGTATTGGATTATTTTAAGTTTTTCGGTGTAATTTCGAGTGTTTAAATAAATAAAAACAGACTTATAAATAAATAAAGTTTTATCACCCCGAAAATGAACATCGAAAATAAAAATTTCCTTATTTAAGGATTGAGCAACCTTAGTCAGCTCCCGATCATTAAGTAGCGCATCCGAAAACAATTTCCCCGAACTGGAATTTTTCCGGGTCTTACAGATTGGCGGTTCCACTAGGGACTTAAACTTAAAAGGAGGGTAAAACTTGAACAAATCGAATTAATTTGAAATTGTAAAAGGGAGAAGTTGATTTATTTCGCGATTTTATAATTCTTTTTTAGGCATCCTTTCCATACCGGGCCACTCGACGGGTCTTTTGACACGGTAGCACAAAGGCGACGGTTTAAGTTATACCTAGGATTTTCCCTCGAGAGCGGGCAGGCCACTACCTGTGTGATGCGCCTACATCGCCAAGCATTTGGTCTCTCCTCTCCCCATGTTATACTCAAAGGGCTTCCTTGAAGTTCTTTGAGCAATATCTCACACATCTTACCTAAGGGTATGGTGCACCGGGGTGAAAACGTGCGATAGGCCATGTAACACAACAATAGAAATCCATGAATGTAGAGCCTTGGTTTAGGGTAACCCTTCATATGTATACTATGTGCTATGTGTACCCCTTCCCCTTTTCTTTCTTGTAAAGAGTCGACCCTAGTTTAGAGGGTTCGTTCTAATCCATATAAAATTCATTGGGTTGAGAAAATGATTATTTATTAATTAATATAATTAACTCAAAGGCATTATGGTTAGCCCAAGTGGAAGGGCCCATTTGTGTTTGAAAGTTGATTATCTTAATTAATGAATAAAAATTGACTCACCTTTGATGATATTAAATGGCCCTTTATGAAATTTTCTTAGCAAAGGTCCAAAACAAATTAATTTAAAAAGTCCAACAAAGTTAATGGATAACGTTTTAGACTGTATAATAGTCACTAAGCTTGAGTAAATTAATTTACCGATTTAATTAATAAATCTATCACATTTATGGCCGGCCCGTTGTTAGGCCCAACCATATTGGATTTGTCAATTAAGCCCATAAACTAATTATAACTCGCTTATTGTTGGCATTATCCAGTCATTTACAATATCCGTTTTCCTTGAGTAAAAAAAAAAAAAGAGTTGTCAGTCTTGTCGAGCATTATTCTAGTCCGCATAATAGCCAATATGGTTTGAGTTGTCTGAGTTGTTGGACTGAGTTACGGATTCTCCTTAAAACGGTCGGCTTGTGGATGGGGCTCATCCGAATTGAGAAACACTGACTCAAACCTATCAGCTTATGATTCGCTCGCTATGTTTGACTTTATTCGGCCCTTTATAATGTTATGTTGTTAAGTCCATATAGAATTAGGTCATGCACTCCCAAAATGTGGGTGAGTCCCTTGTGTCAGCATATATGCATCGAGTCCGTTAGGATCATATAGGTCGCTTAGGTCATGCATGCATCGGGTAGTATGTGTCAGAATATGTCATCGAGTGTCCTAACTTTGAATTTCCATGCAGGCATCATTGGTGATCGACTCCGAGCTCGCATTCGAGATCCGCGAACTGGTCGTTTGATTCCAAACCCGCATTACGATCCATCTGCAACTAGCGACCACATCATGTCTGGAGAGCAATTCCAAGAGATCCCGGTCCAGAGTACCGAAGCCAACATCACGAAGCATTTGGACGAGCTTTACACCAAAATGCAACGTCGTGTATTTGCCAATACCCTAGAACAGGGGCAAAAGATGAGTAAAAGACTGAACGAACAACAACAAGTGATTGATGGTATGCTGCAGGCCATCACTAAGATCTATACCAAATTGAGGCTGAATGTTGAAGAAGATGACGAAGAAATGCATGGATACGAATCTGAACCTCAAATCAATAAGACATCCTCAGATTTTGGAGGAATAGGGTATCCAAAACAAAGGGCAATACTCCTATCAAAGACCCTGCTGTTAAAGTCGTCGAGCAGAAGCTAGAAAGCCTTACCAAAGCGATGAGCACTGTGCCGACCTTTGCTGACAAATATCTGGAGGTGCCATTGCCTCTTCAGCCAACCCTGAAGATAGCTGACAAAGTTAAAGTACCAAATATTAGGTTTAAACACTCTAAGAACCCTATTCATCATGTTGAAGAATTCATGAGGTTGGCACTCTTAATCCGGATTAATGTCGGTTTATACTCTACCGTCTTCCCATCCACCTTAGATGGCGAAGCTAAGGTATGGTATCATGCGTGGTCGCCCCAAACCAAAGCCGACTGGAGTGAGCTATTCAAAGCTTTCATCAACCATTACAGTCGCATCCACAAGAAACAAGCTACGGTGGATGACCTAACTAGCATGAATAACCGGGAGGATGAATCCTTTATGGATTACTTTGAGAGATGGCATACGAAGTTGTCCCACATCAATGAGATGATCCCTCTCCTCCTACAGTTGTCTACCTTTAAGCAAGGGCTCAAGAGCAGTCTGCCCAAGCACTTGGGGTACCATATTTTCAAAGACTTTGATTACTTGAAGGACATTTCTGTCCAACTAGAGGCGATGCACAATGATAAGACCACTTCGCCAGGATGGAAAGGGTCTAGCTCCAATAGGAGGGCCACTAGTGCGGCTAGCCACTCCCCCTAAGATTATGGAGACTAACTCTATCCAGCGCAAGGGGCCTTATGTACCAAAATACGAAACCTATACGCCGTTGGACGTTCCTTACTCTCAGGCTCTCGACTGTCTAGTCAAGAAGGGTATCTTGGTCTTGCCCTTATCGAAAGAGGAGCCAAAAATCAAAGGCAGAAACTGGGACGCTAACAATTTTTCCGCTATCACCATTGCCGAGGGCATGACACTGAGAAATGTTGGATTCTCAGGAACAAGATAGAAGATATGATAAGGGCAGGGACATTGCCAATGCCAAAAGCTGCCAAGAAACCAAACAATCAAAATAATCCTACGCCCGAGCATGCAAATGCTATTTTCTGTGGGGATTTCAGCTTCGACCCCTCCTCTTTGATTGTATAAACGGATCAACCTATCCCCAAAGTATTTGGGTTTCATGAAGGTCTGTTCATCCATGGTATTTGGGACAGTGATGAGAATGACGAGCATGAGCACTCAGAGACAGAATGGATGGAGACAGAGAACCAGATGATGTGGCGTTTCTCACTCGGTCCAGCCGCAACAACAATAGGAACGCCACCACCCCAGTGGTTGTTCCTAACCCTACACCAACGGTCGACAATGACAATCAGGTTTCTCCTGAAGATCCTCTTCTTGCTCAACTCAAAAAGACCAGGGCGGAGTTCACCATATGGCAACTCATATACATATTGCATGACCATAGACAGAGGATGTTGGATGCCCTTACGACACTCACAGTACCTCCTATGACGACTCCTGAATCGTTGGTTGCTCACGTGACCACTCAACCAGAGATGATCACTTTCGGGATTGAGGATCTGCCTGTAACTTACAATGCAGTGAAATGCTCCAACAAAACTATCCCGTTGGTTCTGGTTGATAATGGTTTAGCTATAAACGTGTGCCCGTGGAAGACGGCAGAAAAGTTGGGAGTCCAACAAACACACTTGGCTCAAAATGGTTATGACAATTCATCTCGGAGATCAGTAGGATCCATAATATTACCCATCACTACGACCAATGTCACTAGGAATGTAGAGTTTGTGGTGCTAGACATTTCAGCCTTCTTTAATTTGCTACTAGGGAGGCCACGGCTTCATGAGTGTAATGCTATAGCATCCACCTTGCATCAAAAGGTGAAAATGTTGGTTCAAGGCCAAGTGATCACCATTTCGGGAGAATCTATCAATGCTGTTTTTACTCCCAAGCAATCAACCCTTGAAGTGGAGCGTAGTTCGATGGATAAAGAACTCCACAACTTTGAACTTGTAGCGATGATGAGCCAGGACGAGGCTCATTTTGATTTTGACCCTTACTCAAATCCCAAGGTATACGCTATACTCAAGAGACAAGGTCATTTCCGTGGGATGTCTTGGGAAAGAACCCGAAAAATAAAATTCCTCCTGTGTTCAAGACCTTTAAGCAGAAGGGAAGGTTTGGTTTAGGCTACAAGCCAACTGAGAAAGAGGTCAGGCTCGCAAAAATGGCTATAGCTGAGCAGAAGAGGATGGACAATCCTCCTACTTTATTCCAAATGAAGCCGTATCCACTTACTCTGAATGGGCAGTTCGTTAAGGAAGGATTTGACTTCCCTTACTATGGATTCCCTGAACCATTTTATTTGAAGAACAAAGGAATTCAAGTCGCTGGGCTAGAAATCTTCAATGATTGCTCCATTAATATGGCTACTGTCTTTGTTCTCGCTCGGGACAAGCGGCCTCCTTTAGAATGGACTCATCTCGCTAGAAGCAACATATTTGGCATGCTGTTTGGGCATGAGGCCGTCCAAGAGAAGACTGAAGCTGACGCCGTTATTGTTGCATTATCCAATCAAAGTTTTGACCCGAGTCTCATGATCTCTGAAGAAGAAGAAGTTAAGGCGGTCTCGTGGGTTGATGCTGAGGAGAATAGCTTTGCTTTATCTGTAGGAGAGTCTGTTCTTAAGGGCATAGGGTCAGGTCTTAAGGGTCTAGTGTCAAGTGAGTCCGGTCTTGAGTCTGCTGGCGATGTATTCCTTTCTGCATTCAATAAGATGAACCTTTCCGCTTATTCTAATTCTTCTTTCCCCTCTTCCTTGAACTGCTGCGCCAATAATAATTTGGAATATAATGAATCCTTAAAAGAATTTTCTAATGAACATGAGCATAAAATGGAGGTATTAGAAGACACCATCACCATAAATGTGGGCACAGAAGAGCAACCTCGGGAGTTGAAGTTAGGTAGTTCGCTCAGAGTAGAAGAACGGGTAGCATTCACGGAGCTTCTAAAGGCGTTTGTGGACATATTCGCATGGTCCTACGAGGACATGCCAGGGATTGACAGGGAAATTGCGGAGCTCGCCATACCTTTGCTCCCTAATGCAAAGCCGGTTCGACAAAAGGCTAGGAGGATCAAGCCTGAATGGGCCAAACAAATTGAAGAAGAAGTGATCAAGCAGCTTAATGCTAAGTTCATCAAAGCAGTCCAATATCCTGAATGGATGGCTAACATCGTGCCATTACCCATGAAAGATGGGAAAGTGCGCATGTGTGTAGACTTCCGAGACCTTAATAAAGCCAGTCACAACGATAGTTTCCGTTACCTCACATCGATGTATTAGTGGATAACACTTGCGGGCATGAGCTCCTGTCCTTTATGGATGGATATGTAAGTTACAATCAAATCAAAATGGCAGAAGAAGATATGGAGAAAACTTCGTTCACTATTCCATGGGGGACATACTGTTATGTGGTTATGCCTTTCGGTCTCAAAAATGCCAGAGCGACATATCAAAGAATTGCCAACACCCTACTTCATGACATGATACACATAGAGGTAGAGGTTTATGTGGATGACATAATTGTTAAGTCCAAAACGAGAGAGGAGCATATTCCTAACCTCCGCAAGTTCTTTCTGTGACTTCGCAAATACTAGATGCGACTTAATCCAGCAAAGTGCATCTTCGGTGTTACCTCTGGGAAGCTGCTAGGTTATGTGGTTAGCCAACGGGGCATTGAAGTTGACCCTTCGAAGATAAAGGCTATCCAAGAGTTGCAACCACCTAGGACAGAAAAAGAGATAAGAGGCTTCGTAGGACGAGTTCAATACATCAGCAGTTCATCTCAAAGCTCACCATGACTTGTGAACATTTATTCAAGAAACTAAAGAAAGGAAGCAAAATAGAATTGGACGATCAATGTCAAGCGGCCTTTGACAAAATTAAGGAGTGTTTGCAACGTCCTCATGTCCTCATGCCGCCAGTACCAATTGAGCTTCTACTCCTTTACCTTACCGTGACTAGCTCTGCAATGGGGCCTATGCTAGCTCAAAAGGTCAAAGGTAAAGAGAGAGCCATCTACTACTTGAGCAAGAAGTTCCTAGACTATGAAAGTCGATACGCAGACATAGAGAAAATGACTCTCGCATTAGTATGGGCCACCAAGAAGTTAACGCATTACATGCTTTCACATACAGTATATGTCATAGCCGAGAATAATCCCATCAAATTCATCATGGAGCAACCTACCATCAACAACCGCATCGCTCGATGGATGGTCATGCTCTCAGAATTCAATCTCCAGTACCTGCCTCAGAAATACATCAAAGGACGAGGTTGTTTAAGATTTCCTAGCCGCTTCACCATCGTAGGAACCTCCAAGCACTCACTTGGAATTCCCAGATGAAGATGTATCTTTCACTGATGAGATTACATGGGAAATGTACTTCGACGGAGATTCTAACCAAATGGATTGTGGAGTGGGAGTCTTATTAATCTCTTCAGAAGGGGCACACGTACCTGTATCTGTAAAGTTGGATTTTGATGCTACTAACAATGCTGCCGAATATGAAGCATGCATCAAGGGTTTACAAGGTGCATTGACCTTGGGTATACGCCATATAAAGGTCTTTGGAGATTTTAGCCTCATCATTAATTAGGCTAAAAATACATGGAAAGTTCGAAGTGAATGTCTTATGGTATACCAGCAGAAGTTCTTTGGACTTGCTGACCAATTTGAACAAATTAGCTTCCGATACCTTTCTAGGGGTCACAATGAATTGGCCGATTCTCTAGCCAAGTTGTCTTCAACGATATAGATCCCATCAGGCACGCTCCAATTACCAGTAGTCATAGAGCGACAGTCTGAACCAGCATACGTCTGGAATATGGAGACACCAGAAAAAGAAACTAAAGAATGGTTTCACGACATATACAATTTTCTTCTAAAAGGCGAATACCCAGCTGAGTTGGATGTTCGAGTACAACGAACAATCAGATCGTTAGCAACACAATATTGCTTGATCCAAGATCGCCTTTACAAGAAATCACCTACAGGGCACCTATACAAGACCCAAGGGAAAATTTGCACCTAATTGGAAGGGTCCTTATATGATTAAGGACATTTTTCCAGGAGGAGCAGCTCGGCTTACTACTATGGATCGAGAAGACATAATTCAACCTACGAATTTGGACCAGCTGAAGCGATATTATGTTTAATGTAACCAAGCAACTGGAAAACCAATTTTCAGACACTTGGTGTATATTCAATAAACGCTCATGTATATAAGAAAAATATAGTTTGCAAGAATACGATAATTGTGAACAATATTTATTCTTTATTAATCGATAGTGCAAGTACACTACTTGCAAATAAGAAAATTCAAAAAATGACATAATTAAATGAAAGATTATTCTGGCAAAGCAGTTTCAGTTCCTTCATTCCGCCCATCTTCTAATCTTACTTCATTTCTTCCACTTCGCGGGTGGTCTCTTGGTCGATCTCCATGTCTCTAGGTCCATTGAGGTCTCTCTCTTTGTCTTTGGGCTTATATAGACCCATCTGCTCGGTTTTTGTTTCTCAACCCTCGGACCAAGTTTGTCTTTCACCAAGACTTTTTCACCAAGGCGGTCCTTTACTGATGTACACGGACCCAGTCTTGCCTTCACGGATGTCTGTCTTCTTCTCGCCTCTCCGGCATGGCAAGATTCAATGGCCGCAATTAACCATCCGTGGTAGTCGTCATTAGCAACTTGGGATATATGCGCCTTCGGCGGAGCCTGAAGAGTTGGTCTTCTTTCCTATTATTTCAGCCATGACTCTATCACTGAGCTGCGAAGTTTCAATGGCTCGGATGCTTCACACAAAAGCTCGGGGATGTCTTGTTCGCCACCCATTTGCCGCCTCACTCGCTCCGGAAAATAACAAGTCATGTGTGTCAAACCAGCAAGGCACACATAGGCGTTGCGTGAGTCATGGGTCACATATTCAAAAATATGCCACCGTTCGATCCACTAAGTGATGCTGCGAGGCTCCTTTAGGAACGCTATCCATTCCGTTACCGAGTGGAGATCGTTGTACTTCCTCTTCCTCTAACAATAATTCGCCAACGTTGAAGAAGTTCGGGGCTCTTCGATGGGCCCAATTGTTCCATCAACCAGATCTGTCCGTAAAGTTAGTCAGGGAAAGATTGCATGCCAAAAATGATGTAAGATTGCACTTGGGGTACCATGTTGTCAAAGACTTTGATTACTTGAAGGACAATTGTGTCCAACTAGAGGTGATGCACAATGATAAGACCACTTCGCATGGAGGGAAAGGGTCCAGCTCCAATAGGAGGACCACTAGTGCGGCTAGCCACCCCCCAAGATTATGGAGACTAACTCTATCCAGCGCAAGGGGCCTTATGTACCAAAATATAAAACCTATACGCCGTTGGACATTCCTTACTCTCAGGCTCTCGACCGTCTAGTCAAGAAGGGTATCTTGGTCTTGCCCTTACTGAAAGATGTGCCAAAAATCTAAGGCAGAAACTAGGACGCTAACAATTTTGCCGCTATCACCGTTGCCGAGGGCATGACACTGAGAAATGCTGGACTCTAAGCAACAAGATAGAAGATATGATAAGGGCAGGGACGCTGCCAATGCCAAAAGCTGCCAAGAAACCAAACAATCAAAATAATCCTACGCCCGAGCATGCAAATGCTATTTTTTGTGGAGATTTCAGCTTCGACCCCTCCTCATTGATTGTAGAAACGGGTCAACATATCCCCTATGTATTTGGGTTTCATTAAGGTCTGTTCATCAATGGTATTTGGGACAGTGATGAGGATGACGAGCATGAGCACTCCGAGACAGAATGGATGGAGACAGATGAACCAGGTGATGTAGCGCTTCTCACTCGGTCCGGCCGCCACAACAATAGGAACGCCACCACCCAGTGGTTGTTCCTAACTCTACACCAACGGTCGGCAATGACAATCAGGTCTCTCCTGAAGATCCTCTTCTTGCTCAACTCAAAAAGACCAGGGCGGAGGTCACCATATGGCAACTCATATGCACATCGCATGCCTATAGACAGAGGCTGTTGGATGCCCTTACGGCACTCACAGTACCTCTTATGACGACTCCTGAATCATTGGTTGCTCATCTGACCACTCAAAAAGAGATGATCACTTTCGGGATCGAGAATCTGCCTCAAGGAAGAGCATCTCACAACAAAGCCTTGTACCTTACAGTGCAATGCTCCAACAAAACTATCCCGCTGGTTCTAGTTGATAATGGTTTAGCTATAAACGTGTGCCCGTGGAGGACGACACAAAAGTTGGGATTCAAACAACAACACTTGGCTCAAAATGGTGTACAACTCAAGGCCTATGACAATTCGTCTCGGAGATCAGTAGGATCCATAATATTGCCCATCACTACGACCAATGTCACTAGGAATGTAGAGTTTGTGGTGCTAGACATTCCAGCCTTCTTCAATTTGCTACTAGGGAGGCCATGGCTTCATGAGTGTAATGCTATAGCATCCACCTTGCATCAAAAAGTGAAAATGTTGGTTCAAGGCCAAGTGATCACCATTTCGGGAGAATCTATCAATGCTGTTTTTACTCCCAAGCAATCAACCCTTGAAGTGGAGCGTAGTTCGATGGATGAAGAACTCCACAACTTTGAACTTGTAGCGATGATGAGCCAGGACGAGGCTCCTTTTGATTTTGACCCTTACTCAAATCCCAAGGTACACGCTATACTCAAGAGACAAGGTCATTTCCCTAGGACACCGCTGGGAAAGAACCCGAAAAATAAAATTCCTCCTGTGTTCAAGACCTTTAAGTACAAGGTAAGGTTTGGTTTAGGCTACAAGCCAACTGAGAAAGAGGTCAGGCTCGCAAAAATGGCTATAGCTGAGCAGAAGAGGATGGACAATCCTCCTACTTTATTCCAAATGAAGCCCTATCCACTTACTCTGAATGGGCAGTTCGTTAGGGAAGGAGATGACTTCCCTTACTATGGATTCCCTAAACCATTTTATCTGAAGAATAAAGGAATTCAAGTCACTAGGCTAGAAATCTTCAATGATTGCTCCATTAATATGGCTACTGTCTTTGTTCCTGCTCAGGACAAGCAGCCTCCATTAGAATGGACTCACCTCGCCGGAAGCAACATATTTGGCATGTTGTTTTGGCAAGAGGTCGTCCAAGAGAAGATTGAAGCTGACGCCGTTATTGCTGCATTATCCAATCCAAGTTTTGACCCGAGTCTAATGATCTCTGAAGAAGAAGAAGATAAGGCGGTCTCGTGGGTTGATGTTGAGGAGAATAGCTTTGCTTTATCTGTAGGAGAGTATGTTCTTAAGGGCATAGGGTCAGGTCTTAAGGGTCTAGAGTCAAGTGAGTCCAGTCTTTAGTCTGCTGGCGATGTATTCCTTTCTGTATTCAATAAGATGAACCTTTCTGCTTACTCTGATTCTTCTTTCCCCTCTTCCTTGAACTGCTGCGCCAATAATAATATGGAATTTAATGAATCCTTAAAAGAATTTTCTAATGAACATGAGCATAAAATGGCGGTATTAGAAGACACCATCACCATAAATGTGGGCATAGAAGAGCAACCTCGGGAGTTGAAGTTAGGCAGTTCGCTCATAGCAGAAGAACGGGTAGCATTCACGGAGCTTCTCAAGGAGTTTGTGGACGTATTCGCATGGTCGTACGAGGACATGTCTGTGATTGACAGGGAAATTGCGGAGCACGCCATAGCTTTGCTCCCTAATGCAAAGCCGGTTCAACAAAAGGCTATGAGGATCAAGCGTGAATGGGCCAAGCAAATTGACGCAGAAGTGATCAAGCAGCTTAATGCTAAGTTCATCAAAGCAGTCCAATATCCTGAATGGATTGCTAACATCGTGCCAGTACCCAAGAAAGATTGGAAAGTGCGCATGTGTGTAGACTTCCGAGACCTCAATAAAGCCAGTCCCAAGGATAGTTTCCCGTTACCTCACATCGATATATTAGTGGATAACACTTGCGGGCATGAGCTCCTGTCCTTTATGGATGGATATGCTGGTTACAATCAAATCAAAATGGCAGAAGAAGATATGAAGAAAACTTCATTCACTATACCATGGGGGACATATTGTTATGTGGTTATGCCTTTCGGTCTCAAAAATGCCGAAGCGACATATCAAAGAATTGCCAACACCCTACTTCATGACATGATACACATTGAGGTATAGGTTTATGTGGATGACATAATTGTTAAGTCCAAAATGAGAGAGTAGCATATTCCTAACCTCCGCAAGTTCTTTCTGCGACTTCGCAAATACCATATGCAACTTAATCCAGCAAAGTGCATCTTCGGTGTTACCTCTAGGAAACTGCTAGGTTATGTGGTTAGACAACGGACATTGAAGTTGACCCTTCGAAGATAAAGGCTATCCAAGAGTTGCAACCGCCCAGGACAGAAAAAGAGATAAGAGGCTTCGTAGGACGAGTTCAATACATCAGCAGTTCATCTCAAAGCTCACTTTGACTTGTGAACCTTTATTCAAGAAACTAAAGAAAGGAAGCAAAACAGAATGGGACGATCAATGTCAAGCGACCTTTGATAAAATCAAGGAGTATTTGCAACGTCCTCCAGTCCACATGCCGCTAGTACCAATTGAGCCTCTACTCCTTTACCTTACCGTGACTAGCTCTGCAATGGGGGCTATGCTAGCTCAAAAGGTCAAAGGTCAAGAGAGCGCCATCTACTACTTGAGCAAGAAGTTCCTAGACTATGAAAGTCGATATGCAGACATAGAGAAAATGTCTCTCGCATTAGTATGGGCCAACAAGAAGTTAAGGCATTACATGCTTTCACATACAGTATATGTCATAGCCGAGAATAATCCCATCGAATTCATCATGGAGCAACCTACCATCAACCTCCAGTACCTGCCTCAGAAATCCATCAAAGGACGAGGTTGTTTCAGATTTCCTAGCCGCTTCGCCATCAAAGGAACCTCCAAGCACTCACTTGGAATTCCCAGATGAAGATGTATCTTTCACTGATGAGATTACATGGGAAATGTACTTCGATGGAGCTTCTAACCAAATGGGCTGTGGAGTGGGAGTCTTATTAATCTCTTCAAAAGGGGCACACATCCCTGTATCTGTAAAGTTAGATTTTGATGCTACTAACAATGCTACCGAATATGAAGCATGCATCAAGGGTTTACAAGCTGCGTTGAGCTTGGGTATACGCCATATAAAGGTCTTTGGAGATTCTAGCCTCATCATTAATCAGGCTAAAAATACATGGAAAGTTTGGATGGAATGAATGTCTTATGGTATACCAGCAGAAGCTCTAGGGACTTGCTGACCAATTTGAACAAATTAGCTTCCGATACCTTTCTAGAGGTCACAATGAATTGCCCGATGCTCTTGCCAAGTTGTCTTCAAAGGTATAGATCCCATCAGGCACGTTCCAATTACTAGTTGTAGTAGAGCGACAGTCTGAACTAGCATACGTCTGCAATATGGAGACACCGGAAGAAGAAACTGAAGAATGGTTACACGACATATACAATTTTCTTCGAAAAGGAGAATACCCAACTGAGTTGGATGCTCGAGGACAACGAGCAATCAGATCTTTAGCAGCACAATACTACTTGATCCACGATCGCCTTTACAAGAAATCAGCTACGGGCATTAATTTTTATGTATCGATGCTAAGAGTGCAAAGGAGGTCATGGCTACTATACATGGAGGAGAGTGTGGGCCTCACATGAATGGGCGCATGCTGGTGAAGAAGATTCAAAGGGCTGGTTATTACTGGTCCACTATGGAAGCAGACTGCTTAGAGTTCGTTCGAAGGTGTCATAAATGCTAAGAGTATGCCAACCTACAACATCAACCCCCATCTTATCTAACTACTTTGATATCTCTATGGCCGTTCTTGGTATGGGGTATCGACATTTTGGTCACCATCGATTACTTCACTAAGTGGGTAGAGGCAGCCTCTTACGCCAAACTCACTTCCAAACAATTGGCCAAATTCATCCTCCAAAACATCATATGTCGATATGGAGTGCCTCATGAGATCATTAGTGACAATGGAAGCCATTTCCGGAAAGAAGTGGAGACTCGGCTCGCTAACTACAATATTCAACATAACCGGTCTTCACCTTATCGACCACAAGCTATTGGAGCTGTAGAAGCGACCAATAAAACAGTGGCTAATCGAGTTAGCAATTCCCTCGCTAACTACAATATTCAGCATTACCGGTCTTCACTTACAAAGAATGGCCTGATAAGTTGGCATTTGCCCTATGGGGGTACCGAACCTCTATACAAACTCCTACGGGTGCAACACCATATTCTTTGGTGTATGGGATGGAAGCGGTCCTGCCAATCGAATTAGCAATTCCCTCGCTACGAATAGCAGCAGAAAGTCAATTGCTAGAAGCAGAATGGGCTAGGGCAAGGTTCGAGGAGTTAGTGTTGATGGATGAAAGGCGATTAAGGGCGTTGCATAATGTGCAAGTGTATCAAAGTAGGGTCACCTGAGCTTTTAATAAGAAGGTGAAAAAATTGATCCCTTCAAGTGGGTGATTTGGTGCTTAAGGAGATGAGGGCACCTATACAAGACCCAAGGGAAAATTTGCACCTAATTGGAAGGGTCCTTATATGATTAAGGACATTTTTCCAGGAGGAGCAGCTCGGCTTACTACTATGGATCGAGAAGACATAATTCAACCTACGAATTTGGACCAGCTGAAGCGATATTATGTTTAATGTAACCAAGCAACTGGAAAACCAATTTTCAGACACTTGGTGTATATTCAATAAACGCTCATGTATATAAGAAAAATATAGTTTGCAAGAATACGATAATTGTGAACAATATTTATTCTTTATTAATCGATAGTGCAAGTACACTACTTGCAAATAAGAAAATTCAAAAAATGACATAATTAAATGAAAGATTATTCTGGCAAAGCAGTTTCAGTTCCTTCATTCCGCCCATCTTCTAATCTTACTTCATTTCTTCCACTTCGCGGGTGGTCTCTTGGTCGATCTCCATGTCTCTAGGTCCATTGAGGTCTCTCTCTTTGTCTTTGGGCTTATATAGACCCATCTGCTCGGTTTTTGTTTCTCAACCCTCGGACCAAGTTTGTCTTTCACCAAGACTTTTTCACCAAGGTCCTTCTTGATGTACGGACCCAGTCTTGCCTTCACGGATGTCTGTCTTCTTCTCGCCTCTCAGGCATGGCAAGATTCAACGGCCGCAATTAACCATCTGTGGTAGCCGTCATTAGCAACTTGGGATATGTGCGCCTTCGGCGGAGCCTTAAGAGTTGGTCTTCTTTCCTAATATTTTAGCCATGACTCTATCACTGAGCTGCGAAGTTTCAATGGCTCGGGAGCTTCACACAAAAGCTCGGGGATGTCTTGTTTGCGACCCATTTGCGGCCTCACTCGCTCCGAAAAATAGAAATTCATGTGTTTCAAACCGGCAAGGCACACAGAGGCGTTGCGTGAGTTGTGGGTCACATATTCAGAAATATGCAACCGTTCGATCCATCAAGTGATGTTGAGAGGCTCCTTTAGGAACGTGATCCATTCCGTTACTGAGTAGAGATCGGTGTACTTCCTCTTCCTCTCACAATAATTCGCCAACGCCGAAGAAGTTTGGGGCTCTTCGATGAGGCCCAAGTGTTCCATCATCCAGATCTGTCCGTAAAGTTAGCCATGGTAAGATTGCATGCTAATTATCCCAAACTAACGAAAAAAAATGATGTAAAACCCGTGGGGGTTTTACAGTTAGTAGGGATAGAAAACAAAGAAGAGGAAGAATAGAGACAAACTTGCAGTAGCACGGGGCTTCCCCGAAATTCATGTTCTGGAGCTGAGTCGTCTAAGCCCATCATGGTCTCTGTAAGCATTAGTGGCACTGGGTTGTAGCCCCGGGACATGTCTTCAACAATTTGAATCAAGTTTGTCGGTTCGGTTCTCTTGCCACCGTGATAGAAGTAAAACTCACCAAGGAGACATAATACAAGCGCTCACACTCGTATCACTGGGCTATATTCCAAGGTATCAGGAGATTGGAAATATTCAATTATGGTTTGAAAGTGTACCTTTTCACCAAATATTGCACTTCTGACGATCCGAGATGGAAGACACAACAACTTTTTGTATTTTTTGTGGACGTCAGTCGATGTTGGAGGCGACGTCGGTCGGGAAAAATGATTTGTCCCTAGGATTGAGGACCATTCCTCCGGAAGAAGACATAACTCCTTCAAAGTGAATCGAAAAACGTGCATCTTCGGGTCCCAAAAAGTCTCCGCCGCTCGGAGAAAGTCATTGTTGACCCTCACTTGTCGAAGCCTTAACAAGCTCGTCAACTTGTACCTTCCGAGCTCTTTCTTCTCTTCCTTGGACAAGGTGCTCATCCAAGTAGCAAGCTTCTTCTCAAAACCATGAGAATTGGGAGGTTTTTGGAGAATATTCGATGAAGACTTTAAAGTGAGGATGATGAGTAATGATCATATGCATAAGATGAGGTATTTATACACCTTTATTCATGATCAAAATGGAGAAAAGCAGTCAACAAGTGATCATGTAGCCGTTGCATTCAAATCCCATGATTTATGCCATCCACAACGGCTAGCAAAAAAAACAAATCAAAACCCTCGGGGATTTTGATGTTCCCAGACCCACGCGCGCGCCTGGCAAGCGCAGGCCCAACGCCTGCTGAAGAGAAAACCCGCGGGGGTTTTGTGGAGAGTTGGGCCCGCCTTCAACGATCAGCCCATCCATCTTCTGATTTTATTTGGGCTTTGCTTTTTGTGTATTAAATCGGCCCGTTCATGTATCTTTTATGTTTTAGGTCTTGTTGTTGGCCCAATGATGCTCGGTTCTGAAATTTTTGCTCGAGTTTACTTTGACACTTAAGTTTTATGTTTTCGTTTATTTTCTTTTCTTTTTGGGGGAGCGGAATTAATTTGGGATTAATCATGTCATGTAGAAAATCAATTAAGCATGCATTAATATAAATGAAGTCGTGTATTCACCGAGTCTTGCATAAAAAAAATAAAAATAAAATTCATAAAGAGTCTTGCATTAAAATAAAAAATATAAGTACAAAAAAAGTCTTACATACAAAAAATTAAAATGCATGGAGTCTTGCTTGGCATCAGTTCAGTTACCACAAGGAGCCCGAATTGCCGCTATCTTCAACCAGATTGTTACCAGCATGTGAAGTCCCAACGTTGGAGGTGCCAGCCGTTCCAAAATAGGTGTCCCAGGAATAGTAATCAGGACCAGGAGTGGTCGATGGCTCGGACAAGGGGACTCCAGAAGGATGTACGCTCGACGGTGAAGACATGGAATGCTCCTGTGAAGCAGCTAGCCATGAATGATCAGGAACATGCCACTCAACAGATGGGGTAGGCCATACAGGACCAATCCCATAATTGGGGCTGGCCAACCAGAAGACGCTGATCCTCCCAGCCAAGAGTGTTGAGGTGCAGACCACTCTTGCATACCCGTAGGCCATGAAGGACCCATCCTAGGAGCCGGAACAGGCCATCCAACAGAATGAGAGCCAGAACCAAAAGAAGAAGCATCGTAGGGTGCAGGACATGAAGTAGCGTCATTTGCTAGGGCCTGATTGCCAGGATACCCTACGGATGCACCTGAGTCATGATCCCTCACCACTATCTCCGGACCATGGCAAGCGGAGCGCACTGAAGCTGGAGTACGACGAGAATGAGAGGGCCGGTAGGTGGCGCTTGACTCTGAAGCATCCTCCACCCAATATGAATGGGGCTGAGTATTACCACCATACCCAGCACTGTGATACGACCCTCCCTGACAAGTGGCTCCTCCAAGGACATCTGAGCCATGTCCTCTTTCATATTCGGAGGACGACGATCTCTACTGCTGGACTTGCTACGATGAGACCCAGTTGAGTGTTGACGCTCGACCATAATGCCTTTGCCGCGACCCTCTAGTACAGCTGCTAGAGGAGGACGAGAAGATCCACCAACTTCTTCCCGAGATCGGCCTTGAGAAGAATATTCCTCTACCGAAGAACGGCATGGGGGCTAGGTGCGAAGGGCTCCTGCAGTAGAACGTCGAGGAGGTTCCCTGGGAACAGATTCCGTATCAGCCTCCATGTCAGCCCTTCCGGTGTTATTGCCGCGATATCTACCTGAGCCGGTGAATGCCCGGTCGATATGTTTCCTCATGGTGCTCCACTCCTTAGTCAGTTGACGGAGGAAAGTCCATCTTGGCTGAGAAATAGCAAGACTAAGATTATATATATATAAGTAACATGTGGGATAAAAAGGAAGCAGCATGAAATGAGGGATTATCGGTTTCCGCTCAAATGCTTGGAGTGTAACACTCGCTGCTGTTCTCCACATCCAAGAAGCCGCCAATCTTTCTCCTCTCTGGTGGGATCTCCACCTCAGCGGCCTTGGCGTAAGGCCCCAGCTGTAAACTTTTGGGTCAGGAGCAGCCAAAACATGATAGAGATAAGGGAAGAAGATACATACCACTCGGGGAGCCAAACGGCTAAGATAACGCTGGAATTCTTCATTGAATTGTTCCTGCGGAACGTCATGCACGAAATTGTCAAAATCATGACCACGAATCAGATCTCTCAGAACACCTGGGTCAACGCGTCATGGCTCGAACATATGCTCCTGAGGATCTCGGGGAATATGGTCGGGATATCCTCCCAAGATTTGCCTCGAAGCTCTTTCTCCCAAAGTACCACACGAAGCCCGAGGGTCCCTCCATTAGGATGCGGAGGCGAGTATCATGTTCCACCAGTTGCAAAGGGGTGGGCAATCCACCTATGTTGAGTTCAACCCAAGGATGCCAATTCACTTGATCCAACGAAAGGAAGAGAGTTATTTCAAGAATCGAGGAAAATAAAATGTCAGGCATAAAGGAATACCGATGCAAGGTCGTCCAACACACGATGAATATGGTCGAGATTGCCTGGCTTGAATTTTTTCCCACTAATGGCCTCAGCAATCCAGCGTTCAGTAGCCGCGACTATCTTATCCTTCTTTGATCGAATACCTAAAGGCAGAATGTACTCGTACGCCCACGACTGCATAAAAGAAAAGAAAGAAGAAAGAAAAGTTAAATAAAGAGCAAAATACTAGCAGTACTACAAAAAGAAGAGTCTCGGGTACATACCTCGAGCACCTTCCACAGAGCAGGGCCATACTGGTGGCGAGAAAGAGCCGCATGGAGATAGACTGGATCATCATCCAGTGAAAGTCTGACACCGCGGCGAAACTAGAGAATGAAGTTCACATACGCCGCTTTACCCCAGTTCAGGTTCCGAACATTATTAAGGTCCAGAAGATTCCGAAACTATGTCAAGGTGATATTGTCCCTATGGTTGGTGAAAATAGTGGCGGAAATAATGTACGCCAGGAAGATAAAGCGACGTTACTCCCCAGGAAAATTTTGGAAGTCGACACCATGGATGGCCGCTTCGAAATGTGTATAAGAGAGGTTCGAAAGAGCTTGCCCCTGACCTAAGCGCACTAACACTGGACCTAATCTATCCAAGACCATCGGCAATCTCAGTGTCAAAGACTACGTCATGCCCACCCCAAGGAAGGCCGGTGATCATAACAAAATCTGTAGGAGACAGTTATTTCATCCACAGGTAAGTGAAAGGAATTGGTAGTGTCCCAAAACCTTTCAGCCATAGCACGGCCAATGACGCGGAATGTTCGACCTCTAGGCCACCAAACATTTCTAAAACGGCATAAGACCCGCCGCGATCAATGTGTTACTAACAAAGTCTCCAGGAATTGATTCAGCTACTTTGAGGGGATCTTTTACGGCACCGGGAGTCTTCAAATTATCCTCCTACAGGCAAACGACTTTCCAGGAAGCTATTCAAAATAAAAGGAGGGCTAATTTAAAGCTTTGGGCTTAAGGACAATTTTTGGGCCCAAGCTGGACCAAGCACGAGCGCTGGGCTCACAACGACGGCCTATAAAATAAAAAATAGCCTAAACGACGGGGCTCAGTGACGTTAAAACCCGCATGGGTTTTTATTCAGTAAACGGGCCACGCCTCAGGCCTGCAACAAACTTACGGCCCATGTGACAACAAAACCCGCGTGGGTTTTCCTATTCAATGCGGGCCACCTCCTTTGTCGATTGAGCCAAGCATGCATGGGTCCAATAAAAAAAAAACCCGCAAGGGTTTTATCTAAACTATGGGCCGGAATTGGTCATTTCATATCCATTTTACAAATGGGGTTCTCGGCCTAGGGCCATCATGGAGTCATACATATGCATCAATTTAAAGCATGCTTAAAATAATGAAAATCGACAAGACATGAAAAATAGATTCATGCTTGCTCATTTTTACATTAAACCAAGCATAAAAAGAGATTTCGGAAATTACCTTGCCATGGGAACGGTAGAACCAAACATGGTTCCACGATTGAATGGTGAGATCCGAAGGGTCAGCATTCGCACCAGGAATGAAATTGCACCGTGAAAACATCTCATGAGACCATGTCGCCGCACGAGGAAGAGGAGGATTCCTATGGCCTCGGGGATGCATCTTCTAAAAAAATCAAAACTTTCTTCAAAGAGTAAATTTTCTCTAGAGAAAAGAAGGAGCTAGAGAGATGTGGAGGAGTAGAAGATATCAATGAATGAAATGAATGAGAGGCATGGTATTTATAGAAACGTTGAGTGAGTATGAGCCGCTCGTTTCTAGGACCTGCCTCGAGATGCCAAATGCGTTTCATTGGCTGAAAATCCAAAGGTCGTCACTTTGACACCCAAAGAAGAGACATGCTGCGTGGCAAGTCCTCATCCACACAAGAACCGGACCCACCAAGATTGCCTTCACGAGCAAAAAAAAATAAAGAAAAAAAAGAGAAGAGAAAACCCGCGGGGGTTTTCTGGTGCCTGTTGGCCCAGTTTTGCGGCCCAGCGCCCTTCGTCAACCCAGGAGATGACATAACACCCGCGGGGGTTTTATTGTGGCCAAGGCCCAATTCTGCGGTCCAAGCCCCCTTCAGCCCATCCGAATTAAATCATGTGACCCAAACTGACGGCCCAAGACTGCGACCCAAGGGTTCCCTAAATTCAAATAAAAATCTGAACCCGTTTGCGTTTCCGAAAAAATTAACACTTTGTTTTTTCTGTGATTTTCAGGTCACCGCTAAAAAGGGACCATACATCATCCGGTTGCCACATAAAAGAGCACCACCATTAGCAACAGTCATCCAACGGATGCCATTTAAAGGTCACCGACGACACCATCAGCAGCAGTCATCCAACGGACGCCACTTAAAGTTCGCCGACGACACTATCAGCACCATTCGTCCAACGGATGCCACTTAAAGGTCTCCGACGACATCATCAGCACCAGTCGTCCAGCGGACGCCACTTAAACGTCTCCGACGACATCAGCAGAAGTCGTCCAACGGATGCCACTTAAAGGTCTTCGATGACATCATCAACAACAGTCGTCCAACAGATGCCACTTAAAGGTCTTCGACGATATTATCAACAAACAGTCGTCCAACGGATGCCACTTAAAGGTCTCCGATGATAACATCATAATCAATCGTCCAACGGTTGCCACCTAAAGGTTTCCGACGACATTATCAGCATCAGTCGTCCAACGGTTGCCATCTAAAGGTTTCCGACGACATCATCATCAGCATCAGTCGTCCAACGGTTGCCATCTAAAGGTTTCCGACGACATCATCATCAGCATCAGTCGTCCAACGGTTGCCATCTAAAGGTTTCTGACGACATCATCATCAACATCAGTCGTCCAACGGTTGCCATCTAAAGGTTTCCGATGACATCTTCACCAGCATCTTCAGTCGTCCAACGGTTGCCATCTAAAGGTCTCCGACGACAACACCGACATCATCCGGTCGCCGTATAAAAGAGCACCGACAGCATCAAGTCAGGCATCAAGCAAACAATATCTCCGGCTACTTTGACCTTTGTCCTATTCGGACACGATCAAAGTGGGGGCTCTCTGTAGACACCGGGATTTGCACCGACATAATCTCGACCCATCAAAAGTTCGATAAATCATTTGTGTCGGATACTAAAATGGGTCACTAGGCCTATGTGATTGGCGAAGCAAGCATAGCAGTGCAAAGCGGCCCGCTATTTGGAACAAAACCCCCACGGGTTTTAATAGATAAAGGCGACCCAAAACCAGGACAAGCCCAAGGCGCGCCCCTGGCCCAGGAAAATTAAAACCCTCGAGGGTTTTCTTCCGGCATGCAGTGCGTCGTTTTGGCTCCATCCATGTCAGCAATCCGCGTGAAAGATAGATAACCTGCGTGGGTTTTCTCTTCAAAAAGCTGGCGTCAAAAATCTTGATCACCCTCCCCTGATTTTAGCCCATGTGCATTGACTTCTGCCTTGACCTTCAAAACCCGCGTGGGTTACAATTGCATGGCCTGATCATGGGGATGTGTCCCCATGATTTTCCCTCCAAACCTCACCTCATTCACCTATAAATACCCCCCTCCATTCCATTAATTCTTCATCAATAACTCTCATAAACCACCACCATTATACTCAACTTTTCACCAATTATCATCCTACCTATACTCTCTTAAAACTCTCTCCAAGATATCCATTCTCATATTATCATCACCCTTACCCTACCAAACATTCATCAATCACCACTCATATTATCCTACCATCATCCTCATATTCACCCTTCCAATCCTCATGTCGAGGCAAAGTCAATATTTTTTGACCGGTGCATTCGGGCTCCTAAATCAAAAGAGGTTCGCTTTCACTTTCATTATTATTGTATCATGTGATTTGTATTTTAATTTCGTTAATTGTGCATATTTTGTAAACCAAAAACCCTTCTCTTTGTATTGCATGATGAGAATATAATTTCGTGAAATTAATTAAACTTCTCCCCGCTCTTTTTCATTTTAATGTCGATTTTAGTAGAGTCTGTTTACTAATAGGCGAATTCGAGAGTTCTTATAATTCTCGAATTCGTAACCTTACCCCCGAACTTAGAATCGGGTTTCGTAGACCGGAGTTATTTTTATTATTTTTACGGTTTGTCGGTTTCCTTAAATTAGCTGGCGACTCTTAACTCTTTTATAACCCGTTTAATTATTTTAAACATACGTATTTACACCAAAATATTTAAAAATGGTTTAATATTTTCCACACACTAATCCAAGGTTAAAACCGAGAGAAAATGGGCCAGAAATTGATAAAAACCCTCGCGGGTCTTATCAATTTCAACCCATCTTCTCTGGCCCACAAAAGCGCACGGTCCGACCCATGGAGTATTAAAACCCCTACGGGTTTTAACGCTCTATGGCGGCCCGTTTGTCTTCTGTTGGGCCTCGATCGGGTGTTTAGTCAGTATTGAATTATTTTAAGTATTTCGGTGTAATTTCGAGTGTTTAAATAAATAAAAACGGACTTCTAAATAAATAAAGTTTCATCACCCCGAAAAAGAATTTCGAAAATATAAATATCCTTATTTAAGTATTAAGAAACCTTAGTTGGCTCCCGATCATTAAGTAGCGTATTCGAAAACAATTTCCTTGAACGGGAATTTTTCCGGGTCCTACACTCTCCTATTTTGAAAACAAACTCTACTATAATCGATATAGAAATGAAAAAGAGCGGAGAGAAGTTTAAAAGAGCTTCACGATATTATTTTCATTTCATGTGAATGTAAAGGTTATATAGACAAATTAATGTACAAGAATAACATAAAGGGATTACATGATTACATATGATAAATGAACAATCTAACCTTGCTTAAACACAACGCATGCAAGAGGTTTGGTGATGGAGAAAACTGAAGTCAATACGTCAGAATTCTTTTGATATCGATGGGACAATAATATCGAAACTTTATGTGTGAATGGCGAGGGAAGAGAGGGTGTTTTTTGGATGATTTTTTGGATGCCTCGAATGGTGAGATGGGGAGGGTATTTATAGGTGAGGAGGGAGTACGTACAGATGGAAGGACCAGGACATGATCCACCATTTAAGCCCATATCCCCCCTTAAAAGTCGTATGGCTTTTGACTTTGCATGGGTCAAAGGAGCCAAGGTATGTACCGTGGGATCTTGACCCGGCGAGGGTGCGGAATGATGATGTGGTAGTGACAAAGGCCAGATGGCTTTTGGAGGCTACATCACATGGATCACTGACATGGCAACGAGCGCAGGCCGTCTATGGGTCGAGCAAAGCAGACGACTTTTGAGCGCTCTTATGAGCTTTTGTTGTGTGGACATTTTTCCTCGCCGTTCGGGCTTCCAAACGTCCACGTTTGGATTGGGGTGTGATTCTGTGATTTGTGCTGGGATTTAACCTTTGAAAAACTCTTTAAGGAAGTCTATCATATATTTTATGAATATTATTTTATAAAATCACTTTCCCTTTGCTTATGCATTTTATGAGTCATGGAATTAAACCTTTAAGAGTGAACATCCACTTGTTCTCAACTCTTCTAAATTTAACCCCATTTGCTCATTTAAATGTTAGGCTCGGAGGAGAGTGATTTGTGCAACCATTATATAGAAATATAAGAAAGAAAACCCTAAAGTTGCATTGATACATTGTAAAACCACGTTAACCGTAGTTTATGCAATCCTCGATGTGTTTTAGTTCGAAATGGGAGTCGCCACCCAACTTTTCAAGGGAAAAGCCAAGATAAAACCAAAAGGAAAATAAAGAAAGACTCCGCCTGCGAAACCTAAGAATGGATCCGGGGGTAAGCCTACGAACTCGAAAAGTAAACTTTAAGAGTTTGCCTCTCACAAAAGGAAAGACTCTACTAAAAGTTTTAAATGTGCTTTCGATAAAGTTTGGAAGGAAACTGAAGGGATATTTTATAGAATTATTTCATTGAATCATGCAACAAGAATGTAATATACAAAAAAGTACAAATACATAATTATTTACAAGAAAGGAAGAACACTTAAAAGCTTACATTGCTACCCTTGTTGGCAAAACCTTGCCTAGCCTTTTGATGCTTGATGAATCCTCTTTGATGCTCTTAGAAAACTCCTCTTAAAGTTCCATGATGATGATAGAAAATATGCTAGGAAAAGGGATTAAAGAGAGGGTAGCAAAGGTAGTAGGAAAGCTTCTTTTTGTAGTTTTTGAATGTGTTTAGGCTAGGGTTTTTTGGAGTTTGGAATGAATGGATAGGGTATGTATTTAGGCTTTTTGTGATGGAAGAATTAGGAAGATTATGGTGGTAAGAAAGATGATAGAAGATAATAAGGATAGTAATAGAATGATAATAAGAGAGATGATTTGAGAATATAAGAAGTAGAGAGAAGTAGAGTTTAGAGAGATTAAGGATGGAAGAATGGATGAGTGACGATTGAGATGGAGAATGACTTGTTGAGTTTAGCTTCAAGAGAGGAGGTATTTATAGGCTAGGGAGGTAGTAGGCATGCATAAACATACATACACCACCTCGTAGTCTCCGGATGGATGCATGATACCAAGGCAGTAGGGGGAGCTCACCTTGTATGGACGATGGCATGTGGTCAATTGACCACGTGTGGGCGGAGTCACCAAGGCCGACCGGCCTTCATGCAGGGGGGAGGGATCCATCTTCGTCCATGCATGCATGGACGGTGGAGTACTGTGAAGAGAGTTTGCATAGGGAAGCTACCATTCACACTAGACGAAGAGTGTATATTATTTAGCTAACTTTTTGAAGTGTTTTTGGGTGTTTTTGTGAGGATTTGATCTCGCGACCTCTGGGCACTTGCTTTTAGGGTTTGCATGGATCCATTTTTATATAAAAAATGTACATGTATCTAGGAAGAATCACATGTGATCATGCATGTGATTTTAGGTGAATAAAATACATGTAAATGCATGTATTTATCAAGCTGCTCTTATTTTTTGTATCATTTATGCGTCAAAATCCCGGTGTCTACAGAGCCCCCACTTTGATTGAGTCCGACGATAGGTCGAGAATCAATGTAGTCTTGATTTGATGGTCACCGGTTAGGATACGACTTTGGAATGTAAAGCCTGAGGATATGACTTTGTCGAGTGCAAAGCCCGGGGTGGTGCTTGGAAGCTTAGTCCTGCATCGCGGTTGGTGAACTTGCGCCGATCGGTTGTCTTGAGCAAGAATGATGCTCTACTTGAGGTGATCTCGGACATTTGATGACATCCTACTTGATATGATCTCGGACGTTTGAGGCGTCCTACTAGAAAGTGTGGGCTAACACTTGGAAGCTAGGTCCTGTGTCGCAGTTGGCGAACTTGCGCCGATCGGTGATCTCGAGCAAGAATGATTCTCTACTTGTGGAGAGACTTCATCGGACATGGTGCCGATGACTCTTGAAGACGTTGATTTTCTAGTCTTCCCCAATGTCGGTTCCAGTCTTTCACGGTGTCGATGTTGATGATTGTTGGCATGTTTAATGTCGAAGGACTTCATCGATAACGATGTCGATGGCCTGGGGGTTGAGACTTCAACGAAACTCTGCCGGTGGCTCAGGATTGGGACTGAATCGAAACTCTGCTGATGGCCTTGGTTGTCGAGACTTCACTGAAACTTTGCCGGTGGCTAAGGATTGATGACGATGATGATGTTTATGATGATGATGGCAATTCAATGCCGAGGGACATCTCCGATCGTTGCCCTTATTTTCTTGCAAAATACAAAAATGGTTTTTGTTAGTTCTGATGAATTTAAATTTTTGATCCTGAAAACTCACTTCGAATTGCGGCTACACAGCCAATGGGACTTGTTCCCTTTTGGGGAAGGGGCACTTTGATCTTTGAGAAGAGCACACTCTTCTTATTGGACACGCTTGATGTTCGGTTATGCATGGCTTTGGGAAGATGCATGCCATTGGGAAGATGATGAAGGAGGAAGAAAACAAAAGCTCCTCTTTTCCAAGGCCGACCGACCTATGCTTGGGAGGGAATCTTTCAACTCGTAGAATACAGCTTTTGCAGGCCATGCAGGAGACCATTCAACGCAATTATTGAAGTTAGTCTTGGGGGCCGATCGACCTTGAGCTGGGACCAATGGTGAGCTGACACGTGGCGGCACGGGCTCAATAATTTGCCTATAAATGGGGCTTGAAGCTCGGCACTCCTTCATAATTCATAGCCGAGTTCTCCTTTCTCATCTTGGCTCTTATTCTCTCTCTAGAAAATCTTTTGGCTTTTTCGAACTTTGCTGCGAAAGGATGAATTTCTTTCGAAGGGGTCGCAGACGCGCTACTCAACCGGCGGTCCAAGAACGTCCGTATGCAAGAACAGTGCAGCGAGAATATCCTAATAGAGATTTCATTCCGGCTCAGTTGGTCTTTCGCCAAGATGAGCACGCATGGTTCTTTCATTCTTATGACTCGGTATGCTTCTTCTAACTTCATATAACATGTTTCATTTTTATGGTCACTTTGCATGCTACTTACTGTAGTACTTTAAGTTAAATTTTAGCGCAACCTTAGTTACTCTGAATTTTGCTTGAAGTACTTTACACCTTAGATTCTTCCATTGACCTCATTATAGGAAGACTCTTTCAAGGCATGTGGGAGTATTCAAGGGGTAATAACCTTATCCTTCCATGCGAAGGTGGATGCATTTTATTTGAGCACCGTGAGGGATGCTGGTTTTGGCCCTTTCTGGACTGCTTGAGGGCATAGAGTATCCATAGCAAAAGAACCTACGGCCGAGTTATCGTGGAGCGTTTCTGGGATACCACGAACTCTTTCCACCTCCCGATTAGGGAGATGATGCTCACTCCTTTTGACTTTGTGATGATTACAGGTCTTAGCTAGGCCGGCCAGCTGCTGGAGTTTTGAAAGGATGTTGACCCTCGCGTTCATGCGCTTTTGCAACCCGTTACTACGTTGGCAGGACGAATTGGCGGCCTACAGTACACGCATCTGGTGGACGTTATAAAAAGTGAAGAATTTGGGATCCTTCCTCTTCCTCAGCGTCAGATCATTGTATTGGTGCATTTTATCAATGCAACGACTTTTGCAAACCACGGAGATACAATCACTCTCTCCTGGGCGCATCACCTCCTGGATTTCGGCGAGGTGAGACTATTCAATTGGGCAGCTGCTGCTTATGCCCATTTGATTAGAGGAATGCAAGTTACCTGCCGACCTACAGTGGCGCGCACGAGGGCAACAGAGGCTAAGAAGCTCAACCTGGGGAGCATCCTTTGGCGAGTCTTGGAGGTATGCTCTAGGTCTTTTCCTTTGGAAATTTGTGATGTGCAAATTTCTTCTTTGCTAAGAACCTTCCCTAGTATGCAGGTGTGGGTTCTGGCCTATTTTCTCCCTACAGTCGGTGGGACCAACAATGACGATCTGCGCATTCCAACTGCTCGGTGATGGTCAGAAACATCAGGCTACCATCGGCCAAAATTCCATTTCAAGGACTTGAATGGACTTAGGAGGATTATCGACAACCTCAGACCGGTATGTCTTGCATTTTTTAAGTTATTCAGCTTTTCTTCTCTTGAGCCTTTGGTGACAAATACTACTGCATGAGGACATTGTCCGATTCCCATGGAATGGATATAATGCGGAGGACCTTCATTACGATATACGCCTTGCAAGGGAAGCAAGCGAGCATCGCTTGTTATTGGAAGGTCCTTCTGGGCTCACGTTCTACTTGGGGGAACGCTTCTTCTTTCAACATACCGCGGAATAGCCTCCAAGAGTTCCCATGGATCCTCCCAAGCTCATGTTTGATAGGCAAGCTTTGGTAGTGGATGAAATAGCTCGGCTGATGGTTGGTGAACCAGTGTTCAATTTTATTGTGCCTACGGATGACCTGGAAGAGGCGGCTCTTCAGCATAGAGGACGCCTTGCTTTTGCCAAGGTACAGTCTTTCCCTCTATTTTTGCACTAATGCTACAGACTCCTGGCATTCTAACGATGTTTACCCTTCTGTAGCTGGGAGGATATTATGATCCTCGTCTGGACTAGCATGTAGAGGAGCCTGAGCAGGTGGGGGGTGAAGATATGCTGTTTGGATTCATCCCTCTCGTGCCTAATGATTATGAAGTGCTACAGTTCGTCGATGCAAACCCAGTAAGTCGCATATTTGACCATCTTTTATCCTACATCATTGACTCTCATTGGCCTTTTTGTTTCCTTTCGTGCAACAAGCGTATGCCCATATCCGCGTTCTGTTAAGGGAAGGCATCACGGGCCGGGAGTTCATTGATCAGAACTTTGAAGACGGCCAATATCGGGGTCCGATGTCGGCTGCTGGTGATGAAGATAACGAGGCTCACTCCCATGTAAGCTTGCCACGGTCTGGGAGCTCGTCAAGACGTCCTCCTCGCCATTCTTCAGCAGGAGAAACAAGTAGTAGAGGTTTTCGTGGAGATCCAGGGGCAAGACCATCTAGGCGCAGGGATCAAGATGTGATGAGTGTCCCGCGCGATCCCTATGCCAGCTCTTCGCGATGAAGGTCTCCTGATATCCCGGAGTTCATGGTGGAAGACTGTTCGGAATCTAGTGGATTCCAAGGTTCAATGAAGAGAGTGCCAAGTCCATGGGCACCTCAATATCATGCTCACTCTATTGTCCCTTATCATTAGCCCCCTGGCTTCAACCAGGATTGTGCAAACTCTGGTTTTCATGGTATGCCTTCCAGCCAATTCCTGTCCAGTCCTTCTCTTACTCCAGATGATCCACAGCCGGACTCCTTCGCTGATGCCACTGTCAGGAGCCTGTTTGGTAGCGGCGGTTTTGGCGAAAACTTCTAGGCATTGCGGCAAGGCTTTTCCCTTCTCTTTTTCCCTTTTTTTTTATGCAATGTAAAATAAATGCCATGTAATAAAAAGAAAATGCGCAGTTAAATGCAGACTCGATTTTAGGTGATTTTGACTCTCTAAAGATGCGACATGGAAGCTCCCATTTTTATATACTTTTAGGTCAACCTCTGACTACTTACAAGGAAAAGATAAAAGGGAAAAACAATAATGTACACAAGAATTTATAATTTCCTAAACTAAGGAAAATAAGATTACATTTTTTACATAAAAAGGGAAGAGAAAACAAAACAAAAGAATAAAACAAAACAGAACACATAGCAAACCGTGTTTTCTGCATGGGTGTATGTACGTAGGGGTGTGAACTCTCAAACGAGGTCATCCCCTCTTCTTGGTGGCCGGTCAGCCTTCACACGGTGACAGACACCATGGTTCATTCGAATGCGTGTCGCCGGGTATTGTGTACATCCCTTTTGATCCGGTTGAGCAATCGTGTACTGGCAGAACCGAGGCTATATATAAGCATGCCTTGTTGTTGAGAACTCACCACATTCTCATCTCCTCTCAATATTTCTCATTTCAATCATGGCTTTCGAAGGAATACTCAACTCATGGATGAATATTCTCACTAAACCCGAAAAACGGCTCCTCACCTACTACAACTTGTCCTTGATTTTGAGCCTAAAGCAAGTGAAAATCGATTGGGTTATTCTCAAAGCGGCCCTGACTTTTTGGGACCCTAAATTCCATGTCTTTCGCTTCTCCTGGAATGAATTGTGCCCTCTTTCTGAAGAGTGGGCTTGTATGTTCAAATTTAATCTCTATGCTCCGCCAACGACTCCTCCTCTTGCTCACAATTAGCGCGAAAAATTCGAGGAACTGACGAACTTCAACCATCGAGCATTAGGACACATTCTGGTGGTTACCACAGTCAATTTGCAAGCTCTAGTGGAATTCTTTCAATCACCAGAGGCGCTTAGACTTAACCCGGCGTTGCGAGTGCGAGGTTTAGTCTTTTGCATTTTAGCTGAATTTTTATTTTATCATGGTGGTTCGGGTTTTGCACCTCTCTCTCTCATCCTTGTAGTAGACGAGATGTCACGGGTTACAATCCTGCTCCGATGATGATCGCTGAGACCCTTCTTGGCCTCGATTCATGGGCTACAAAGCAAACCTTTCGCGGAAGTCCCCTCGCACTTCAAGTGAGTATCGACACTCTTTTCTTTTTTTTTGTTTCTTTCTTTTCCTTTGTTTTTGATATTATTTTTCTCTGATTTTGCGTGAATCATCCAAGTGGTCCATGTGGAATCATGTGTCGATTCTTCTTTTTTTTTTTTCCTTTTTGGTTGTAATATATATTTTTTTTGTGCAACCAAAATTCTCACTTCTTTCCTTCTACCTGTAGATGTGGCTTATGGAGCATTTAGACATGATCTTTTCTCCTATCACCTCTTCGGAACTAGCAAACTTTTGCCAACGCAAAAGAAAGTTCGATACCCGCCGTAATTTTGATGAGTGGGTCATCTTTCTTAAGAACCACAAGGAAATCTGTTGGTGGGTTCAATGGTGGAAGGTACCATGCTTCTCGAGCCACTCTCGTAAGGCGGCCCATATCACTTTGCTTGGCCTGACGGAGCTCACATATTACTTCCCTATCGAGTAAATGACAAATGGGGTATTCTCAAGACATTCCTTTTCCTCCGTGCGAGATTCCCGACCTTACCCATGTCCAAGGGTCGGTAATCGAGTCATGGCTCAAATTTTGGAAGAAACGAGCGGGAAAGGAAGCACCTGCCCCTAACCGTATCTCTACTACTTTAACAGATAGTTATCGTAGCTGGCTTGCTACTATTATCGGTGCTCGCCATTGGCGGGAAAGATCATCGCGCTCACCTCTTCGGGGCACCCCGAAACTGAAGAGTATCGTCGTGGCTAACGATCCTGGGTCGGATTCCAAAGAAGAAACGCACCCAAGAAAGGAAAAACAAGCAAGTCCAACTGAATGAGCACTAATAGGCCTATACCAACTCCGACTCAACTAGGACAAGACTTAATACTAAATAAGGAGGATGGAGAGAAAGAGATGAAATGGAAGAAATGCGTGTGCTTTGTATTTTTATTATTTAATGCTTTCCCTTATAGAAAATTGATAAAACAAGAATGTATTAAAAAGATGTACTCCTTTTATTGCTATAAGAAGTAAAGTATTACATTTATGTTTTATAAGAATCAACACAAGCCATGCTCTTCTTCTTCTCGTCCTTCAAAAGCACAACTTCAACTGCAACACTTTTATTCTCTCCTTTTACCTAAGTCCCGAAGGATTTTCAAGTTAGTGTCTCATTTTTCTTTTCTTTTCTTTTTTTCCTCTTTGTATATTCTCCTTTTGCCTAACTTGCCTCAAAATGGTTTTCAAGTCAGCCTCTCTATAATTTTTCTCCTTTTTTTTCTTTTTTTCTTTTTTTTTCTTTTCTCTCATAAGCAAGTGGCCTATTGGCAGTTCGGTTGCTTGCTTTTATAAGATAGTGCATGTCTAAGTAGCTAAGGATACCAACCCTTAGAGGCTTAAACATAATATCTCTTTAACTGATCCAAGTTCACAGGTTGGGGAAGCTCCTCTCCCTTGGGCGTGACTAGTCGAGCGGCGCCCCCTGGAGTGACATAAATAATGACATAGGGACCCTTCCAGTTTGGGGCAAACTTCCCTCGAGGATCCTGTGGTGCTGCCCTCATTTCTTGTAATACTAGACCCCCTTCTGCTAAATCCCGATCTTTGACTTTCTTATTGAATGCTCGCGAAATCCGACTCTGATAAAGTTGGATATTATGTAAAGCACGAAGCCGTCTCTCATCCAACAACAACAACTCCACATATCAGGCTCAGGCCCATTCGGCCTTAGGGATTTGACTTTCAGCAATGATTCTTAAAGAGGGAACGGTGAGTTCGACTCGCAAAACCGCTTCCATCCCGTACACCAAAGAGTATGGCGTAGCTCCAGTTGCAGTCCGAATTGACCTTCGATATCCCCATAGCGCGAAGGGAAGCTTGTCGGGCCAGTCTCTGTAAGTGACAGCCATTTTCTTGATAATTTTCACCAGAGTTTTATTTACAGCCCTACTGCTCCATTGGTTTGTGGCCGATAAGGAGAAGCATGGTGATGTCGGACTTTGTACTTGGCCAAAAGAGCTACAAACTCGCTCATGAAATGGCTCCCGTTGTCACTGATCACCTCATGTGGCATCCCGTATCTACAAATGATGTTCTTCAACATGAACTTGGCCACATGCTTCGAAGTGATTTTTGAGTGTGAGGAAGCTTCCACCCACTTGGTAAAGTACTCCACGGCTACCAACACATATTCATGTCCTCCTGTGCCTTGGGGCGAAATCCTTCCTATAATGTCGATCCCTCATACTGAGAATGGCCAACGTGAGGCCATAGTGGTCAAATAAGAGGACGGTTGATGCTTGAGATCAGCATACTCTTGACATTTCGGGCATCTTCTCACAAATTGGAGACAACCGGACTCCATGGTTGACCAGAAATACCCTGCTCTTTGGATCTTCTTAACCAACATTCTACGATTCATGTGCGGTCCACACTCCCCTCCGTGAGTGGATTTCATTAATTCCTCAGCTTCCTCCTTATCAACACACAGGAGGTTTATCCCTATAGCAGTTTTCTTGTATAGACGATCCTGAATAATGCAATATTGAGAGGCCATTAGCCGGATAGCCCTACTAGCTCGATGCTCGGCATTCAGCGGATGTTAGCCATCTTTCAGGAATGCGTAAATATCAAATTACCACACATCAGTACTGACGGTACCGATCATTAGTCGTTGATGAACCGGGCAGACTCTTCTTTCTATTGTCACTGTTGGAGCTTGATCCTTTTCTGGCATAGCTACCATGGATGAAAGCTTGGCTAACGCATTAGCTAGCTCGTTGTAGCCCCGCGGTAGATATTTGAACTCAATATGGTTGAACTTCTCAGCTAGTTTGGACAAATGTTGCTGGTAAAGTGCCAAGGATTTGCTCTTCACCTTCTATACACTAGTAGCTTGATTGACGATCAGACTAGAGTCCCCAAACACTCGTAGCCTTTTAATTCCCATCTCCAGGGCTGCATGCATGCCCAAAATGTAGGCTTCATACTCAGCAGCATTATTGGTAGCCTCAAAGTCAAGCTTGACTACTAAAGGAAAGTGTATATCCTCGGGAGAAACCAGTAGAGCTCCAGCCCCGAATCCCATCTGATTAGAAGCACCATCAAAGTATAACTTCCAAGTTTCCTCTTCAACTTGAAATATCAGTTCATCACTAAACTCCAAGCCCCCAGTGTCAGGACCTCCTGTAGGAAACTTAGCCAGAAAATCAGAGACCGCTCGACCTTTTATGGACTTCTGTGGTCGAAAGTGTAGATCGAACTCGGACAGCATGACCACCCATCGAGAAATCCTGCTGTTGATAGTAGGTTGTTCCATGATGTACTTGACTGGATTACACGCCGCAATCACATACACAGCGGTTGAGAGCATATAGCGACGAAGCTTCTTTGTAGACCATACTAACGCCAAGGCTATCTTCGCAATCTCCGAATAGCGGGACTCACACCCTAGAAATTTCTTGCTGATGTAGTAAATAGCTCGTTCAAGACCATTACTTTGTTGTGCTAGCATAGCACCCATAGCGCTTGCTTGAGATGATGGTAAGGTAAAGCAACAATGGTTTTTCGGAGATAGGCGGGACTAGTACCGGTGGATTAGTTAAGTCAGCCTTAACCTTCTCGAATGCTGCCTGACACTGGTCATCCTATTCGATCGTTGCTCCCTTCTTTAGCTTCTTGAATAATGGTTCAAAAGTCATTGTAAGCTTGGAAATGAACCTGCTCAGATATTGTACCTGCCCTAGGAAACCACGAATTTCCTTTTCTGTCCGAGGCGGAGGCATGTCTTGAATTGCTTTGATCTTGGACGAGTCAACCTTTATCCCACGTTGACTAACAATATAACCCAGCAACTTTCCCGAAGTTACTCCAAACGCACATTTCTGCGGATTCAACCTCGTGTTGTACTTACGTAGCCTAAGGAAGAACTTGCGTAAGTTTGGACTATGATCTTCATGCTTTTTCGACTTGACAATCATGTTGTCCATATATACCTCAACTTCTACGTGGATCATGTCATGCAGCTGTAGGACCCAGAAAATTCCCGTTAGGGGAAATTGTTTTCAGATGCGCTACTTAAACGATCGGGAGCCAACTAAAGTGGCTTAATCCTTAAATAAGGATATTTTTATTTTCGAAATTCCTTTTCGGGGTGATGAAACTTTCTTTATTTAAAAATCCGTTTTTATTATATAAATTATTCGAAATTGCACAAAATAATTTAACAATAATTTAATTCCGGCCCAAGTATCAATTTCAGGCCCAAGGAGGAGCAAGCGGGCCACCAGACTCTGCTAAACCCGCCTAGGTTTTAACAGACTCTGGGCTGGGCCACTTGCCTCCCCGGCCCAAAGGGGAAGTGAGTTGAAAGTGATAAAACCCGCGTAGGTTTTATCGCTTTCTGACCCATTTCTCTCGGGACCCGCCTTGAATTAATATTAGACATGAACCAAATTATTATTTTAAATTATTTTATGTAGAAACGAATATTTTAAATGATTAAACGAATTTATAAAATGTAAAAGAGACGTCAGTCGATTTAAGGAAACCGACAAACCGTAAAAATAATAAAGAATGACTCTAGTCTACAAACCTAATTTCTAGATTCGGGGGTAAGGTTACGAATTCGAGAGTTATCAGAACTCTCGACTCCGCCTGTTAGAAAACAGAAAAAATCGACAGTGAAAAGAAAGAGAGCGGGGAGAAGTTTGGTTTATTTCGCGAAGTTATCATTCAAAGCATGCGAGATTAAAACATGATGTTTGCTTTTTACAAAATATGTACAAGTAAAGGAATTAAAGAATGAATTACATGATTAATTACAATAATATGAATAATGAAATCAAACCTTGCTTAAGGTAGTGGATGTGATGGATTTGATCCCTTGATTTGGCCTTGACTTGGAGTCTTGAATGAAATAATGTAAGTGGTTTAGAAGGGTGGTATATGGGTGATAATATCGATATGATAAGTGTGATTATGAGGGGATTAGAGATGAATTGAGGGAAGTAAAATGTGGAGAATTTGAGTATAATGGTGGTAGTTTGTGAGAATTGTTGATGATAGTTGATTTGAGTATAGTAAAGGTGATGGATGATAGTAGTTGATGAAATGAGGGTGAAATGGAGGGGGTATTTATAGGTGAGGGAGTGACAGATTTGGAGGGAAACCAAGGGGAACATACCCCACAAATCATACCCTCAGAGGACCAAAACCTAGGCGGGTTTTGGGAGGTCAAGCGCAAGGTCAAACAGGTGGGCAAAAATCAGGGGGATTGTATGCATGCATGAAGGTTTTGGCACCAGATCGCCTAAAACCTAGGCGGGTTTTAAATCAATCATCACACGGATCGGTGACGTGGCACGAAACGACGACGCTCTGCTATTCCTCTCAAAACCTAGGCGGGTTTTGAGCTCTCTGGGCCGGGGCGCGCTTTTTGGCCTACTTCTGTGCGGCCTACCTTCGGAAAATTAAAACCCAGGGAGGTTTTAACGAATGTAGGCGGCCTGTTTTGACTTCTTAGGCTCACGCTGTTGACCTTTTGGGGTCAAAGACCCATTTATCATTTGGCCCAAGTGATTTGCTGATTTTGATGATTTCGGATTATGCCGGTACAAATTCTAGTGTCTACAGAGAGCCCACACTTTGATCGAGTTCGAATAGGATGAAGGTCAAAGTAGTTTGAGGATATGACTTTGGATTGCAAAGCCTGAAGTGATGCTTGGAAGCTGAGTCCTGCGGATGGCATGCGCCTCCTTTGAGATGATCTCGAGCAAGAATGATGTTCTACCTGACTGTTCATAAGTCATTGTTGAGCTCAAGCGAGAATGATGCCTTACTTGTTATCGGACATGATGCCGATGGTTCATGGAGTCTTCTAGTCTTTCCCGGAGTCGATTCCAGTCTTTCCTGGTGTCGGTTCTAGTCTTTCCTGGTGTCAGCTCAAGTCTTTCCCAGTGTCGGCTCCAGTCTTTCCCGGTGTCGGCTCCAGTCTTTCCCGATCTCGGTGTTGATGATTGTTGGCATTTTCGATGCCGAAGGACTTTACCAGACGCGATGCTGATCGCCTTGGGGGTGGAGACTTCATCGGGCACGATGCCGATGGCTTGGAGATTGAGACTTCACTTGGCGTGATGTCGTGGCTCATGATTGGGATTGCATCGAAACTCTGCCGATGGATCTGGGTGATGATGATGACAGTGACCTTTTATGCGGTAGCTAGTGGTGGTCCCTTTGTGGGCGAACTGTGAGCTGGCGACTTTTTATACGGCAGCTTGATGATGGCGGTCCCTTTATCGGCGACCTGAGAGTCATAAGAAAATAAAGTATTAGTCTTATTTAAATGTAAAGAAGGTCCGGATCTTTACCTGGGCTTTGGAAACTTCGGTCTGTATGGTTGGATGATGGACTTCGGCCGTGAGGCGTGGGTCGCGTATATGGGCTGCAGCTGTCACAAAACCCAGGCAGGTTTTAAGTCCTCCTGTTGGGCTGACAAAGGCGATTGGGCTGCGCCTTCTGGGCTGTGTTTGCAACAAAACCTAGGCGGGTTTTGTGCTCGTTTATCTCTCTCTTTTTTTTCTTTTCCTCGTGGGAGGAATCAAAGTGGGTCCGACCCACATGCGGATGATATTGCGCCACGTCACACTGTCTCCCTTTTGGGTAGCAAGAGGATGGCCTTTGGAATTCCGGCCAATGAAACGCATTTAGCATCTCGAGGCGGGTCTTAGAAACGAGCGGTTCACATTCACCCAACCTTTCTATAAATTCAATACATTTCATTCATTTCATTCGCATCCTCATTTCCTTCATATCTCTCTAGCTTACTCCTTCTCTCTCTAGAAAGAAAGCCTTGTCTTTTGAAGCAAATTTGGGTTTTTAAAGGATGCAACCCCGGAGTCATAGGAATCCACCTCTTCCTCATGTGGCGGCATGGCCCCATGAGCGATCTTCTCGGCGCAACTTTGTTCCTGGCATGGAGGCAGTTCCCTCCGACCTCATTGTTCAATCTTGGAACCACGCTGGTTTTACCGCTCTCATGGCAAGGTAATTCTTGCATTTCTCCCCTTGTACTTCTTTTAGTGTAAAAATCAGCAAGCATGAATTTATTTTCCATATCTTGTCAATTTTTAGCTATTTTAAGTATGTTTAGATTAATGCATGCTAGGATGTTCAATGATCCTTTTATTTCTGTATTTCAACCGGAAACGAAACCGTCTTGCAACCAATAAAATGGACCAAAAAAGTTCTCAATACACGGCCTAAAGCCTAGGTAGGTTTTACTATTCACATGTCTTCTGGCCCATTTGTCGAAAGAGCAGCCCACTAGAGGAAATAAAACCCAGGTGGGTTTTATTTCGGTGTGTTAGGCCGACGCGCTTCTTGGGTCGGACGCATTGTCCTAGAGAAGTCAAAACCTAAGCGGGTTTTGACTCGTCCCCTTTTTTTTTTTGTTTTTTGGTGTTGTTGGTCCGACTCGTGCCGAAGTACTTGGCTTGCTGGTTTGCTTTATGGGCCATGGCTGTGAGCCTAGTGTTTGTGTTGGGTCCAGCTAGGCTCCACGAAATTATGTTTTTAACCCGAAATGTCAATTGGGCCCCCATTTTAAATGATTTGCTGGAATTTTTACCCATCGTATGTAGGAGGATAACCTGCAGACTCCCGGTGTCCTGAACGAGCCTCTTAAGGTAGCTAAATCGATCCCTGGAAACTTTGTTCGTGATACTTTGACCGTAGCAGGATTCATGCCTTTCTGGAAATGCCTGGAGGCCAGGAAGAATCGGACATTCCGTATCATAGATCGAGCGATGGATGAGAGGTTATGGGATTCAACAAACTCATTTCACTTGCCTGTGGGTGGGATGACGGTCACGCCCAAAGATCTCGTTATGATTATCAGTCTTCCTTGGGGTGGGCAGGACGTGGTCTTTGATGCAGAGATCCCTCCGGCAGTTCTGGATATGTTCGGCCCAGTGTCTGCGCATTTGGGACAACGGCAAGGTCTCCCCAATCTCCCCTATAAGCACTTTGAATTGTCCATCCGCGATGCAAGTTTCCAAGATCTGCCTGAAGAGCAGCGCCGCTTCATTTTCTTGGCGTACGTTATCTCTGCTACCCTTTTTGCCAACCATGGGAACAAAATTTCCCTGACGTTGTTTCGAAACCTTCTCAACTCTGATAATATTCGATACCAGAATTGGGGCAAGGCGTCTTATGCGAAATTCATCCACTGGCTTCATCGTGGCGTAAGACTTTCGCAAGATGCGGACCCGGTCTACCTTCATACGGCTCAGACTCGTTACCAGTATGGTCCTTCCTTGTGGGAGGTGCGACGAGGTATGTGCTCGAACCTTCCCTTTTCAATGCAGTTCATCCTTTCTTCCTTATTTAACATTATGTTCATGCAGTGATGGGCGTATGAGTACATCTCGGCCCTAGACATTCGTTCGAACAAGAATAAAACGGTTCCAGTTGTTGAACGTTGGACTAACGAGGGCATTCACGATAAAAAGTATAAGTCGGGGAGCCTTGACCTCATTCGTAGCATTTAGGACAACTTGACACCGGTATTCCTTTGTGTCCAGCATCTTTCTTTCATTTTCCTCTTTATGTCATCCTTAAACGCGTCTTTCCTTCTACGGGATCAAGTGAACCGGCGTCCTTGGGCCGATTTCAATGTCGAAGGGTTACCACAACCTTTGGATCTGGTGGAGCATGACACCCGTCTTCGCCTTCTGAGTGAAGGGCCTTATGGTTATGTGTGGCATTTGGGGGAGAGAGCCTCGAGGCAAATTATGGGAGGTTATCCTGGTCTCATTCCCTTGGACCCTCCGGCACATATGTTTGAGCCATGGCGAGTTGACCCAGGCGTTCTGAGGGATCTGGTTCGAGGCCAGGATTTTGACAACTTCATTCATAACGTTCCGCAGGAGCAATTCAATGAAGAGTTCCAGCGTTATCTTAGCCGTTTGGCTCCTCGAGTGGTATGTATCTTCCTCCTTTGTCCTTATTATGTCTTAGCTGAACTTGACCAGAAAATCTACAGCTGGGACCTTATGCCAAAGTTGCTGAGGTGGAGATTCCACAAGAGAGGAAAAAGATCGGCGGCTTCTTGGACGTAGAGAACATCAGCGAGTGTTCCATACTTCAGGCATTCGACCGTAAACCGGTAATTCTTCATTTTATGTTGTTTTCTTTTATCCCACCTTCTACTTATGGATAACCCCGGTCTTGCTATCTTTCAGCCGAGATGTGCTTTCCTCCGACAGTTGGCTAAAGAGTGGAGCACCATGAGGAAGCATATCGATCGGGCATTCACCGGCTGGGGTAGATATCGAGGTGATAACGCCAGAAGAGTCGATATGGAGGTTGATGCGGAGTCTGTTCCCAGGGAACCTCCTCGACGTTCTACTGCAGGTGCTCCTCGCACGGAGCCCCCACGCCATTTTTCGGTAGGGGAATATTCTACCCGAGGCCGAACTCGCGAAGAAGTTGGTGGATCTTCCCGTCCTCCTCTAGTAGCTGTACCAGAGGGTCGCGGCAAAGGCATTCTGGTAGAGGGTTAACACTCGACTAGATCTCATCGTAGTAGATCAGGTAGTAGAGATTGTCGTCCTCCGAGTATGGAAGAGGACATGGCTCAGATGTCCCAGGAGGAGCCACTTGGTCAGGGGGTCGTATCACAGCACTGAATATGGTAGTGATACTCAACCCCATTCTTACTGGGTGGAGGATGCTTCCGAGTCAAGTGCCACATACCGGCCTTCTCATTCTCTTGGTACTGCAACTTCAGTGCGTTCTGCTCGTCGTGGTCGGGAGATAGTGGTGAGGGACCGCGACTCATGTGCATCCGTAGGGTATCCTGGCAGTTAGGCCGTAGCGGATGACGCTACTTCACGTCCTACACCTTACGACACTTCCTCTTTTGGTTCTGGTTCTACAGGGTGACCTGTCCCTGCTCCTAGGATGGGTCCGTCGTGGCCCATGGGTTCACAAGAGTGGTCTGCGCCCCGACACTCTTGGCTGGGAGGATCTGCTTCTTCTAGTTGGCCAGCCCCCGGTTATGGAATTGGTCCTGTATGGCCTACTCCATCTGTTGAGTGGCAGGTTCCCGATCATTCCTGGCTGGCTGTTTCACAGGAGCCTTCTATGTCTTCACCGTCGAGCGTACATCCTTCGGAAGTGCCCCTGATCGGGTCATTACCTCCCGTGCAGACTGCTCCTGGTCCTGATTACTACTCCTGGGACACCTATTTTTGTACGACCGGTACTTCAACGCTGGAGCTTCAAATGCGGGCGGCAACTTGGCAGAGGACAGCGACGATTCGGGCTCCCTATGGTGACCAAACTTATGTTATGCAAGACACCTTGTACTTTTTTTTTATGCAAGACTCTTTGTACTTCTTTTATGCAATACTCTTTGTATGCACAACTTTGACGCTTTATTAGTGATATTTTGAATGGTTTTCTACATGATGGGATTAATCCCAATTAATCTCGCTTCCCCAAAAGAAAAGAAAATAAAAAAAGAATCAAAAACTTAAGTGTCGGAGTTAACTCGAGCAAAAATTTCAGAACCAAGCGTCATTGGGCCGATAACAAAACCCGAGACATCAAAAATACATGAATGGGCCGGTTGAAGCCATAGGTAAATGCCCAAGATAAAAAGCCAAGCAAATGGGCCGCGGGAACTGGAATCCGGGTCTGGGCCGCTTAAAACCTAGGCGGGTTTTGAACAGCTGAAGAAGGCTGGCCTGGGCTGGCTGAGGCGCGTGCGCGTGGCCTGCTGAAGTTAAAACCTAGGCGGGTTTCAACATTATTATATTTTTTTTTCTAGCCGTTGGAAGGGGGCTTGAATCAAGGGACGTGATGGCAACGGCTATATGATCACTTGCTAACCGTTTTGCTCCATTTTGATCATGCATGAAGGTGTATAAATACCTCATCATATGCATATGATCATTACTCATAATCTTCACTTTAAAGTCTACATCAAATACTCTCCAAAAAACACAAAAATCCTCCCAATTCTCATGGCTTTTGAGAAGAAGCTTGCTACTTGGATGAGCATCTTGTCCAAACAAGAGAAGAAAGAGCTCGGGAGATATAATCTGACGAGCTTGCTGAGCCTCCGGCAAGTGAGAGTCAACGATGACTTCCTCTGTGCGGCGGAGACTTTTTGGGATCCGAAGATGCACGTTTTTCGCTACACATTGAAGGAGCTATGCCCGCTTCCCGAGGAGTGGTCTTCTATTCTCGGGACGAATCACTTCGCACGTCCGACGTCACCTCCAACATCTACCGACGACGTTAAACAATACAAGGAGCTGCTATACCTTCCATCCCGGGTCATAGGAAGCGCACTATTCGGCGATAAGGTACATTTCCAAACTATCGTCGAATACTTTCAATCTCCTGACACATTGGAATATGGTCCGGTGATACGAGTGCGAGCACTCGTATTATGTCTTCTCAGAGAATTCTGCTTCTTCCATGGTGCGCGAAGAATCGGGCCGGCGGGCCTAATCCAGATTGTTGATGTAACGCCCTGGAAATTCAATTCTAAACTTAACAGTCAAAGTCAAACGTTGACTAACAGTAATAGCGGAAGACTCTTTTTTTTTCTTTTTAATGGGCGTTACTGCCGTATTCCCGAGGGAATACAAGGCAAGAAAGGAAAAACTAACTAATCATTATTTAATTCAATTTAACAACCAAAGGAAACTTTCAATTTCTAAAGACATCATAAACTAACATGACTACTCAAGTCTAAACATTAACTAAACTTATTCATAGAACTTCTAACTTTGATCTATCGTCCTCACTTCTAGTTCCCGTTCTCATCACAGAACTCTTCACCTGAAAAAACAAAACATTTAAAAACCTGAGGAGGACTCAATAATGTCTACCCCTAACCGTCAAAACAGTTTGAAAATCCATTTCAATTCATTTTGGGGGGAGGAGTGAACAAGTCAAATCTTTTCAAAATCAACTTGCTTAAGCGGGCGGACTTTGCTTATTTGGCCCTCGAAGTCCAAGACTTCACAATAATCATGTCACAATCTCATCACAATCTCAATCTCAATATCAATCTCAATCAAACGGATGGCCATCCATTTCACACACGTGCATAAAACTAACCCCGGGGAAGTAGCACTTATCAGGCATCCCTGATCTCTTGACAACCTCCCTGCAGGAACAGATCCTGGTCTATGGAGCATTGCCCGAACACACAACCATATCAGGGCATCCCCTGATCTCTTAAAAACCTCCCTGCAGGAACAGATCCTGGTCTACGGGGCGTTGCCCGAACCCGCATTTACGTCTCATTTGATTTATTAGTCAGGTTTACTATAACACCTGTCCAGACTCAATCAGTCCAATCCCAGATTTCCAAAACCATTTCCAAATCACACATCAAAGACTATCCATATTTTACCAACTCAAAAGAACATAAACCACATCCAAAATAGACAGTCAATTTTCACCAAAAATCCCTTCGGGATGCAAACCGCAAAATAACTTTAAAAAATCAACAAAACAATTAAAGTGCACCCCAGCGGGATTTAGGACATAGACATTACCTGGAATTCTTCACTTCACTTCACTTGACCTCCACGAACACACTTGAGCTCACTAAAACGAGTCGATCTAGATCGCGCCTGGAATTCTTCACTTCACTTCACTTGACCTCCACGAACACACTTGAGCTCACTAAAACGAGTCGATCTAGATCGCGCGCAAACTGGACAACACAGGCGGCAACGAGGGCGGACGTCAGCGAGGGTGAGGGTGAGGGCGAGGGCGAGGGCGTTGGAGGGTGGTCGTCGGACGGTGGTGATTGGCGTCGGGACAGAGCAACGGAGACGACAGCAACGTCAGGCACAATAACAACGGTATACTCGTCCTCGTGTCTGGTGTCCTGCGACGGTGACTGCAGTGGCGGGACAGGTCGTGCGGCGGTCGGCTGGTGTCCAGGAGTCGGTGGTGATGGTCGGCGATGGCTAAGCGGCGACGATGATGGCGCACAATGCGCGAACAACGAGTAAGAGGGAGGGGAGCGAAGATAGAGGGTGAGGAGGTCATGGTGGTTCTGCGGTGGTGGGGTTTGCGACGACGGTGGTCCGGCGACTAAAGGCGGCGGTTGCAGGTGGTGGGCGGACGGCAGTTATCCCACGGCAGAGAGGAAGAGAGACGGAGATAAGAGATTAGGGTTTAGGCTAACGATGACTAATTAAGCATAGTATACTAATTAATATAGCTAATAAAAATACTTGGGAAAAAAGTATACTAATAATAACCTGCCACTAAAATAGCTATAAGGGAAAGATATAATTTTTATTTTCAGAAAATAATAAAATTGCTAATACTAAAAATAGTCACATAATTACTAAATAAAATTAACACATATTCATCAATTATTAACATAGAAATTACCAAAATACCTCTATTCCTATGCATATCTATGCACGTAGAAAAGACTACATTACTCTTCATGATCCCACAGCGGTCCTACGAGCTCAAGTGTTAACCATTTAAACACAAAATAATTAACGGACGTAAAATAATACTAAAAACGTAACGACAATTATAATCTGATTTTCCGAGGTTTTATATCATTACCCCCTTAAAAGAAGTTTCGTCCTCGAAACTTAAACTCAAAACCAACGATTTGTCAGATGGAAAAAATGGTACCCTAAAAAAAAAAAAAAAAAAAAAAAAAAAAAAAAAAGAACTCGGGTTTTACTTCATTGCCCTCTTCAAAAGAGTTTCGTCCTCGAAATTCAACATATCTTATGCTTTGGATAGGTGCAAATACTTTGATCTCATCTCCTCACTTCTAGTTCTGCTCATCACGTAACTCTTCACTGAAAACAAAACATTTAAAAACATGAGGAGGACTCAATAATGTCTACCCCTAACCACAAAATAGTTTGAAAATCCATTTCAATTCATTTTTGGGGGAGGAGTGAACAAGTCAAATCTTTTCAAAATCAACTTTCTTTCCCAACCAACCAAACCATCTTTCAGAATTAATAAGCGGGCGGACCTTGCTTATTTGGCCCTCGAAGTCCAAGACTTCACAATAATCATGTCACAATCTCATCACAATCTCAATCTCAATATCAATCTCAATCAAACGGATGGCCATCCATTTCACACACGTGCATAAAACTAACCCCGGGGAAGTAGCACTTATCAGGCATCCCTGATCTATTGACAACCTCCTCGAGAGCAGATCCTGGTCTATGGAGCATTGCCCGAACACACAACCATATCAGGGCATCCCCTGATCTCTTAAAAACCTCCCTGCAGGAACAGATCCTGGTCTACGGGGCGTTGCCCGAACCCGCATTTACGTCTCATTTGATTTATTAGTTAGGTTTAATATAACACCTGTCCAGACTCAATCAGTCCAATCCCAGATTTCCAAAACCATTTCCAAATCACACATAAATGACTATCCATATTTTACCAACTCAAAAGAACATAAACCATATCCAAAATAGACAGTCAATTTTCACCAAAAATCCCTTCGGGATGCAAACCACAAAATAACTTTAAAAAATCAACATAACAATTAAAGTGCACCCCAGCGGGATTTAGGACATAGACATTACCTGGAATTCTTCACTTCACTTCACTTGAACTCCACGAACACACTTGAGCTCACTAAAACGAGTCGATCTAGATCGCGCCTGGAATTCTTCACTTCACTTCACTTGACCTCCACGAACACACTTGAGCTCACTAAAACGAGTCGATCTAGATCGCGCGCAAACTAGACAACACAGGCGGCAACGAGGGCGGACGTCAGCGAGGGTGAGGGTGAGGGCGAGGGCGAGGGCGTCGGAGGGTGGTCGTCGGACGGTGGTGATTGGTGTCGGGACAGAGCAACGGAGACGACAGCAACGTCAGGCACAATAACAACGGTATACTCGTCCTCGCGTCTAGTGTCCTGCGACGGTGACTGCGGTGGCGGGACAGGTTGTGCGGCGGTCGGCTGGTGTCCAGGAGTCGGTGGTGATGGTCGGCGATGGCTAAGCGGCGACGATGATGGCGCACAATGAGCGAACAACGAGTAAGAGGGAGGGGGGCGAAGATAGAGGGTGAGGAGGTCATGGTGGTTCTGCGGTGGTGGGGTGTGCGACGACGGTGGTCCGGCGACTAAAGGCGGCGGTTGCAAGTGGTGGGCGGACGGCAGTTATCCCACGGCAGAGAGGAAGAGAGAGGGAGATAAGCGATTAGGGTTTAGGCTAACGATGACTAATTAAGCATAGTATACTAATTAATATAGCTAATAAAAATACTTGGGAAAAAAGTATACTAATAATAACCTGCCACTAAAATAGCTATAAGGGAAAGATATAATTTTTATTTTCAGAAAATAATAAAATTGCTAATACTAAAAATAGTCACATAATTACTAAATAAAATTAACACATATTCATCAATTATTAACATAGAAATTACCAAAATACCTCTATTCCTATGCATATCTATGCACGTAGAAAAGACTACATTACTCTTCATGATCCCACAGCGGTCCTACGAGCTCAAGTGTTAACCATTTAAACACAAAATAATTAACGGACGTAAAATAATACTAAAAACGTAACGACAATTATAATCTGATTTTCCGAGGTTTTATATCATTACCCCCTTAAAAGAAGTTTCGTCCTCGAAACTTAAACTCAAAACCAACGATTTGTCAGATGGAACTAATGGTAGCCTTAACAAAAAAAAAAAAAAAAAAAAAAAAAAAAAATAACACGGGTTTTACTTCATTGCCCTCTTCAAAAGAGTTTCGTCCTCGAAATTCAACATATCTTATGCTTTGGATAGGTGCAAATACTTTGATCTCATCTCCTCACTTCTAGTTCCCGTTCTCATCACAGAACTCTTCACCTGAAAACAAAACATTTAAAAACATGAGGAGGACTCAATAATGTCTACCCCTAACCGTCAAAATAGTTTGAAAATCCATTTCAATTCATTTTTGGGGGAGGAGTGAACAAGTCAAATCTTTTCAAAATCAACTTTCTTTCCCAACCAACCAAACCATCTTTCAGAATTAATAAGCGGGCGGACCTTGCTTATTTGGCCCTCGAAGTCCAAGACTTCACAATAATCATGTCACAATCTCATCACAATCTCAATCTCAATATCAATCTCAATCAAACGGATGGCCATCCATTTCACACACGTGCATAAAACTAACCCCGGGGAAGTAGCACTTATCAGGCATCCCTGATCTCTTGACAACCTCCCTGCAGGAACAGATCCTGGTCTATGGAGCATTGCCCGAACACACAACCATATCAGGGCATCCCCTGATCTCTTAAAAACCTCCCTGCAGGAACAGATCCTGGTCTACGGGGCGTTGCCCGAACCCGCATTTACGTCTCATTTGATTTATTAGTTAGGTTTAATATAACACCTGTCCAGACTCAATCAGTCCAATCCCAGATTTCCAAAACCATTTCCAAATCACACATAAATGACTATCCATATTTTACCAACTCAAAAGAACATAAACCATATCCAAAATAGACAGTCAATTTTCACCAAAAATCCCTTCGGGATGCAAACCACAAAATAACTTTAAAAAATCAACATAACAATTAAAGTGCACCCCAGCGGGATTTAGGACATAGACATTACCTGGAATTCTTCACTTCACTTCACTTGAACTCCACGAACACACTTGAGCTCACTAAAACGAGTCGATCTAGATCGCGCCTGGAATTCTTCACTTCACTTCACTTGACCTCCACGAACACACTTGAGCTCACTAAAACGAGTCGATCTAGATCGCGCGCAAACTAGACAACACAGGCGGCAACGAGGGCGGACGTCAGCGAGGGTGAGGGTGAGGGCGAGGGCGAGGGCGTCGGAGGGTGGTCGTCGGACGGTGGTGATTGGTGTCGGGACAGAGCAACGGAGACGACAGCAACGTCAGGCACAATAACAACGGTATACTCGTCCTCGCGTCTAGTGTCCTGCGCGACGGTGGCGATGGCGTGGGCGGACAGTTGTCGGCGCGGTGGTGGTGTCCAGGAGTCGGTGGTGATGGTCGGCGATGGCTAAGCGGCGACGATGATGGCGCACAATGAGCGAACAACGAGTAAGAGGGAGGGGGGCGAAGATAGAGGGTGAGGAGGTCATGGTGGTTCTGCGGTGGTGGGGTGTGCGACGACGGTGGTCCGGCGACTAAAGGCGGCGGTTGCAAGTGGTGGGCGGACGGCAGTTATCCCACGGCAGAGAGGAAGAGAGAGGGAGATAAGCGATTAGGGTTTAGGCTAACGATGACTAATTAAGCATAGTATACTAATTAATATAGCTAATAAAAATACTTGGGAAAAAAGTATACTAATAATAACCTGCCACTAAAATAGCTATAAGGGAAAGATATAATTTTTATTTTCAGAAAATAATAAAATTGCTAATACTAAAAATAGTCACATAATTACTAAATAAAATTAACACATATTCATCAATTATTAACATAGAAATTACCAAAATACCTCTATTCCTATGCATATCTATGCACGTAGAAAAGACTATATTACTCTTCATGATCCCACGGCGGTCCTACGAGCTCAAGTGTTAACCATTTAAACACAAAATAATTAACGGACGTAAAATAATACTAAAAACGTAACGACAATTATAATCCGGTTTTCCGAGGTTTTACAGTTGAAGACATGGCCCGAGGCTACAACCCGGTGTTGTTGATGCTAGGGGTGACTATGATGGGTTTGGACGATCCAATTCGGAACATGAACTTCGTGGGAGCCCATTACTTCTTCAGGTACATTTTCTCCCTCTCTTTTCTTCTCATTTTGTGTGTCTGCCTACTGCCCGTAAAACCTAGGCGGGTTTTAGGCTTTTTTTTTCGTTAGTTTGGGAATAATTGGTATACAATTGTAACCCGTGCTAACTTTGTGGGCAGATATGGCTGATGGAGCATTTGTGCCTCATCGAGGGGCCTCGAACTTCCTCGGCACTTGCGAATTATTGTCAAAGGAAGCGCAAGTATACCGACCGTCAATCGGTAACGGAATGGATCGCCTTTCTGAAGGAGTCTCGCGATATCATTTGGTGGATCGAGTGGTGGCACATTCCCGAGTATGTGACTAGCGATTCTCGCAACGCCTATGTGTGCATCGCTGGTTTGAGGCATATGACTTTCTACTTCCCGGAGCGGGTGCGGCAAGAGATGGGCCGCAAACAAAACATCCCCGAGCTGCTCTGTGAAGCCCCCGAGCAATTGAAGCTTCGCGGCTTGGTGATAGAGTCGTGGCTGAAGTATTGGGAACGAAGACCGACCCTTAAGGCTCCACCAAAGGTACATGTATCACAGTTCGCCGATGCAGGCTATCACGGATGGCTGATCGCAGCTGTCGAATCTTGTCGCGCTAGAGAGGCGAGGAGAGAGAGGACATCGGTGAAGGAAAGGTTGGGTCCTTGTTCATCAATAAAGAACCGTCTTGACGCAAAAGTTTCGGTGAAAGACCGGCTTGGTCTGAGGGTGGAGACACGGAAACCACATAGGCGGGCCTACAAACCTAAGGACAAAGAGATGGACCCAAATGGTCCTAAAGACATGGAGATTAACCGTGAGCCCACTGACGAAGTGGAAAAAATGAAGAAAGATTAGAAGATGGATGAAAGTGAAAGAACTGAACTGCTTTGCCAGAATAAACTTTTATTTAATTACGCCTTTTGAATTTTCTTATTTATAAGCAGTGTACTTGCATATTAATCATTAATAAAAGAAGAAGTATTGTTTATAATTATTGTGTTCTTGCAAACTTTATTTTTTCTTCTTTTTATGAGCATATATTGAATATTCACCAAGTGTCTGAAAATTGATTTTCCAGTTGCATGGCTATATTAAACGTAATATCGCTTGAGTTGATCCAAATTTATGGGCTGAATCATATCTTCTCCATCCATAGTAGCAAGTCGAGCTGCTCCTCCCGATAAAATTTCCTTAATCATTTAAGGACCCTTCCAATTAGGTGCAAAGTTTCCCCTTGGGTCTTGTATAGGTGCCCTCATCTCCTTAAGCACCAGATCACCTTCTTGAAGTGAACGACTTTTCACCTTCTTATTAAAAGCACGAGTGATCCTACTTTGGTACACTTGCACATTATGCAACGCCCTTAACCGCCTTTCATCCATCAACATTAACTCCTCGAACCTTGCCCTAGCCCATTCTTCTTCTGGCAATTGGCTTTTTTCCACTATTCGTAATGAAGGGATTGCTAATTCAATCGGCATGACTGCTTCCATCCCACCATACACAAATGAATATGGTGTTGCTCCTGTGGCTGTTCGTATTGAGGTTCGATATCCCCATAAGGCAAATGCCAACTTGTCAGGCCAATCTTTGTAAGTAACGCCCATCTTCTTGATGATTCCTGCCAATTTTTTATTGGCCGCTTCTACAGCTCCATTAGCTTGAGATCGATAAGGTGAAGACCGGTGATGCTGAATTTTGTTGAGCAAAACCTCCACTTCTTTTCGAAAATGACTCCCGTTATCACTGATGATCTCATGAGGCACTCCATATCGGCATATGATGTTCTGAATGATGAATTTGGCCACTTGTTTGGATGTGAGTTTGGCAAAAGAGGCTGCTTCTACCTACTTAGTGAAGTAATCAATGGCGATCAAGATGTATTCATGTCCTCCTGTTCTGGTTGGGTGTATCTTGCCAACGATGTCGATACGCCACACCGAGAATGGCCACGGAGATGTCAGTGCAGTCAGATATGAAGGAGGTTGATGCTGCAGGTTGGCATATTCCTGACATTTGTTGCATCTTCGAACGAAATCCAAGCAGTCTACCTCCATAGTAGTCCAATAATAACCAGCCCTTTGGATCTTCTTTACTAGTATGCGTCCATTCATGTGAGGCTCACACTCTCCTCTGTGTATCATAGCCATAACCTCTTTTGCACTTTTAGCATCGATGCACAACAAATTGATGCCTGTAGGTGACTTCTTGTACAGACGATCTTGGATCAAGCAGTATTGTGCTGCTAGAGACCTGATCGCTCATTGTCCTCGAGTATCTAACTCAGCTGGATATTCTCCCTTCCGAAGAAAGTTGTATATGTCAAGAAACCATTCCTCAGTTTCTTCTTCTTGAGTCTCCATGGCGCAAACATATGTCGGCTCAGATTCCCGCTCTACTATTATTGGTAGCTGGAGCGTGCCTGATGGGATTGATATCATTGAAGATAACTTGGCCAGTGCATCAGCCAATTCATTGTGATCCCTAGAAAGGTATTGGAAGCTAATTTGCTTAAATTGGTCAGCAAGTCCCAAGAGCTTCTGCTGATAAGCCAAAAGGCACTCACTTCGAACCTTCCACGCGTTCTAAGCCTGATTGATGATGAGGCTAGAGTCTCCAAAGACCTTTATATGGCAATTGCCTAAAGCCAAAACAGCTTGTAGACCCTTGATGCATGCTTCATACTCCGCCGCATTGTTAGTAGCATCAAAGTCAAACTTTATAAATACAGGGACGTGTGCCCCTTCTGGAGATATTAATAGGACTCCTACTCCACAGCCCATTTGGTTAGAAGCTCCGTCAAAATACATTTCCCACGTAATTTCATCGGTGAAGAATACATCTTCGTCTGGGAATTCCAAGTGAGTGCTTGGAGGTTCCTGTGATGGTGAAGCAGCCAAGAAGTCTGACACAACTCGCCCTTTGATGGATTTTTGGGGAAAATATTTGAGATTAAACTCTGAAAGCATGACTACCCATCGAGCGATGCGGTTGTTGATGGTTGGTTGCTCCATAATGAATTTGATGGGATTGTTCTTATCTATGAAATATACAGTATGTGAAAGCATGTAATGCCTTAGCTTCTTTGTGGCCCAAACCAATGCAAGAGCCATTTTCTCTATGTCAGTGTATCGACTTTCGTAGTCGAGGAACTTCATGCTCAAGTAGTAGATGGTGCTCTCTAGACCTTTTACCTTTTGAGCTAGCATAGCCCCCATTGCAGAGCTAGTCACTGTAAGGTAAAGGAGTAGAGGCTCATCTGGTACTAGCAGCATGAGGACTAGAGCCTGTTGCATGTACTCCTTGATTTTACTAAAGGCAGCCAGACATTGATCGTCCCATTCTACTTTACTTCCTTTCTTTAATTTCTTGAACAAAGGTTCGCAGGTCATGGTGAGCTTCGAGATGAACCTGTTGATATATTGAACTCACCCTAAGAAACCTCTTACCTCCTTTTCTGTCTTAGGCGGTTGTAACTCTTGGATAGCCTTTATCTTTGAAAGATTAACTTCAATGCCCCGTTGACTAACCACATAGCCTAGCAACTTCCCAGAGGTAACACTCAAGGTGCACTTTGCTGGATTGAGACGCATATTGTATTTGCGAAGTCGCAGAAAGAACTTGCGGAGGTTAGGAATATGCTCCTCCCTTGTCTTAGATTTAACAATCATGTCGTCCACATAAACTTCTACTTCTATATGCATCATGTCATGAAGTAGGGTGTTGGCAGTCCTCTTGTATGTTGCGCCAGCATTTTTAAGACCGAAAGGCATGACCAGATAGCATAACGTACCCCATGGTGTTGTAAAGGAGGTCTTCTCCATATCTTTTTCTGCCATTTTTATTTGATTGTAACCGGCATATCCGTCCATAGAGGATAAGAGCTCATGTCCGCAAGTGTTATCCACTAACACATCAATGTGAGGTAACGGGAAACAATCCTTGGGACTGGCTTTGTTAAGGTCTCAGAAGTCCACACACATGTGCACTTTCCCATCCTTCTTGGGCACTAGAACGATATTAGCAATCCATTCAGGGTATTATACTGCTTTGATAAACTTAGCATTAAGTTGCTTGATCACTTCTTCAATTTTCTTAGCCCATTCAGCCTTGATCCTTCTAGCCTTTTGTCGAATCGGCTTTGCATTAGGGAGCAAAGGTATAGTGTGCTCCGCAATCTCCCTGTCAATCCCTGGCATGTCCTCGTAGGACCATGCGAATACATCCACAAACTCCTTGAGAATCTCCGTAAATGCTACCCGTTCTTCTGTTGTGAGTGAACTACCTAACTTCAACTCCCGAGGTTGCTCTTCCGTGCCCACATTTATGGTGATAGTGTCTTCCAACACCGCCATTTTATGCTCATGTTCATCAGAAAACTCGTTTAAGGATTCATTAAATTCTAGATTATTATTGGCGCAACAACTCAGGGAAGAGGGGAAAGAAGAATTAGAGTAAGCAGAAAGGTTCATCTTATTGAATGCAGAAAGGAATACATCGTCAGCAGACTTAAGACTAGACTCACTTGACTCTAGACCCTTAGGACCTGACTCTATCCCTTAGCAACAAACTCTCCTACAGATAAAACAAAGCTATTCTCTTCAGCATCAATCCACGAGACAACCTTGACTCCTCCGTCATGGGTGATCATAGAGCTCGGGTCAAAGCCTGGGTTGGATAGTGCAACAATAATAGTGTCAGCTTCAGACTTCTCTTGGACAACTTCTTGTCCGAACAGCATGCCGAATATGTTGCTCCCAGCAAGATGAGTCCATTCCAATGGTGGTTGTTTGTCCCGAGCGGGGATAAAAATGTAGCCATATTAATGGTGCAGTCATTGAAAACTTCTAACCCAGTAACTTGAACTCCATTGTTCTTCAGGTAGAATGGTTCAGGGAACTCATAGTAAGGGAAGTCATCACCTTCCCTAACAAACTGCCCATTTAGAGTGAGTGGATATGGCTTCATTTGGAACAAGGTAGGAGGATTGTCCATCCTCTTCTGCTCAGCTATAGCTATTTTGGCGAGCCTAACTTCCTTCTTAGTTGGCTTGTATCCTAAGCCGAACCTTCCCTTCTGCTTAAATGTCTTGAACACAAGAGGAATCTTGTTTTTCGGGTTCTTTTCTAGCAGCATCCCAGGGAAATGACCATGGCTCTTGAGCATAGCGTGTGCCTTGGGATTTGCGTAGGGATCGAAGTCAAAGGAAACTTCATCCTGGCTCAATGTCGCCACAAGTTCAATGTTGTGAAGTTCTTAATCCATGGAACTGTGTTCCACTTCAAGGGTCGTTTCCTTGGGAGTAAAAACAGCACTGATGGATTCTCCCGAGATTGTGAAAATCTGGCCTTCAACCAACATCTTTACCTTCTGATGTAAGGTAGATGCTATAGCATTACATTCGTGAAGCCACGACCTCCCTAATAGTAGCTTGAAGGAGGCTGGAATGTCAAGCACCATGAACTCCACATTCCGAATAATATTGCTAGTGGTGATGGGCAATACTATGTATCCGAATGATCTTCGAGGTGAATTGTCATAGGCTCTGAGTTTTACGTCATTCTGGGTCAGATGTTGTTGTTGGACTGCCGATTTCTGTGTCGTCCTCTAGGGGCACACATTTACGGTTGAGCCATTGCGAACTAAAACCAGTGGGATGGTCTTGTTAGAGCATTGCACTGTAAGGTACAGGGCTTTGTTGTGGGAGGCCCCTCCTTGAGGTAGATCTTCAATTCCTAAGGTTATAACCTCTTGGTGGGTGGCCACATGAGCAACTAGAGATTCAGGAATCGTCGTGGGAGGTACTATTAATGCAGTAAGAGCAACCAACATCCTTTGTCTATGTGCTCGCGTCGTGCATATCAGCTGCCTTATAGTAACTTCAGCTCTGGTCTTCTTAAGTTGTGTGAGAAGAGGATCTTCAGGAAGAGCCTGACCGTCATCATTAACCATTGGCGTAGGGTTACAAACAGCTACTGGGGTGGTGGTGTTCCTGTTGTTATGGCGGCCTGATCGAGTGAGAAATGCCATACCATCTCATGTTGGTTCATCTGTCTCCATCCGTTCTGACTCAGAGTGCTCATGTTTATCATCGTCATCATTGTCCCAAATTCCAATGGATAGGTCTTCATGAAAACCAAGTACTTCGGGGATAGGTCGACCCGTCTCACAATTAAAGTGGAAGGATCGAAACTAAAATCTCCACAGAAAATGACATTTGTATGCTCGGGCATCGGGTTGCTTTGATTGTTAGGTTTCTGGGCAGCTTTTGGCATGGGCAGCGTTCCATCCTTTATCATGTCCTGTATCTTGTTCTTAAGAGTCTAACATTGCTCAGTATCATGTCCTCGGCAACGATGATAACGACAAAATTGGTTAGCATCCCAATTTTTCCCTTTAATCGTCGGCTCTTCTTTTGGCAAAGGCAGAACCAAAAAACCTTTGTTGACCAACCGATCAAGAGTCTGTGAGTAAGAGACGTCTAGTGGTGTGTAGGTCTCATATCTTGGTATAATAGGCCCCTTGCGCTGGATAGAGTTAGTCTCCATAATCTTTGGAGGGTGGCTAGGCGCACTAGTGGCCCTCCTGTTGGAACTAGACCCCTTCCATCTAGGTGAAGTGGTTTTATCATTATGCATCGTCTCCAGTTGGACACAAATGTCCTTCAAGTAGTCAAAGTCTTTAATGGCGTGGTATCCCAAGTGCTTGGATAAGCTGCCTTTCAGTCCCTGCTTGAAAGTAGACAACTATAAACGGCTGATTGATGTGAGACAGCTTGGTATGCCATCGCTCAAAATAATCCAGGAAGGATTTGTCGTCTCGTTGCTTCATGGTGGTTAAGTTATCCACCGTAGCTTGCTTCTTCTGGATGCGACTGTAGTGATTAATGAAAGCTTTGAATAGTTCATTCCAGTCAGCCTTCGTTTGGGGTGGTAAAGCATGATACCATACCTTGGCTTCGCCATCTAGGGTGGATGGGAAGACAGTAGAGTATAAATTGACATCAATCTATTTATGGGTGCCAACCTCATGAATTCTTCGATGTGGTGAACTGGATTCTCAGAGGGTTTGAATCTGATGTTCGGTACCTCAACTTTGTCAGCTATCTTCAGAATTGGCTGAATAGGCAATGACACTTCCAGGTACTTGTCAGTCAAGGCTGGTACAATGCTCATTGCTTTGGTAGGGCTTTCTAACTTCTGTTCAAGGACCTTAACAGCAGGGTCCTTCGTGAGTTTAGATGCGTCAGGGTATTAACCTTTGTTTTGGATATCTCTATTCCTCCAAAATCTGACGATGTCTTAATGATTTCAGGTTCAGACTCATACCCATGCATCTCTTCATCGTCTTCTTCAACATTCAACCCCAACTTGGTATTGATCTTAGTGATGGCTTGCAGTATACCATCCATCACTTGTTGTTGTTCATTCAGTCTTTTACTCATCTTCTGCTCCTACTCTAAGGTATTGGCGAACACCAGACCTTGCATTTTGGTGTAAAGATCGTCTAAATGCTTCGTGATGTTGGCTTCGGTGCTCTGGACCGAGATTTCTTGGAATTGCTCTCCAGACATGATGCAGTCACTGGTTGCATATGGATCGTAGTGAGGGTTCAGAATCAAACAACTGGTTCGTGGATCTCAAATGCGGGCTCGGAGTCGATCACCAATGATGCCTGCATGGAAATTCAAAGTTAGGACACTCGATGACATACTCAGACACATTCTATCTGATGCATTTATGCCATAAGTGACCTATATGATCCTAACATACTAGACTCATATATGCTGACACAAAGGACTCACCCACTTTTTGGGAGTGCATGACCTAACTCTATATGGACCTAAAAATAGAACATTATAAAGGGCCGAATAAAGTCAAACATAGCGAGCGAATCATGAGTTAACAGGCTTCAGTTAGTGCAGGCCGACCATTTTAAGGAGAATCCGTAACTTGGCCAACAACTCAGACAGGTCAAACCATATTGGCTATTATGCGGACTAGAATAATGTTCAACAAGACTGACGACCCACCTTTTTTTTAGCCTTCTTTTTTTATATTTATTTTTTTTTTACTCGAGGAAAATGGATATTGTAAAGGACTGAATAAAGCCAACAATAAGCGAATTATAATTAATTTATGTGCTTTCATTGACAAATCCAATATGGTTGGGCCTAACAACGGGCCGACCATAAATGTAATGGATTAAATCGATAAATTAATTTACTCAAGCCTAGTGACTATTATGCAGTCTAAGACGCTATCCATTACTTTGTTGGACATTTTAATTAAACTTTTTTAGGACCTTTGTTAAGAGAATTTCATAAAGGACCATATAATATCATCAAAGGTGAGTAAATTTTTATTTATTGATTAAGATAATCAACTTTTAAAAATAAATGGGCCCTTCCACTTGGGCTAACCATAATGCCTTTGAGTTAATTATATCAATGAATAATCATTTTCTCAACCCAATGAATTTTATATGGACTAGAACAAAACCTCCGAACTAGAGTCGACTCGTTACAAAAAAAAAAAAAAAAAGGGAAGGGGTACACATAGCACATAACATACACATGAAGGGTTATCTTAAACCAAGGTTCTATATTCATGGATTTCTATGGTTGGGTTACATGACCTACCGCACGTTTTCATCCTGGTGCACCATACCCTTAGGTAAGATGTGTGAGGTATTGCCCAAAGAACTTCAAGGAAGCCCTTTAAGTGTAACATGGGGAGAGGAGAGACCAAATGCTTGGCGATGTAGGGCGCATCACACAAGTAGTGGCCGCCCACTCTCGAGGGAAAATCCTAGTTATTACTTAAACCGTCGACTTTGTGCTAATGTGTCAAAAGACCCGATTAATGGCCCGGTATGCTAAGGATGCCTAAAAGAATAATGAAGTTGCGAAATAAATTAACTTGTCCCTTTTACATTTTCAAATCAACTCAATTTTTTCAAGTTTTACCCTCTTTTTAAGTTTAAGTCCCCAGTGGAGTTGCCAATCTATAGGTACCCAGAAAAGGTTACCCTTTTCCCGTGACCCCGCTACTTAAACGATCGGGACCGACTAAGGTGGCTTAATCCTTAAATAAAGATATTTTTATTTTAGAAATTCATTTTCGGGGTGATGAAACCTTATTTATTTACAAATCCGTTTTTATTATTTAAATTATTCGAACACAAAATAATTTAACAATAATTTAATTCCAGCCCAATTATCAATTTCAGGCCCAAGGAGGAGCAAGCGGGCCACCAGAATCCGCTAAAACCCGCCTAGGTTTTAACAGACTCTGGGCTGGGCCACTTGCCTCCCCGGCCCAAAGGGAAAGTGAGTTGAAAGTGATAAAACCCGCCTAGGTTTTATCGCTTTCTGACCCATTTCTCTCGGGACCCGCCTTGAATTAATATTGGACATGAACCAAATTATTCTTTTAAATTATTTTATGTAGGAACGAATATTTTAAATGATTAAACGAATTTATAAAATGTAAAAGAGTCGCCAGTCGATTTAAGGAAACCGACAAAAAATTAAAATAATAAAGAATGACTCCGGTCTACGAACCCGATTTCTAGATTCGGGGGTAAGGTTACGAATTCGAGATTTAGAAGAACTCTCGAATCTGCCTGTTAAAAAACAGACTCTACTAAAATCGACATTGAAAAGAAAGAGAGCGAGGAGAGAAGCTTTGGCCCGGTAATGTAGCCTTGTTTGGAAGGGTTAATATCGGCTAAATTCATGTTTATTATCTATTTAAATTTTCGTCATTTACATTTCGTGTTTATACCTTAATTATCCTTGGCTATGGCGAGAATCTAGACTGACTTGTATGTTAAGTGTAACAGTGGTTTGTGAGACCTCGGTTTTATCGTTCTCTCTCAGGGAGCTAGGGGCCTTGGCTAGAACTAATCGACTTTAGGTGAGGTTTAGGATCACAAGATAACAAGAGGTTTATGGTGACAACAGAACAAACACAACTATGGTTCAGTTAAATGGAAACAATTGGTGTCGAGAGATTTCGGGACGCAAACGGTAATAAGGACAAGGGTTCCACAACTAGAAAGCAACAAAATAGTAGAATCAAGCGACAATCCCGTTCGAATAAACCAACCGGATTTCTCTTTTCAAGGATAATCCGGATTAACTTCCTACAAACCCACCACGGACCCGGAGGGCTAAAGAAACGGGACTCTCTAGTTAGCTCCTATTCACTTTCGCGAATAGAATACTAACTACCCCGATTCCAACCTTCCAACATAAGTGTTTGATGTATTCGGGATCTTTCGTACCCCAAATACATCCCACTTGAGGGAAGAATATGAGTGGGAAGTTGATTCCACTACAAATTACCTCCTAAAATTGCTAACCCAATCCAAATACACCATTCACATCCTTAATTTCTCCCTAATCCATAAGGGTTCTAGCCTCTAATCATCTTATCTAACATGCTAACTATAATAATAACTTCATTCATACTTAGAAAGAGAGTATCTAGATATTCAAAGCAACAATAACAACAGTCAACAAACACCAAGTAATCTTATAACAAAAACAGAAATAAAAAAAGTAATTAGATGAACTAAAGAGAGTAAGAGTTAAGAAATGTTCATTAATTTGATGCCAAAGGAAGATGCTCCAGATTAATAAGAATCCAATACTCCAATAATAAGATAAGTCTTCAAAACTTCAATAGAAATCCTATGAAATCCAGTGCAAGAGCAATAATCCAAGTATATACTCTCACTAATCACTAAGGAATCACTCTAATTGAAAGCTAAAATGTTCTAAAATGTGATAGAATATGATAATTATTAATCTCCCTCTGTTAAAAGACCTAAAAGCAATATATACAAGCAAAGTTAGTTACTCAAAACTCATCACTTCACTTCGTAGAAAAATTGCGTAACTGCAGGGGACCGTAGGTACGGTCTATGGGACCGTAGCTACGGTCCTGCGTAACTCCTGCAGATTTCTCCCTTCTTCGCTGCACCGTAGGCACGGTGTGTCATGACCGTGGGTACGGTCTGGCGATTTAGGTCAGGCGAAACTTCTCTCCTTCACACCGTCGTAGGTGCGGTCTCCCAAGATCGTGGGTACGGTCTCACTCGGTCACTTCACCTTCTACTCATGCTTTGCACCTACCGCAGGTGCGGTCATCAGGACCGTGGGTATGGTCCAGCTCGGCCACAATGATGTTCTGGGCATGACGCCCGCTACAAAAAGGGTGACAGGGGCTACGCTTGGTGCATGTGACCGCGATTGGACGCGAGGGAGGGTAGCGCCCGCTACGTTGAGCGTGGCGGGGGCTACGCTTGGGCAAACTTAAGCAAAATTCTATCTTTTGATCTGTTCGATATGTCCGGCCTTTCCGCTTCCTTCGCCTTTTGTCTTGACCATGACTCGGGAAATCTCGGGATTCCCAAAATAGTTGCAAAATGGCCCTTTTTACCATGTTTTGAGTAAAAACTCCAAAATCTACAAAATAACCAAAAACGTATTAGAAGTTATTAAATTAAACCACGAAACGAGTTAAAAGCCTAAGGATTTAGGCAGTATTTAGACACAAAATTGGGTCTAAACACCCCCCACACTTGAACTTTTGCTCGTCCCGAGCAAAACAAGACAAAAACTACCTAAACTAACACAAACTCCTCTGGCGTGGGAGAGAAACGAGTGCATTTAGCGTATGCACCAAGCCCTTTGAACCCCCCGGCAGCCCAGGTGGACGAGATGGGCTTGTGAGGGTTTGTAGCGGCTGTACCACAAAATCCAAAGAAAAAGAAGAGAGGGAAAGTGAAAACAAAACCGAAGAAAAACAAAGGAAAAGAAAAACAACAACTTTGCTTCAAAGGATCTTGCAACCTTAACTAAGAAAACGTTATTAAGCCTCCAAAAGGAACCACTATGAGCATCTCACAAGCACCCATCACAAGCAAAAGTCAATCTTAAAGATTTTCGACCCCCTCCACCTCATGCCAAGCAAAACCCCATGTGCAAATGTGTTAGTGGGTTCTAACCAAATCCAAAAGACTCCAAAGACTCATGCCCGAGCTTTGAAAACAACTAAACGAACAAGGGAAGAAAGGAGTTGCCCTCCCTCGCATTTGGTCGTCCTTTGCTTGGTGAGGGCCGTAGGTGATGCAAGGAGAGGCCCCACACTTTTAGAAGCACAAACTTTCTTTTGTTTTTGGGTTGGCTTCACCAACGAAATTGCTTTTTTTTTCTCTTTTTCTTTTTGTTTTAAAGGTCGGTATTAGCCTTACTTTTGGGAATTGGACGGCCCAAAAATGGGGTTTACCCTCCCAACATAGTCTTTTCCATACACACCTCCGTCGAGAATTCGATATGGGAGGAGCTTAAGGGGTAATAGCGTCGTACCGCTAAAACCGGGCCCGTGCAGGTTGGCTAAGTGTATGATGGTTAATGTCATTCAGCGACACGCCCCACTTAATCTGGTTATTGTAGCTTTTGCTTTCGTTTTCTTTCTTTTTTACTTTGCTTTTGCTTTTTCTAAACGGGAAAGAACAAGCTCGGACACAAACCCCTAGAATCTCCCGGTTTCAACCAGAACGTGAAAGGAATCGGGGGTCTCACTAGACACTCAATGAAGGGAATCTAAGAAGGTAAGTCATGACTAGCACCCGAGACAGGGTCGAAAACGCTCAGGCCGGTTTCTTTTAAAGAAGTTTAAGAACGGCTTCTCAATTTCGACGACAAGATCCACGAAACAAAGCAAAAACAAAACGAAAACGAAAACCTAAAGAAAACTTTTAAGGCTTTCACTCCCTTTTTTTTCTCCTTTTTCACATAAAAAAAATTTCAATTTTTAGGCGAAAACTAAGAAAACAAAAACAAAAATGCTAGGTGATCTACCCTTTAAAACAAAATATCCCCCCCCCCACTTAAAACGCCACAATGTCCTCATTGTGGGAAGTTGTCATATGAAAAGGGTAGAGAACCTACAAAAACAAACAAACAAGAACAACTAGCAAATAAAGTGGCGGCGACCCGAGCCCACACGGCTCCAACAACAAGATAATCCCAACACAAACACGCAAGGGGGTTCGCCACCCAAAAGAAAATCAAGCATGCGACGGATCATGATGATAATTCACATAGGAAAGAGTAAGGTGGAAAGATATTACCTCGAACTCTTCAAAAATGTTCAAGCCGTGATCCGAAGTCGTCGTTCAATTGAATCACAATGATATTAGAGCAAAAGGACGACTTTATACATGACAAATTCCACATACTAGATCGAAAACAAAATCAAAGAAAAACTAACTAACTAAACTTTTAAACAAAAAGGAACTAAAAAGAAGAAAAACTATAAACAAAATGTACATTGACAATGACATGCCTTATCCCCGAATCTCACTCATTGAGGCGGGAAATAAGGGTGAAACTCAACTGAAACTGACCAAACAAACTTGATTCATTTCATTTCATTAGAACAACCATTCGTTACATTGCCATCATAACCATCCTTGCCCAAAATACAACCGACACCAGGCAAAATAAACCACCACCGGCCAAAAGAACAACCAACAACCAACCAAGACATCCCAACTACAACCAAAAGACAACCAAAATACAATCAAAAGACCACCACAAGCCAAATCCAGCCGACTTTGAGAGCAACACCAAAACAAGCCAAAAGGACCCGAGACACCAACATGCCAAAACCACAAAGCCTTCACGTCCAACCCCCCGATGAGGCACCCCGATGAAGCACCCCCCCCCACACTTATATTTTACACAGTAAAATACATAAAGACAATGAAAAAGATCGAGTGGGGGCGGGGACGCTTATAAATAGTCCATCAAGCGGATCCTCCCAGAGGAGGATGAGGTTGGAGTTGCGATTGAATGCCAACAAGGATTTCTTGTTGCGCTTCAAGAAGCTCTTGCAAATTCTCGATCAAGCTTTGTTGGTTTTGGATGAGTTCTTGTTGCTCTTGGAACTCATTGTGTAGCTCTCGGAGTTGATCACTAATACATTCCAAAGTAATGTCTCCGGCTTGGCTTGGTCCCGCATCTTCTTGCTCTTGTTCTTCTTCTTCCTCATCTTCCTCGGCTTCCTCTTCACTCTCCTCCACGGGCTCAAAAGGATCACCCACCACATAATGGCCCCCATGCTTTTGACCACATGACCAAGTGCGCCAGTCGGTGACATCTAACCACTCTTCAGCATGATCATGACTCAAATGGATCGCGACACTGTGGGAGTCATACCCGTGGAATTAGAGTGTTCGAGTCTTGTGCTTATCCAAGAATTCCATCTTCCGCAGTCGAACACCGTCAATAGGGTCGGGGAAATACCATGGAGTCCCATTTGGCAAGGTAGGACTCAAAGCCGGTCTTGAGAAAGTGACAAATGATGTGTCCCATGCCAATGGTCATATTACAGGTTTCAAGACTGATTTCCCGAAGACAGTGAAGAATGCAAGAGCCGGTGTTGACACGGCGGTCGTTGATTGCGTTGTAGATAACAAAGAGTTCGTCTTTGCGAATGTTTGACCGTCCAGTGTCGCGGCCGAAGACAGAACTCGAGATGATCCGGTGGAAGAGGCGAACACTCAAGTTGCAAAAATCTCGGGCTTTTGAATTGCTCGGGCTATGGACCTCCAATTTACGAGTCCGAGACTTGAGATATCGTCTCCGCCAACAGATGAGAGCCTTCATCACTTCTTGCTCGTCGAATTTGACACACTCACCATAGAAAAGCCCATCCAAAGGAAGACCTAGAGCGTTGCAAAGATCTTGAACCGAACACTCCACTTCTTTCTTGGCAACTAGGTAGGTAAAAGTGGCATTGGATGTGCCATCCTCCCTAACCGCTAAAGAGCTCAAGAATTCGAGCACCGGTTGGTCGACAATAGGCTCATTGATGGTTGCAAAAATTTCCCAACCGACGACTTTAATGAAGTAGTCCATGCTCGGCTTGCAATATACATCCTTCGCTGTTACCTCATGATATAAATCAGGAGCACTAATTTTCCATTGTTTTAACCGTGCATACAGCTGCTTGTATATCATCCTTAAAGGTGACCTTCACCTTTGGGTCGCGTTGGATTAAAGAAGCGGGTTGACCTTTGTAACGGGTCTTATCAGGCTCTTCTGATGTAGATGGAGGAGGGGTCGGTTCTGGCTCAGTTCGGGCGCGCTTGGCTCGACCCATTGGAGCAATCGAAGAGCAATAACAACCACAATAGGCACAAATATGTCTAAACTCCTACGGTTTCCACCATGAACGCCACAAACCACACTCCAAACACAATTTCGCAACCAACCTCAACCAAAACAGCACCCCCAAGCCTCAATCCAAAACATTGAACGAAATCCCAAGAAGTTGTGCACAAAATCAACCAAAATTAGCGAGAAAAACAAACTTTGATGCTCTAAAATACAAGAGATACCTGAATGGAGAACTTGGAGACGTTCTCATGCAACTTTCGAACCCCAACAATGAACAAAACCCAGAATTTGCATTTGAAAAACGCCTCAGAAGATTCGAAAATGGAGAAGTGGCACAGCTAGGGCATGGTCTTGCGAAATTGTAGAGTGGGGAAAGGGAATTTGTGAAGGATATCAATTAGGGCAAGGGACTTAGGGTTTAGAGTGGGGAGAAGGGTTTTTCGAATGAGGGAGAAGGAAAAGAAATGAGGGAAAATGAGAAGGTATAGTGTATAAGCCCCGACATATTTCGCTGCAGCTCGACAGACCTTAGGTACGGTCCCATGGACCGTAGGTACGATCTCCTTCGGCAAGTATTCTGGGACAAAAATTGTTTTCCTGCGACCGTGGGTGCGGTAACTTCGACCGTAGGTGCGGTCCAGTTTCTGGGCCAAAAACTTGGAAAAAATGAAATAGCACGACCGTAGCTACGGTCTGGACCACCGCAGGTGCGGTCTTCTTCGGCTTCTCCCCTGCACCTACAGGACTCAAAAACTTGAAAACAATGTTAAGTCCTAAAATTCTACTCTCTCATTATCAACCCTCTTTTCTTGCTCACTCAACAACTTTCAAGGACACCTTTCAACACTCAAAACCACCATGTATCACTTCCTTCACAGATCTTCTTTTCACCCTCGATTTTTTTTTTCAACTTTATCAATTTTTTTTCTTCTTTTTCAAACTTTAACAAAACGAAACGAAAAACGCTAAGGCAAAAGAAATAAAAATGCAGAAAATAAAAGAAAACACTAAAGATAGGGGAAGTAACTCGTACCTCTCCCGGGTGCTTGTTTTAGGTCCTAGCTCGACCTAATCCACTCCTCTCCCATGATGTATGGCTTAATCTTTGATGAGTTGACTTTGAAACATTCCCCCTTTTCATTCTTAAGTTCAAAAACCCCGGCGGGAAGGATCCTTACTATTTCAAAGGGTCCGGACCACCTTGATCTCAACTTCCCGGAAAATAGCTTGAGCCTCGCATTGAAGATAAGGACTCTATCACCCACCACAAACTCGCGACGGTTCAATCTCTTATCGTGTCATGCTTTCGTTCGCTCTTTGTAGATCCTATTATTTTCATAGGCATGACATCGCAGCTTTTCAAGCTCCTCCAATTGAAATAGACGACTCGCCCTGGCCGCCTTGAGATCGTAATTCAATTTCTTGATCGCCCACATCGTCTTATGCTCAAATTTTACGGGAAAATGGCATGCTTTCCCGTAGACTAGACGATACGGGATAGTTCCAATCGGCGTTTTGAAGGCGGTGCGGTATGCCCACAAGACATCGTCTAATTTCTCTGCCCAATCCTTTCGTGAAGAGCCGACCATTTTCTCTAAAATCTCCTTAATGGCACAGTTTGAAATCTCTACTTGCCCTTGCGTTTGGGAGTGATAGGGAAGTCCCCTCTTATGATTGATACCATACTTTGCTAGGAGGGACTCAAACTTCTTCTCGATAAAATGGGATTCGTTGTCGCTTATGATAACCCTTGGAATGCCGAATCTTGAGAATAAAATCTTCTTCAAAAATCTTGATACAGATTTGCCATCGCACTTCGCACAAGGAATGGCTTCAACCTATTTCGAAACGTAATCTACCGCCACTAAGATGTATTGAAAACCCCTTGATGACGGAAAGGGACCCATGAAGTCCAACCCCCATACATCGAAAACCTCTACCTCAAGGATGAAATTCAAAGGCGCTTCATTCTTCCGGGAAATATTGCCAGACCTTTGGCCTTTATCACATTGCTTGACCCCCAACCAGGAACTCATGGCAATGTGTTAAAACAGATTTCACCTCGCTCTCGGGTAGACATCTTCTGTACATCCCGTCGTTGCACAACCGGAATAGGAATGGATCCTCCCAAAAGAAGTGTTTTACATCGTGAAAGAACTTCTTCTTTTGATGAGGGGTCAGATTTTGAGGAATCACCTCGCTAGACAAGTAGTTTATGATGTCGGCATACCACGGGTGAGAATGCTTGATTGCCAAGAGTCGCTCATCCAAGAAAGATTCTACAATCGGTTGGGTATCCTCCAAATCAACAAGGATCCTCGATAGGTGATCAGCTACTACATTCTTCGTGCCGGCCTTGTCGCGAATTTCCAAGTCGAACTCTTGCATAAGAAAAACCCACCAAATAAGCATCGGCTTCGTTTCTTTCTTCCCCATCAAATATTTAATTGCAGCATGATCCGTGTTAACCACCACCTTGGAGAACATAAGGTATTGCCAGAATTTATTGAGAGCAAAGATGATTGCCAAAAGCTCCTTCTCCGTGGTCGTGTAATTTTTCTGTGCGCTGTCAAGCGTATGACTTGCATAGTAGATGACTCTTGGCTTCTTCTCTATGGTTTGGGCCAAACATGCTCCCACGGCGAAATCGCTTGCCTCCGCCATGATTTCGAAGGGTAATGTCCAGTCCGGAGGTTGAACTACCGGAGTGGAAATCAAGTCTTGCTTTAACCTATAAAACGACTCTAGGCATTCATCAGTAAAAGAGAATGGGGCATCCTTGCACAAGAGATCAGTTAGAGGTCGAGCGATTTTGGAAAAATCCTTGACGAACCGGCGGTAAAAGTCGGCATGGCCAAGGAAGCTACATACCCCCTTAACGGAAACCAGGGGTGGTAGGCGCTCTATAACCTCAACTTTAGCCTTGTCCACTTCGATGCCCCTCGAAGAAATCAAATGACCCAACACAATACCTTCTTCCACCATGATGTGGCATTTTTCCCAATTCAACACTAAGTCAACTTCCTCACAACGGATTAGAACTTTCTCCAAATTCAGCAAACAATCATTAAAGGTATTACCATAGACAGAAAAATCGTCCATAAAGACTTCCATGCATTGTTCAATGAAATCACTAAAAATAGCCATCATGCAACGTTGAGATATTCCCGATGCATTACAAAAACCAAAAGGCATACGTCGATAAGCAAAAGTACCATACGGGCAAGTGAAAGTAGTTTTCTATTGATATGCGGAGTGGATTGGAATTTGAAAAAAACCCGAGTACCCATCTACAAAACAGAAATACGAGTGACCCGCCAACCTCTCCAACATCTGGTCAATAAAGGGGAGAGGGAAATGGTCTTTCTTTGTTACTTTGTTTAATTGGCGGTAATCAATGCACATCCTCCAACCGGTGACGGTTCGGGTACTAACTAGTTCATTCTTTTCACTCTCAATCACAGTCATCCCACCCTTCTTAGGTACACACTGAACCGGGCTTACCCATTCGCTATTTGCGATGGGGAAGATGATCCCAGCAGCTAACAACTTTACTACTTCCTTCTTAACCACCTCTTGCATATTAGGGTTTAATCGACGCTGGGGTTGCCTAGTCGGTTTTGCATCCTCTTACACAACAATTGAATGCATGCATATAGAAGGGGATAAACCTTTCAAATCCTCTATTTTATAACCTAATGTACCCCTATGCTTTCTAAGCAAATCATGCAACTTGGAGAAATCAGCATCATGCAGTTTAGCATTTACAATAACAGGACAAGACTTCTCATCATCCAAGAAAGCATATTGTAGGCAAGGGGGTAAAGGTTTAAGCTCTAAAGGAGTAGAGGATTTAGTTTGAGAAGAAGACATACCCTTGTAGATTGCATCTTGAATCTCCATGCACTCAATATGAGGCTCGTCAATAATAATCTCCTCATGCATGGGTGATGAGTCAAGAAGGTTGATGAATAAGGTAATATCAATGTCGTCGGTCTCAAATTGGAATGATTCCAATAGACAAGCTCCCAAAGGATGGTCGCACGTAGACTCAAGTAGATGAGATTCCTCAATATATTCATCAACAAGGACCTCCATCATATCGATAATATGACACGAGTCCCCATACGAAGGACCTTTCAATGACCCCTCGAGGTTAAAACTGATGCTTTCATCACCGACATTCAACGACATACTACCATGCTTTACATCAATTATTACTCCTGCCGTGGCAAGGAGCGACCTTCGCAAAATGATAGGAATGTTGTTATCTTCCTCCATCTCTAAAATCACAAGATCACATGGAATTAAGAATCAACCCACTTGGACTGGAACGTCCTCCAATATTCCCAAAGGTCTTCGCACGGAACGGTCGGCCAATTGGAGATTAATTGTTGTAGGAGTTAGATCGTCGAGATTCAACTTCTTGCATATAGAATGAGGCATGACGCTTACACTAGGTCCTAAATCACAGAGAGCACGACCAATCCGCATGTTACCGATGATGCAAGGAATAGAAAAACTTCCGGGGTCGGCTAACTTCTCCGGTGATTTGTTGTCAATAATAGCACTACAATCCGCCGTCAAGTGGATAGTAGATTTCTCTTGAATTCTCCTTTTGCTTGTGAGAAGCTCCTTCAAATGCTTCTTGAAAGATGGGACCTGGGAAATAGCATCAAGAAATGGAATGTTTACTTGAAGCTTTTTGAGCATCCCAATGAACTTTGAAAACTTCGCGTCGGACTTGGGCTTTGCTAACCGCTCGGGAAAAGGAACCGGCGGTAACTTCGGCTTCTCAATGACTTGGATCGGCTCTTCTTCCACCATTTTTCCTTTCCCTTTCCTTACCTTCTCCATCTCCTCTCTTTCTTTACTAGCTTCTCCCAACTCCTCCTTATGAACTTCATCATCTCCCTCACCCAAAACAAACTCACTCTCCTGCTCCTCCATCTAATCCTCCTCCTCCGTGACATCTACCACATCACCCTCTTTGTCACCCAAAACATTCTCTTCCACAATTCTAGGCCCTTCAATCTCCCTACCACTCCTCAATGTAATAGCATTAAGTTGCCCCTTAGGGTTTGGTTGAGGTTGGCTAGGAAGAGATTGGGTGGGTTTAGATTGTTGTGCCATTTGAGCCAATTGTAACTCAAGATTCTTGATGCGTGCTTGGTCTCTATCTTTAGCTAAGGACATCTTATCTTGAGTTAAGGAGATCTTTTGTAGGATTTGCTCAATGGAAAACTCTTGTTGTGGTGGTTTGGATACTTGGGAAGTTTGACCATGGTGAGGGTTTTGTTGGTACTGGCGGCGGTTTTGATTTGGGAAACCGGGGGGTGGGTTATGGTTTTGTGGAGCTTGTTGGTTGTAGGCATAATTCCCACGAGGACGAATGGGAGTTTGATTGGAATAGGAAAGGTTACTGTTAGGATAGATGGCTTGAACTTGCTCGGCTTGATACTCTTCACACCGTTACAAAGAATGTGGCCCTCCACAAAAATCACATACAAGAACTCGGACATCCGGAATAAGCATAGGTACCTCTTGAGCTGCCTTCACTTGCCTCGTAGTCTCTTCCAAGGCTTTCTTCTGTTGCATCTCTAGAATGGCATTCATGAGAAATTTAATAGTAGGGTTGTTTTCTAGAGAAGGACCTCCATCTCTTGGACCACGACCGCCTCCCCAATGTGGAGAGTTTTGAGATAACTCATGGAGAAACATGTTTGCTTCTTCCGCCGTCTTCTTAAGGAACATGCCCCCCCCGAGGCATGATCAATGGATTCGCGCAAAGAGCTACTCAAGCCGGAATAAAAATGATGCAATAATAGCCAATCCTCAAGATTGTGGTGTGGACACCTCCGTTGGAGACCCTTGAATCTCCCCCATGCTTCAAATAACGACTCATCGGACTCTTGTTTGAAACTCATGATAGCTTGCCTCAACCTACACGTCTCATCATTGGAGAAAAACCTTTGAAGAAAGTCACGGCTAAGGGCGTCTGATGTAGATTTGGTCCCAAACCTACATCATGGAAGCCAAGTACTTAGTTACTTACAAAAGGAGCTTGAAACTATCACATGTGGTACATATTCGAGTAGTCTTAACTATGGAGGAGTGATGATTTGTTCTCTATCTCAAGAACCATGAAGCTACCAAGGAAAGTATCCTAGAGTGAAATGATCTACTTTTCAAGAGCTTTCCAACGGTTCAAGAATCTTTAAATTTGGATAAGTATAGAGAAAGTTATCATCAAATGTAATCTAGCTTAGTATACTTGTTTCTTTATGATGTCATTTTTGTAATAGATGATGTAAGCTAGATTACTCATTTTTCTTGAATTGTACACGCCTAGGGGGGTGTTCTATTACTATAAATAGACCCCTTGAGAGGCCCTTGTAATCAGTCAATTCAATACAATCAAATACAAAATTCAAACAAACACATGTTGTTGTTTTCTCTCTAGCTTTGCTAGATTTCGAGCTCTTGAGGGAGTTTTCGAGTTTCTCCCCTTCTTTTATCCAAGGTTGGCATCCTTGGTGGTGAAAGGAAGGAATTGAAGAGTCTTGAAGGTGGTGTGTCTATATCCTCCAAGAAGCTTCAAACGCCATTATCAATCGTTCCATTTCAAACATTCAATTGTTCATCCATTCGTTCGTTCGTTCATCAAAACACCATCATTTGGTAATCATCTTTCATAGTTCTTTCCATCTTTCTCATCCAATTCCATTCCATTTTCGAATCCTAAGAACTTTGAGAAGGGAGATTTTCATCTTCGCTCTTAAAGATCCTAAACTCTTTTGTGTAATGTGATCTTTTGATCCCATTATACATCAGCGTCTCATGCAGAATAGGTTCCCGGCGGACACGTGTTGAGCCACAATAGTGCTTTCCCCTTCAAAGTGAGAGGGAAAAACTTCAGCTTCATGTATTCCGCGGAAACTCCATTCATGTGTACGAAACTGATGCGTTACTCGAACTTGTTGATATGGTCGATGGGATTTTCATATTCTCCTCCATGGTACGAAGTGTTCTCGAATATCTCCAACAAATATGGTTTAAACTCGAACGATGCGTTTGGTGGTAATGCAGGTAACATAATGGGATCGCCTCCCGTACCCGACAATGGTAAGGAATATGATGCTCCCTTTGTTGGAATTTCGATCGTCTCTCGCTCCCTTTGTTGTCTTCCTCGTCTCGAGCGGCGTTAGCTTGGCGAATAATACTTTTCGGATTCAGATTCGGTGGAGTTATAGGAGTTTGGCCTCGTCGAGATCGAGTCCGCATGCACAAAAAGAACAAACAGAAGAATCAAATTCCCAATAACCAAGGATAACAAATCTCTAGCAAGTGAAATGATCTTAAACAACCTAAAGATAATAAGCTAAGCTAGGTGCGCTTGGTCCCCAACAACGGCGCCATTTTTTGTAACAGTGGTTTGTGAGACCTCAGTTTTGACGTTCTTTCTCAGGGAGCTAGGGGCCTTAGCTAGAACTAATAGACTTTAGGTGAGATTTAGGATCACAAGATAACAAGAGGTTTGTGGTGACAACAGAACAACCACAACTATGGTTCAATCAAATGGAAACAATGGGTGTCGGGAGATTTCGGGACGCAAACGGTAATAAGGACAAGGGTTCCGCAACTAGAAAGCAACAAAATAGTAGAATCAAGCGACAATCCCGTTAGAATAAACCCACCGAATTTCCCTTTTCAAGGATAATCCGGATGAACTTCCAACAAACCCACCACGGACCCGGAGGGTTAAGGAAACGGGACTCTCTAGTTAGCTCCTATTCACTTTTGCGAATAGAATACTAACTATCCCAATTCCAACCTTCCAACTCAAGTGTTGGATGTATTCGGGATCTTTCGTACCCCAAATACATCCCACTTGAGGGAAGAATAGGAGTGGGAAGTTGATTCCACTACAAATTACCTCCTAAAATTGCTAACCAAATCCAAATACATCATTCACATCCTTAGTTTCTCCCTAACCCATAAGGGTTCTAGCCTCTAATCATCTTATCTAACATGCTAACTATAATAATAACTTCATTCATACTTAAAAAGAGAGTATCTAGATATTCAAAGCAACAATAACAACAATCAACAAACACCAAGTAATCTAATAATAAAAACAGAGATTAAAGAGTAATTAGATGAACTAAAGAGAATAAGAGTTAAGAAATGCTCATTAATTTGATGCCAAAGGAGATCCTCTAGAATAATAAGAATCCAATACTCCAATAATAAGATAAGTCTTCAAAACTTCAATAGAAATCCAATGAAATCTAGTGCAAGAGCAATAATCCAAGTATATACTCTCACTATCCACTAAAGAATCACTCTAATTAAAAGATAAAATGTTCTAAAATGTGATAGAATATGATAATAATTAATCTCCCTATGTTAAAAGACCTAAAAGCAATATATACAAGCAAAGTTAGTTACTCAAAACTCATCACTTCACTCCGTAGAAAAATTGCATAACTGCAAGGGACCGTAGGTACGGTCTATGGGACCGTAGCTACGGTCCTACTTAACTCCTGCAGATTTCTCCTTTCTTCGCTGCACCGTAGGCACGGTGTGTCATGACCGTGGGTACGGTCTGGCGATTTAGGTTAGGCGAAACTTCTCTCCTTCGCACCGTCGTAGGTGCGGTCTCCCAAGACCGTGGGTACGGTCTCACTCGGTCACTTCACCTTCTGCTCATGCTTTGCACCTACCGCATGTGCGGTCATCAGGACCATGGGTACGGTCCAGCTCGACCACAATGATGTTCTGGGCGTGTCACCCGCTACAAAAAGGGTGACGGGGGCTACACTTGGTGCATGTGACAGCGATTGGACGCGAGGGAGGGTAGCGCCCGCTACGTTGAGCGTAGCGGGGGCTACGCTTGGGCAAACTTAAGCAAAATTCTATCTTTTGATCCGCTCGATATGTCCAGCCTTTCCGCTTCCTTCGCCTTTTGTCTCGACTATGACCCGGGAAATCTCGGGATTCCCAAAATAGCTGCAAAATGGCCCTTTTTACCATGTTTTGAGTAAAAACTCCAAAATCTACAAAATAACCAAAAACGTATTAAAAGTTATTAAATTAAACCAGGAAACGAGTCAAAAGCCTAAGGATTTAGGCGGTATTTAGACACAAAATTGGGTCTAAACATTAAGTTTTGTAGCCTTGACCCAATTTCAGCCAAGCACCTCAATTAACCCTTTTCTACAGTTCTTTCACTTATTTTAAGGGTTCAACGATGGGTTGATCATATTTGTAAGGGATTGATGAGCAATAAAACAAGGTGACACTTGATGTTGGTAGAATTAGTGTAGCCATCCTTTTCCTTGTAAAGAAAGTCCATAACCCATATACAAATTTGGAGCTATAAATCCCAGTTACCATATATCTTCATCTAAACTATTTCTCATTGCTTAAACAATTCATTTTCAAAAGATTTGTATATTTTTATATATCGATGATAATTGAATTTACTTTAGACATCATACATACAGGATTGTGGTATTATACTCTACCTTTTACTTATTTGTTAGAGAAAAGTAAGTAATTGCGAGGTAACAGCGAAAGCGAAGATAAATTGGGATGACAAAAATTACGACAAAATTCAAGAACCAAAAAAAAGCGATAACACAAACACCAGAATTACGTGGGAAACCGAAGAACTCGAAGAAAAACCCACGGACGACAACAACCAGAAAAAATAATCCACTATGAGAGGAGTACAACTCGATCACTATCACAGGGTGTGATGCGATCAACATGAAAGAAGACTACAATATAAATCTCTCTAAGTCTCAACTCACAATCTCTCAGGATACACTTAGAAAAATATTGGTGAAACAAACTCTCTCTCAATATTTTCTCCCTCTCTAACTCTCTGTCAAACGATGCTACCGTTCGCCGTTCGCCGTTCACCGTAAAATAAAGTGGAGAAAACTGAACCTTATTTATAGGGTGCCTAGGAGAAGAAATAGACTCAAATTACAACTCAAATAACAAGTAGTATCTGACTTGAATAGGGAATTAGAATTAGATTAAAACTGTATCCTCTGTTGATTCTTCTCAGGTTTTAGACCCCACCGAGGATCACCAACAAACTCCACCTTGGACCATGATTCGAGTCATCGGTCCAGATAAACATCTCGACTATCGCCATCAACACGCCCTTCCGCAGGGCTCTCAAACGGTAAACATCATATACCGTTGCCTGGATGCCTGTTTAAGACCATCTCTGTTGTCGCACTCATTAATGTTAGAGACTCCCTATGCAGTTCTCGTCATTGTAAACCCCTATAGGGTGTATGGCCCTTCTTGTGCACCCATTCTTCAGAAAGATCTCATTGCCCTATACGCAACTCACACAGCTCCAATGTATAATTCTTCTACAGACTCTCCATCTCCTCTACAAACTCAGCGCATATGCAAGCATAGCATTGGCTTCTTAAGTGTACCGTGATGGTCTCTTGATGTCCCTCCTGGGACGATATCTTGCCATGCTCGGTTCTTCCTCCACATAAGGAACTTCAGTCTCGATCTCAGGCTCATTAACCTGAGCAGTTTCAGGAGCATCATCAGCAACTTGCTCCTGACTGCAGGTTCTAGTGGCTCCATCTTGAGCCTCAACCTGCTCTACCTTGAACTCAACTCTTCCTACGTCCTCATCATTCATTGTTTCATCAGTCTTCGTATAGGGATACTCAATCACATCCCATACCCTGTGCTGAATCAGAACCGCCTTCATCTGCAGTCTCCTTGTTCCATCGAATTTTGGAATCTCGCACTTATTGATTGATGCCATCTCCACCTCGCTCTGATACCACTTGTTAAAGAAAAGTAAGTAATTGCGAGTTAACAACGGAAGCAAAAATAAATTGAGATGACGGAAGTTACGACAAAATTCAGGAACCAAAAATAAGCGATAAGAAAAACACAAGGATTATGCAGGAAACAGAAGAACTCGGAGAAAAACCCATGGACGGCGACAACCAGAAAAAATAATCCACTATGAGAGGAGTATAACTCGATCACTATCATAGGGTGTGATGCGATCAACATGAAAGGAGATTACAATATAAATCTCACTAACTCTCAACTCACAATCTCTCTATTTCTCAATATTTTCTCCCTCTTTGATTCTTTGTCAGACAATGCTACCGTTCGCCGTGAAATAAAGTGGAGAAAATTGAACCCTATTGATAGGGTGGCTAGGAGAAGAAATAGAGTCAGATTACAATTCAAATAACAACAAGTAATATGTGACTTGAACAGGGAATCAGAATTATATATATATATATATATATATATATATATATATATATATATATATATATATATATATATATATATATATATATATATATATATATATGGGAATAGATAAGGTGAGAAGGAGTTAGGGTGAGAATGTGAGAATGAGTGTTATTGGCCATTAAATTAGAGATCAATGGTCCACATTAATTCAACACTTCTCCTTTTTCCTAATCACCACGTGAGCCTAAGTGAAAAAATGGATATATATACTCACGTGACCCTAAGTGAAAAAGAAATGGATATATATATATGTATATATATATATATGTATATATATATATATATATGTATATATATATATGTATATATATATATATATATATATATATATATATATATATATATATATATATATATACATATATATATACATATATATATACATATATATATATATATATACATATATATATATACATATATATATATTTATTTATTTATATATATGTATATATTTATATAAATATATATATATATATATATATATATATATATATATATATATATATATATATATATATATATATATATATATATATATATATATATATATAAGAATAGATAAGGTGAGAAGGGAGTTAGGGTGAGAATGAGTGTTATTGGCCATTAGATTAGAGATCAATGGTCCACATTATTTCAACACTTCTCCTTTTTTTCCTAATCAGCTCACGTGACCCTAAGTGAAAAAAAAAGTGGATATACATACTCACGTGAGCCTACGTGAAAAAAATGGATATATATATATATATATATATATATATATATATATATATATATATATATATATATATATATATATATGTATGTATATATATGAGAATAGATAAGGTGAGAAGGGAGTTAGGGTGAGAATGAGTGTTATTGGCCATTAGATTAGAGATCAATGGTCCACATTATTTCAACACTTCTCCTTTTTTTCCTAATCAGCTCACGTGACCCTAAGTGAAAAAAAATGGAAAACATCAGTCTCATTATTGAGACCTTGGAAAATGTTGCGCGTGGGGATGTGAGGCGTCTGGTTTGAGGTTTCAAGTTGCAGTTTTTATGTTTGTTTCAATTGAGAAGAGAAACGTAGAAGGCAGAAGAAGGAGTTGACGACAGACAGGGGAGTTAGGGCTTTGAAAATGGGGGTAGATTAGGGCTTCAGGGGGTGAAAGAATTGGACCAAGCAGTTGGATCTTCCAAGAAATCAGAGGACGACGACCATGAATATCGACGAAAGGGTGATCGGAAAACGACAATGACGGCAAGAAACCAGTGGTCATCGATCAAGGTTTGATCACTGATCGGAAGACAACCGAACAATTATGGGTGTCGGAAAACGACAATGACAGTAAGAAACCAGTAGATTTTTTTTAAAAAAAGAAGTTGGATTATTCAATCCAACTCAGAAAAAAAAATTTACTTTTTTTTTTGTTAAAACACCTCCACATAAGCGAGCACTGCCGCCACGTGAGCTTTCCGACGAGTCAGACTCGGTGGCGGTTCGTTGGAAAAATCAACATGACAAGGTTGGTGATGTATGTGCAGCTCAAACTAATCAGAGTGCAATTGTTCAACTTAAGCTCTTCCTAAGGATGGAAAAGCATCAAGGAACGGAAAACTAATAAGAAAAGATAGAAAACTTGTGATTCCTACTGATACAGACCACACCACAGCAAGAAGCACAAGAGCAGTACTCAATTCACACCACTGGATACATACCACACCACCAGTAGCATGAACCAAGCTCTACTTAACACCTTGTAAGTTTGCCAAAGCTTAGTTACAGACAAGTAGAGATGAACGAGAGTTATGAGACACTCACAAACTCACAAGAGCAAAGCTCTACTGATTTCATAAACACTCAAAGATTGATGAAAATGAGTACAGAACTTAGTTAATATAAAATAGCTCTCAGCTGCCTTCTAACCGAGCTAATTGCTAAGCTCAATTAACAAACATAATTGAGCTGCTTAAGACTATTATTACAAGTAATTACATTAGATTGCATCAAAGAAAGACAACAACATGAAATCAAGTGCTGGCTGGTTCTGATTAGGTCAGCAGCTGCTTCACCATGCATAATCTTCACCTCCTCTTGATTAATTACCTCTCCAAAGCCTTCACAAGCTGCTACATCATCTTAGGAATATTTATTTGCAATAGGTAAAATGAACATAGGGTGAAAAGACAAAAATAACCCTTTAAGATTACAAAATACCCAGGTTGTCCAGAATAGAACTCCCTTGACATACCCGGACTGTTTGGGTTGTGGAAAAGTTCCCTCAAATTTAGTCACGTGCACTTTTTAGGCAGTGTTAGAGGACTCATAAAGTGAACCAATGCCTTTGGAATCAACCATTTTGGACACCAAATGAGCACGTACGAAGCAAAACACTGAAGCTTGTCAGAATTGAATTTTCTGGGCAAAAACCATCTGGAAAATGCTTTGCTGAGGATGATCCACATAATATTTAATCCTCAAATTTGGCTGAAAATTATGATAAATTATGAGGATCATGACTGCCAAAAATTAAGCCAAAGGACTTGAAATAAAGCTTGTGAATTTTCTCCAAAAATTGCATAGCTCCAATTTTTGCTTCCTTTTTACACACCAGAATGTCATGTTGGTTTTTAGTGGATCAAATGGACTCTAAATTGAGTTCCAATTGATTTATTGGATAGCTAGCTCATGCTCTTATACCCATATGGCTCCAATGCACCCACCAAGGACCTTGGATTCCCTAAGTGTGAGACTAAGGCATGATGATATACATCATACTCTCCTTCCGAGAAAAAGTTTGTCCTCAAACTTTATGACATTTTCTAAACTCTCTCTTTTCTTCAAAAACTTGTTGGAACCAAAGTAGATATGCTCCAACGTAGGAAAGAACTAGTTGTGATTCTGTTTAGCACAAAAAGTTTGAAAATTTGCTAGACAGAATCTATATCATGCTTGTGGACCTCTGGGATCAAAAACCATAATTTGTTCTGAAATTTGAGGTGAAAAATAAGCTAGTTTTCTTTTCAGAATATCATAAGGACCATGTACAAGATAGATTTTCAAAGGCTGGATTAAAAACTTGTAAAACTCAGAGCCACTTACTTGGAAATCATGAAATAAGAAAAACTTTTCTTGCTGTTGTGGTTCTTCTTTGCAAATAAAAACTTTTCTGAAAATCATTAGCAGCATACGAGGAACTTGCTGCTCCTCGAACTCCATACAATCCTCCTCATCACCGTAGACATCAAAGATAGGTGGGAGATCAAAATGACTGTCACTTTCATCTACTAAGTGACTGCCTTCTTCAAATAGATAGAGAATTTCAGCAAACACAAAATCAGTAGACATCATTTTAACTTTCTGATTTCAAGGACATCACTCAATAGCCAAACTTAAGAATTTTGTGGATCGATATGTGTTTGGACTCTCAGGGATGTGTTTAGACTAAGGAAGCGTAACCACCAGGAGGGTAGTCTAGCTCTGATACCAAAACTGATGTATGTGCAGACCAAACTTGATCAGAGTGCACTGGCCTGGACAAACACCAAGGGCCTTGCTGACCTGGTTTGCTCTACTTAAGCCTTCCCTATGGATGGAAAAGCTTCTAGGAACGAAAATAAACAAGGAACAATGATAAAACTTATGGTTCTTAGCTGGTACAGACCACACCACAGCAAGAAGCACAAGGGCGGTACTCAATTCATCTACTGGATAAAGACCACACCACCAAGAACATGAATCAAGCTCTAAACACCTTCTAAGCTTGCCAAAGCTTAGTTACAGACAAGTAGAAATAATTGAGAGTTTTAGAGGCACTCACGAACCCACAGGAGCAAGCTCGACTGATTTCTCAAACAAACACTCATTCATTACTGAAAAAATGAATACAAGGTTTGGTAATATACACTAGGCAAGTTGATGCCTGTCTTAACCGAGCTATTTAGGTTTCCTAAGCTGGAAGAAATCTCTAAGCTATTACTAAGCTCAATTAACAAACATAATTGAGCTGCATAAGACTATTATTACAAGTAATTACATCATATTGCATCAAAGAAAGACAGCAAAACGAAATCAAGTGCTGGGTGGTTCTGATTGGGCCACCTCCTGCTTCTTTTATGCATTAGTCACTTCTCCACTTGGGTAATTACTTCTTCAAAGCCTCCACAAGCTGCTATATCATCTTAGGAATATATATTTACAGTAGGTAACTCGAGCATAGGGTGAAAAGACCAAAATAACCCATTAAGATTGCAAAATACCAAAGCTGCCCTGAACAGATTCTCCCTGACATACCCGGACTGTTTGGGCTGTAGTAATTGTCCTTCAACATCAGTCACGTGCATATTTTAAACAGTATTAGAGGACTAATTAAGGAAACCAATGGCTTTTGAATCAACCATTTTGGACACCAAATGAGCACGTATGAAGCAAAACACTGAAGCTTGTAAAAACTGATTTTCTGGGCAAAAGCCATCTGGAAAATGCTTTGCTGAGGATGATCCACATAATCTTTAATCCTCAAATTTGGCTGAAAATTATGATATATTATGAGGATCATGATTGCCAAAAATCAAGCTAAACGGACTTGAAATGAAGCTTGTGAAGTTTCCCCAAAAATTGCACAACTCCAACTTTTGCTTCCTTTTTGCACAGCAGAATGTCAGGTTGTTTTTAGTGGATCAAATGGACTCTAAATTGAGTTCCAATTGATTTATTGGATAGCTAGCTGATGCTCTTATACCCATATGGCTCCAATGCACCCACCAAGGACCTTGGATTCCCCAAGTGTGAGACTAAGGCATGATGATATACATCAGTTGGTTCGTTGTAAATTAATGTTCAAGGTGGGTTCGTTATTTCAAAGGACCCTCGAAGGTTGGTTTATTAGATATATATATATATATATATATATATATATATGTATATATATATATATATATATAATAGACTGGTCTGCGCATGACCCGACAATGGTACATGCTGATTAAAAGTGAGGAGCATTTGTAAAGATTGACTGCAAATGTTGATTGGTTTTAATAATGAGTAAGACAAATGACCACCCTAAAAGCATTGTAAAGTACAGGACAAATATTATGTACATGCAATATAGAGGTTCACATTAAAGTTATTCAACATAAATTTTAGTAGTAGAACTTGACAAGTTTGAGCAAAAGAGTTTATTTGTGCATAATGATAGGAGGCTGACGGGATCCAAGCTCTTAATTGTCTTCCCTGAGACAGGGGGTAGGGCTATAGGAGTGTCCAAGTCACATCCTCTACAATCTATCCAAATGAAATGACAGTCTGATGAGTTGAGAAGTGCATCCAAACTTATGGCAAATAAATGGGGAAAACAAAAGAAAAAGGACAATAAATCACAGTTGACAGGCATCTGATGCTTCTAGCAGTCAAGTTTGATAATCATAAGCAAGACGGAGCTTTTGAACCTACAGAACCTGTTATGATCAACTCTCCTTTTTCTGTTGAAATCTATAGGAAACATTTATTTAAGTGTCTAATATATAAGAAAGTGGAACTAAAAGTATAGTTTGAAAAAGTAGAAACTTTGTTTTGCCAAGCAGACATACCAGAATTTGCAAGTGCACCACTAATGTATCCATATCTTCTAGCTGATCACAGTCCATTTGTGCAGAAAGGTATGGCTGATTCCATCATTTTAGATTTGAAATACGAAAGATGAAGTTTTGCATGGACAGAGATATTGATAAGAAAGAGTTAAAAGTAGCAGATTAACCTTGTGAGATAATAGAGTGGAAAAGGTTTCCAAAGAAGAACAGGACAAGATTGAAATCCACATAAATTAAAGGAAAGAAAGCAAATGCCATCGAGCAATGAGCGAGAAATTTGAATGGAAGTTGTTCAAGAGGTTCCTTGCCTACATGTTTGGATCAAAAAGAATTTAAAACATTATGGAAAACAGGACAAGATTGAAACACATACCAACGTTTGAGATGCTTAGCATGATTTGTTTGATCAAATGAACCATGCCTAGTCCATGCATTGATACTTTTGTTGCTATTGCTACTACTGCAGCAAGAATTTGTAGTCATTACAAGCATTGCCAGTATGTTGCATCATCTGCAACCATGATGTTATCTTCAGATAAGAGCTAGCAACACACTAACCAGATAACCAAAACAATATTTTTTTTCTTTGGTTCATTATCTAGGATACTCCTTCCAATGACCTTAATCATTCGCTTTCCCATTAGTTCCTCAACATCTTTTCTGTTGTTGGTTATTGGTTTCTAGGGCACCCCTTCCACTGTAATGTAGCGAAATCTCCTCTTCCGTAAGTATAATGTGGGATCATAACAAAAGAGAAAAAGAAGCTTTTAAACATTTTTAGCATGTTCACATCTTTCATTTTTGTCCATATATGTTTAACATAAGACCCAACCTCAAATAAACGAACTCGACAAAATGCCAGCAATAATTGCAAAGCCTTTAGGATAATGAGAAGAACCCCCTTCCACAATGGCACATCAACAAAATTGGGTTATCAAATATGGATTTCGTACAAAGAAGTGTGCTGTGAATCTTAAAAAAAACACTTAAACTAAGCACCACAGAAAAGAGAAGAGATGGTTGAATAGCTTCCTAGAAAATCAACTTAAACTTGTGGAATATCTTAAACTTATAACCTAATGCCTATTTTACATGCCTAAAAGAGCCAATGATAAAAGACAATGACAAGGTTGATTACTTATAGCTGCTAATTTTTCTTTCAAACTAAGAAGTATGTTCACTCACACGTCGGAGAATAACACGTAAGGCCATTACATTGTGAATCCAAAAAATTAATCTCTTAAGCTGAAAGGGAAAAGATAAAGTGACTAATGTAGGCAATAGGTGAAATTTCACTCAATTGCACCAAAGAAGACCTTTTACACAACTGCCAAACTTTATTTTATTTTTTTAGTGAGGAAGTTTTATAGTGATTGTCCCAAAGTTAGGAGAATGTCAAGAAAAGCAATACAAAAGGGGGGGGGGGGAACAAGTATAAGACATACGTAAAGCCAATGAAAACAAACTCATCAACCTCTACAGCATCATGACTATGTATTTATAGCTTATAAAACAATAAGAATCTGTAATATTCTAACACAACGTAAGCTCTAAAACTATATGAACCTTTCTATTTGCACCGACTAATCGCCGACAGAAATTGACACCGACTCATATTATTTTATTTTTCTTTTTTTCCCCTCCATTTTCAATTAAAGATACAAATAATAAATGCTTGATTGAGTTTCCCTCTTGACACAAATAATAAAAGCATATTTGAGTTTACTTCATTAAACCATCATTCTTTCTCCAACGCTGCCTCCTCCTCCGGCAACATTGTCCACTCTCTTTCTAAGAGATCATAGAACCAGTATAGCAAAGTCATACGACGCCGTCCAAGTACAACCATCAACCAAATTTGGGATCCGACCCAAGCATATTCTCGACAATGACTACGAATGTGAAAGTCTCCGACAGTGAAGAAGAATAGATAATGAAAACTAATGGGTTTAATGATGGGTTCCCATACACGGACGATGTTAAGAGGACGACGAAGAAGATAGAGAGTGGACAGTATCGACCGGGTTCACATCTCTAACGTGTTGGGTAGTGGGTCAGTTCACGTGTAAGTCCTCTTGATAGAGAGTGTGGCGCCACTATCGATCCGGCGGTAGCGTTGAAGTGTTAAGTGACATGCTGGCGGCTCAGAATCACCGCATCCAAGCTCTCAACACACCCACTGGCCAACGCGCCTAGTTTTGGGAACCCGGTCGAGTCATTCGCACCATTCAACTTTCATGTGAACTGACCCGAGATGTCCATGTACCCGACTTCCTTTATTTCATCCTGATGCCTGCAGTCGTTAAGCCTTGACTCGGATGCACAAAACGAGTACCAGACTTTGGCGACATTTCCACAACTGAAGTGCTTGTCGTCATACCAGTCTCCATGTATGCAAAATGTGGGCATTGGGTGGGGAGTACATTGCCAGTGGAGGCATGTCGGAGAAGGTCGAGAAAGGAGTTTCAGTACTTGTGAAAATCTCGTAGGATAGAGTGCATATGCTTGTGAATAGGAAGAAGGAGATGAACACAAGTTTGCAGGCGTTGAAGAGTATTGGATTAGGGGTGTATAATACGTTCAATTAAATTTGGGGAGTAGAGTTGAGTTTTTCTAAAATAATAAAAAAATAAAAAGGCATTTTGTGTACAATTTGGTGCCCACTTTTCGGTGCACTTAGAATTATTGAAACTATATAGAGCAAACCAAGATAATTGTCATGTTAAAAATCAATAACTATAAATTGAAACCAAAAATATATGATCTTTCCAACTTAATTAAACATAAGATAAATAATTACCTTGTCTTCTCATCAAAAGGGAACCCCTCTAAATATTAGGATAACTCAATAAGAGAAGCATTATGCTGAACCAGAGCTAGTCATAAAACTATACCAGAAGCAACCAACATCCATAAGTGTTCTAAGTAGCATCAAACTAAATTGAAGTATAACTCAATGCCATGTTTTTATATTCATTATCTGAATAACAACTTTGATTTAGAACCAACAAATGGTTCAATTCTTTTTCAATTAACAATAAAATCTCAAAGAAATATTGATAAAAGATCACAAAAGTAACTTACCAAAGTCTTTTATATGAATTATCTACAGCCAATGATCATGGAAGAGTTCAACTTCTTTCAATTTCCCAAGAAATTTTTTCAAAAAAAGGTCAATCCTATAGAGCACGGAGGAAAAAATAACTTTGTTGAGCTAGGCACATATTTAGAACCAAAAATAAAGGAGAAGACACAACATCTTTATACAGTCACTTTGCTATGTGGTTATATACAAATCTAGCACAAAAAAATACACAGAGGTTTCACAAATTAAATATTTGCAACAAAGAACACTTGTATTCTGCGTTATGGTAAGTACGTAGTCGAAATTTCTTAGATGATATCATATACTCATACTTGTTTAGGACATTGAAGTATCATTGTCTCCAATAAAAGGAGTCCTTTTGTTGAGGAATATAACAACTAAAACGCTAACAAAGACTCCTACAACATAGTAATATATGGCTTTCGTGAATTTGACAATGTAAGGTACATGTAAGAAAACAAAAACCAAAACTATTTCAGTTAAGAAAATTGGATTCTAATAATCCTAACTTTTAGTTTTTGTATGTCAATAATCCCTACTTTATTTTTTGATTCTTGTGGTGCCAAAAATCTAAATTTATATTACGGTAGGATACACCAAGTCAAGTGGCGGTGATACAGTGGAAAGCTGACGTGTCAAACACCACTTGACTCGGTGGTGTCCCTCCAAAATACCATGACATTTCCTCTCAGGGAAAGGAAACTAAAACCCATATGGCAATTTCTCATTAATCACATATTTGTCTCCTTTTTCAACAATGACTTCATTGTCATATCAAGCTCAACATTTGCACGACATCAATTGAATGATTGGCCTGATATACTAAAATTGCGATGAAAAATAACATAAGCATTCATTATGAGGTCTACAAGAGTATATAGATAGTAGCAAAGGCAATTGATAAAATAGCATTCATTGGCTGAAATTTTGATCTTTTAGTGAGGTAGGATCTCAATTGGATCATTATAAACATGCAAACCACACATGACGGTGACTTTAAAATATGAAGGTTGGTGACTAATAATTTACCGACTTATGCCTTTTATTATAGTCAACTTAAGTAAATAATTAGTCACCTTTGAATATATCAAAAGCTACCATAAAAATGGTCATCTTACAATAAAATGAACTCATCCACTAAACATTGGTAATGTGAATAAAGAAAAATTAGACATTGGCAATACTTGAGTTAGGCAAGTCTTGTCTTGTGTTGTCTTGTAGAACTATATGCACGTCAAAATCGAAGTATATATAACTCAATTTACAAGACTTTCCTATGCACTTCAAAATGAGACATGACAAATGATTTCTTGGGATTGACCTTTTTTTGCTTTGAATATAAAATGAGACATGACACTTAAATAATCTTTTGCTTTGAAAGAAGCTTGGATTGTGGTTTGCTCTAGATCAATCAGATTCGATTAGAATAACACTTGCACTCGAGCACATAGGATCTTATTTTGTAACAGATGTTGGGAATCGAAAACCTTAAAGATTGACAATATCTTGAGTTAGGTGATTTGAGGTGCTCATAATGGTTCAGTGCTCATAATGGTTCATTTTGGTTGATTAACATTGTTTTCTTAGTGGCGATTGCATGATTCCTAAAACAAGCAGTTTTCCTTTTCTTTCTTTTCAAAACTTGATTTGTTTTTCACTTTCCCTCTCTCCTTTTCTGTGGCTTTTGTGGGTATAGCTTCTATAAACCCTCACGAGACCTTCCTCGTCCACTTGGGCTACCAAGGGATTTAAAGGGCTTGATACATGTGCTAAATGCATCCGCGATTCCTGTGAAGGTAAGTTAGAGTTGTTAGTTTCTTTTTCCCTTTCTTTATCTTTGTTTTTAGTTTGCTCGAAGCAAGCAAATCCTTGTGTGGGAGTGTTGTTCGTTCTCGTTCCGAGCCGAATTCTTATCATTTAAAGGGTATATTTGCTTGTTTTAGCCCCTTAATTATATATTAGATATAATGATTTCGTGTTTTGTAGGAAAATAAGAGTTAGAATGAAATTAGGCTTAATTAAGGCTTTTTAGGGAATCCCGAGTGATTTCCTGAGCCGACCTGAGCTAACCCGAGCCGAGAACCGAGGCGAGAACTCATTTCCATTCTTAGCGCAAAACAGGGGAAAGAGGCAGCCGGGCATCGCACCCGAGTCACTAACGGTCACGCCCGTGACAAGCTGCTGCCGCGTCAAAACATCAGCCGAGCAGACAGCCGTCGCGCCCGCTACACAAAGCGTCGCGCCCGCAACGTGCTACGGAGTGAAGAAAGGTCTTGCGGACAGAGCGGTGTCGCGCCTGCGATTTGCCGTGGTCGCGCGCGACCATTTGGCTCGCACTCGCGACGATGATGAGCGGCTGACGGATGGGAACTGCTAGGGAGGGGTCGCGCCACGACTTAGCGCGCGCCCGCGATCGCTTGAAATCATGAAGCTTTGCAAGGCGTCGAGATTAATTCTAGGGTTTTTGGCTTGTTTTCTTTCCTTCTATAAATACCCACATACATTCAGCACTATGAGGAATCAATTAGCTAGTGTTAGGAGTAGGATTAGAGTAGAATAAGGATTTATTGCTTTTCTTTATCTTGCTTTAATCTTTCTTCAAGTCTTTGTATTGTTCTTCAAGTTTTCTTTCATTTCTCTTGCAATTTGTATTCAACTTTCTTTCCAAGCAATCTCCATTGAAGCAATTTACAAAGGTTTCTCTCTCTCTCTCTCTCTCTCTCTCTCTCTCTCTCTCTCTCTCTCTCTCTCTCTCTCTCTGGTTTCCATTGTTGATTTGCATTTAAAGCTTTCTAGTTCTATTTCACACCCAATCCAACTTTTTGTGAGGAGGAGGGCTAGGGGTTACAAATTCTACTCTCCAGTATGGATTTGGGGATTCTTAGTAATCCAATTCACAATTTTCTTGTTTGTTCGGGGGAAAATCCATTTGAAGGTTGAATATTAGAGTGAAGATTAGTCATCGAAGGTATAATTTCTTGTCCCCAATTTCATTGTTTATTCTAGTTTCTCTTTCATTGCTTTTAATTGCTTTCTTAATTTCATGCTTTTATGCTTACTGTTATTATGAATCCATGTCTAGATTAGTTTAATCGTTTTATTTACATAATTTACCACTTTCTGCACTTGAAAATCCCAACGCAAATTGATTTTCCTTGTCAAGCTTAAACACCCATCCCCGTGGATTCGACAACCCTTACTTAGAAAAACCGAAAAATACCGCAACCAAACTATGGCGCCGTTGCCGAGGTTGGCGTTATTTGGTAGATTAGGTTATTGGTTTGTGTGTACATAGTTTATTGCTTTCTAGGATCTTCCAAGAAAAAATGTAGTAAAAAAAAATTGATTATCGAAAAAAAAAGAGAAAAAAAAGGAGAGAGTTATGGCTAGTCCCCAATTTTCCTAATTTGAGCAGGAAATATTTTGGAGGTATTTTGCTAGATTGCTTGATTATCGTGCTCAATGTGAATTGTATGGTATTTCCATGGTACATTAGATCTTTTGGGAATTGTTAATGAGGGTGTGAATTATGAGACCCGAAACCTCTTAGATTATTACGGGTTTTCCACTTTAGGAGAAGAAAAAGCATGGGAATTACTTGAGTGGTTATCTAGGGATTCTGATGAATTTGAGCAACAAAATGTTATTCCTATTGACCAACCTTCTTATTATGCACCACCCTCCGGGACCGAAGCTGAACAGTCATGTGATAATCCCATGTATTTTGATGATCAATCTTATGGTAGGGATTATGTAGAGAACTCTTATGTTCCTCCCCAATGTGATGTTGTTGAATCTCATCCTTTGTGCTTGCATTGTGAGTCTCCATATCATACTTCCGAATCTGAATGTGGAAAGTTCCAAGTTGAATTAGATAATATTCGTGCTGAAATGGATGATTTTCAAGTTGAGATGCGTGTGAAAATGAATGAGTAAACGCATGAATTTGAACACATGCTTAAAACTTGGATAGAAGCTTTTTCTTCACAAATGGTTGATTCGATAGTTGAAGTAGATCATTCATCATCTTTGAGGCCTGAAATGCATGTTGACTCTCTGTGTATGATTATGATGATGACTACTATAACAGACCATGCCTCGGGCTTAGAAATTCCTTAGCTTTAGTTACACCTAGTGAGCATGAGGAACATTATGATTTTGTGTGTGATGATGTAGAACTTGATGAAAACATGTTAGATGATGAACCATTGTCCACACCATTGTCCATGCTTTCGTGTGAAGAAAAGGTTGAGTTTATTGAATGCCATGATACTTGTGATGTAACTGAACATGATCTTGTTAAGAGTGAAATTGAATCTTTTGTGATTGAATGTGTGCTAGAAACCGAATTGTTCACTTTCATTGAGGATCATTGTATTAGCGAGGCATTAGCTACCCTTTCATGTGAATCCATTGATGTGAATTCTTGTGATGATAAGCTTAATTGTTAGGGGAATGATCCTAATTGTTTGAACTTGGTTTGTGGCAATGATGCTTTTGATGATGATATGCTTTATGAGTCATTCACGATGGGTTATGATCCTGAGCCTTCCACTTTCACTTTTGATGTTGTTTTGAATGATTTACCTTTTTCTTCTGATACTGATAGTTCTTCTGATGAGTCTGATATTGATAAAGATGAAGATGTGCCTGTTTGTGATGTTGGGAGTGTTATGATATGGTCTAACCCTACTTTTTCCTTATCACCCATTGATGATTATGATGATTATTTAGATGAAAGTTGTGATTTGAAATTAGTGTTTGATGAAAATTGCATGGATATTGAATTTGAATCATTGCTCGCACCCAAGTCTTTGCATGAGCATGTTCAGGAATGTGTTGTATTGCCCCCTTCCGGTTATTTGTATACCCAATCTCCATTTGCGAGTCAAAGGGAGAAATCATTTGTCATGTCTCATTTTGAAGTGCATAAGAAAGTCTTGTACATTCATGTAGTCCATCCTTTCTATGACTTTTCTAGGGCATTTGATAAACTGTTCAGAGCACTAATGTTTGTTGATGTAATTTTGAGAGTGTGCTCTTACCTACAGCATTCTAAGATGCATGCACGGATGCATGATTTGTTACTCCGGGCGTTGAATGGTTCTGACATGGTGCCTGATATCTTGATGTGAGAAGGAGTGAGTCTATTGATAAGAAGCCTTCCAGGTAATATCCTTCATCACCTTTCTTTTACAGTTAGTGAGTATTATTTCTTTTCTTCTTTTATTTTCTTTTTGGTGTGTTTCGTAATTTCTTTTGGGTGCTTGCTTATCTCTATTTCTATTCCAATGAGGACATTGTTGGCCTTTTTGTGTGGGAGTGGGGGTGGCATGCATGTCGGCTTGTGTTTTTCTTTTCTTTTGAGAGTTTTATTTTTGTGTGATCTTTCTTTTCTTCTTTTGTTTTCTTTTTGTGTGTTTCTTTTTCTTTCCTTTTGGAGTGTTTGCTTACCTTACTTCTGTTTTCATTGAGGACATTGCAACCTCTTTGTGTGGGAGTGGGGAGGGGGGGGTAGTATGCATTCCGGCTTTTGAGTCTAAGAAAAGAAAAAAAAAGTGAGATTCATTTTGTAAATATTTTGATTTTCTTTAGTTTTTTAGTTAGTAGTGTCTTATATATATTTTTATTTTTGTTTTAATCTTGCATGCCAAGTTCTAAGCATTTAGATGAGTTTAAATTGTATATCTTAATCTTATGCTTAGTGCTTTTGGATCGCGAATCGAGTTGTATTTGATTGAAGATTTTGTGGTAACCTCCTTTCGCCCTCTCTTTGAGTGTATATATTCTTGATCCATGTTGCACGCTTGATTTTTCTTTGGATGTGTGAATGTTGGGATTATCTTGTTGTTGCAATATTAAAAATATGTGTATGATCAACCATTTTTTTCCAACCAATTTTAAATGATTGGAAAAACCAACCATTTTAGCAACCATTTGATATTCCAACTATTTTTCAAAAAAAATTAGTGGGAAAAATGGTTGGAAATTCCAACCAATTTTGCTAAAATGGTTGGAAAATTTTCCTACCATCCTTTTTCCTACCATTTGAAAATGGTTGGAAAAATGGTTAGTAATCCAACTATTTTTCCAACCATTTTCAAATAGTAGGAAAAAGGATGGTAGGAAAATTTTCCAATCAATTTTAGCAAAATTGGATAGAATTTTCAACTATTTTCCCCACTAAATTTTTTTGAAAAATAGTTGAAATATGAAATGGTTGCTAAAATGGTTGGTTTTTCCAACCATTTTAAATTGATTGGAAAAAAAATGGTTGATAATACATATATCTATATATTTATAATGGAAAAGTATGTGGGACCCAACTAATTCTAAAAGCAGATTGAAAGTTGGAGATTTAACCAATAGAATTGAAGATAAATCAATAAATAACCGTCCCTACCCATAAAAAATTAAAATAAATAACCGTTCGATAATAGCGCCTGTACCTCCCCCCCCCCCCCTTGAGAGTCATGCCTCCGTACCTCCACGTTTCTCAACTCTCTCACTCTTTTTTTGACACCACATCTCCGATGCACCTTCTCACCATTTTAGCAATTGCAAAATCACAACCTCCTTTTGTCATCGTTCCCCCTCCCCTATCTCTTTGTTTTTCATATCTTCTCACCATTTCAATCTATTGTTCTTTTATGTAGCGTGCAATTGGCAGCGATTTGGCAATTTTTTGGGTTGAAATCTGCAAAGGTGGTGGTCAGGAAGTGGTTGTTGGGTGGCCGCCAACAACGAGTGAGGATTAATTGATGAGGTATGCAAGGTTAGATGCTTTCCAATTTTTCGATTGTACGGTTTTGTGATTTTGATTATATTTTTCTGGGCTTAGGAATGGTTACACAGGGTGTCATGGCTATGAATCTATGAATAATAGGATTTGATGTGAAGTTGTGTTGGAAGTATATATATTGGTTAGATTTATCGGGCTATTCTTAGCAGCAGGTGAAGATGGAATGGGATCAGTTGCACCCATTAGTTTTCATGTAGAACAAGGGAAAAGGAGAGGCTATCCACCATTCATTCATCTATTGGCAGTTGCTTGGGTTCTTCCATGTTATTTGATATAATCAACTCCCTCCACAAAAAATATGAATTATAAAATATAAAAGAGAAAAAGAAAAAGAAAATTGTATTTTTACGGCAGAATACTGAAGAATGTGATGATACTGAGTTTGTGTGGAACAATTGTTCAGATGTTATAGCAATGTATGAAGGCATTGATTGATAATGGTTTTGCTGCTTATTATTTCAATGCCACCCAATGTGTTGTGCTAATCTTACTAGCATGTAGCACTAATAAAAATTTCGGAATTGGTAAATTTGATCGGTCAAATAAGGTTTGTTATTTTTCTGGTTTTATTATTTGCACTTAATTTTTAAGTTCAAAACTATGTGAAATAACAAAATAATGGACTAATGCGTATTTTAGGTTTTATATAATCAAGTTGTCCTTTTTTTCTTTGTAAATAAATTGCTTACAGATTTGAGTCAAGTTTTTAAGGAATTATGGCCATGATTTAAGCTTCAATTTCCTTTTTTTTTTTATGAATTTGTATAAACAGTTTTCTATTTGGATATTTAAAAGCAACATTGGTACATTGAAAGGTGGTGTTCATAGACATAAAAGTAATGATTGTAGTTTCTATGGTGCACAGTTCAGTGACTGTAGTGCTAATTTTGAATACAATAATAACCTGTTGTATGTTTAGCTGGTGGTGCAGCAGATGAGAATGGTGTTGGGAATGGAAACAATGCAAAGACATTTGATTTGCATTTGATGATAGATCCTTACTAGGTCCCCTATATGATAGAAAATTTTCATTGTCTCTGTTCTTTGCTTGATGATATTGATTGCTTTGGAAAATGTCCAATATCAAATTTACATTCATTTTTTTACCTTTGATGGTAGCTCTACTTGGGTCATGCTCCATTCCCTCTTCACGTCATTATTATCATTTCCATCATCAGTAATGAAAGAAGTCAGCAATTTATTGACAATAAATTTTTGTAACAGAGAAAAATCAATTTTTATTTCCTCCTATCGTTTGGGTTTAGGGTATAGCTTTGATCACACCCACTATTATATGTTTTTCTGAACAACTATTGTTTCCTCCTATCGTGTGGGTTTAGGGTGTAGGTTTGATCACACCCACTGTTATATGTTTTTTTTATACAACTATTGTTTTTTTGTTAAATATTTCTCCTTAAAAAATATCTGCGGCATTGAAGCTTTTTAATCATAGTGTCAACTTTGGGTCACACGGACTGTCATCTATTGGGAGATATTGTATTTATTTCTTTTTAATAACTTACAATATTATCTTTTGACTTAATATTATTTATGCTTTGCTCCTTCAATCTGTATGTATATTTATATTTATTTCTTAAAAGTAAATATCTATTTTATCATACACCATGCATTACACGGATTTAAGACTGTATTTACTTAGATAAGTATTTTGTCATGGTGTAAATTAGGGTTTATAAGGATTTGGGCCGATGTATTATATTAGATTGGGTCGTGGGATACTTAATTCGGCCCACTTTTATTATGGACCAATAATTCAATTTAACATTCTATTTACTTTTTTTTGAGAAAACATTCTATTTACTTAGATATAGATTTAATTTTACCAATTTATCTTAAAAAGTTTTATCTTAAAAAATTGTGTTTAATAATTAAAAAGCAACTATATAATATAAATGTGTACATATAAATATTCATTCTAATTGTAATGGAAAAAATACATAAATAATAATTTAATTAAGAAACATGTATGTGCATACCAATTTTAAAAGTAACTAATTTAGTTTACTCCGTGCATTGCACGGATTGAGGCTTAGTTTTTAGTAGTGTTGGAGCCGTGTGGGCTCAGGTCGCCATCGCTTTTTATGTGATAAGTGTTTTGTATATATGTTTTTCTTTGGTTTTCTACCTTACTTGTGACACCTTCTCACAATGGGGACATTTGATGTTTTGTGTTGGAGTGGGGGTGATATTTTCCATGTTCATGGGTAGACAACCTAGTTTTTCTTTTTTTTTTTTTTTGTTTATGTTTTTTTAGTTTTTGTCTAAAATTTGAAAATCCTATGTGAAAAAGGAGAAAAAGGGGAGTGAAAACCCTTTTAGAGTTTTCGGTTTTCTTTGGTTTTTGCTTTGTTTTTAGGGTTGTATAGTCAATGCTTAGAAAACTTTTTTAATCTCCTTGAAAGAAACCCGTATGAGCATTATCGTCCTTAGTTCAAGTATTGTCATGACTCATTTGTGTATATTCTCTTCATTAAATGCTTAATATGATCCTTGATTCTTTCACGTTCTATTCGAAACTGTGAGACTTTAGTAGATCGCTACCAAGCTTGTTGAAAAAGTGAAATCTAATTGAATTGGATTAATTGGTTTATTGTCGGCTAAACCAACAAGAGCCGATGTGAGCGGGCGGCACTCACGTCTCTTAAGCACTTCGTTTGTGAATGGAGTAGCCTGAGTTGGGAGGATAGACCCCGTTATGGGCTGTTCCAAATCCCGAAAAACCCGGCATTAACCTTGAAAGTGTAATGTTAAGTTAGTATACCTGCACGGGTTGGTATGAGCGGTGCAGCGCTCTTACCCCTTAAGCACTTCGTTTGCGTATAGAGTAGCTCGTGTTGGGAGGGTAGACCCCGTTTATGGGCCGTGCAATTCCCGAAAAAAAAAACTAACTCCAAATCTTGTTGAGCTAAGTTGAAAATGTTGGGCCATAAATTCTAAATCCCAACACCAAAAAGAATCGAATAAATGTGAAGTTCTTCCTTGCGTCTCATGCGGCCCATACCAAGCCAAGGGCGACACAAGCGAGGGGGGACGACACATAAATAATGTTTTGCTTTGAAACAAACTTGGAATGTGGTTTGCTCTAGATCAATTTGATTCGATTAGAATAACACTTGCACTCGAGCACATAGGATCTTGTTTTGTAGGAGATGTTGGGAATCGAAAACCTTAAAGATTGGCAATATCTTGAGTTAGGTGACTTGAGGTGCTCATAATGGTTCCTTTTGGTTGATGAACATTGTTTTCTTAGTGGCGATTGCATGATTCTAAAACAAGCAGTTTTCCTTTTCTTTCTTTTCAAAACTTGTTTTGTTTTTCACTTTCTCTCTCTCCTTTTCTGTGGCTTTTGTAGGTATAGCTTCTATAAACCCTCACGAAACCTTCCTCCTCTACTTGGGCTACCAAGGGGTTTAAAGGGCTTGATACATGTGCTAAATGCATCCGTGATTCCTGCGAAAGTGAGTTTGAGTAGTTAGTTTCTTTTTCCCTTTCTTTATCTTTGTTTTTAGTTTGCTCGGGGCGAGCAAATCCTTGTGTGGGAGTGTTGTTCGGTCTCGTTCTGAGCGGAATTCTTATCATTTATAGGGTATATTTTCTTGTTTTAGCCCCTTAATTATATATTAGATATGATGATTTCGTGTTTTGTAGGAAAATAAGAGTTAGAAGGAAATTGGGCCTAATTGAGGTTTTTTAGGGAATCCCGAGTGATTTCCCGAGCCGACCCGAGCTAACCCGAGCTGAGAACCGAGGCGAGACCGACCTGAGAACTCCTTTCCATTCTTAGCGCAAAACAGGGGAAAGAGGCAGTCGGGCGTCGCACCCGAGTCACTACGGGTCGCGCCCGTGACAAGCTAACCCGCTACACAAAGCGTCGCGCCCGCGACGTGCTACGGAGTGAAGAAAGGTCTTGCGGACAGAGCGGTGTCGCGCCCGTGACTTGCTGTGTCGCACCCACGACAGTGAGTGGTCGCGCCCGCGGCCATTTGGCTCGCACCCGCGACGATGATGAGCGGCTGACGGATGGAGAACTGCCAAGGAGGGGTCGCGCCCGCAATTGTCGGAAACTATGGACGCTTTGCGCGGCGTGTTGAGATTAATTTAGGGTTTTTGGCTTGTTTTCTTTCCTTCTATAAATACCCACATACATGCAGCACTATGAGGAATCAATTAGCTAGTTTTAGGAGTAGGATTAGAGTAGAATTATGGTTTATTGCTTTTCTTTATCTTGCTTTAATCTTTCTTCAAGTCTTTAATTATTCTTCAAGTTTTCTTTCATTTCTCTTGCAATTTGTATTCATCTTTCTTTCCAAGCAATCTCCATTGAAGCAATTTACAAAGTATTCTCTCTCTGGTTTCCATTGTTGATTTGTATTCAAAGCTTTCTAGTGCTAGTTCACACCCAATCCAACTTTTAGTGAGGAGAAGGGCTAAGGGTCACAAATTCTACTCTCAAGTGAGGATTTGGGGATTCTTAATAATCCAATTCACAATTTTCTTGTTTGTTCGGGGGAAAATCCATTTGAAGATTGAAGATTAGAGTGAAGATTAGTCATCGAAGGTATAATTTCTTGTCCCCAATTTCATTGTTTATTCTAGTTTCTCTTTCATTGCTTTTAATTGCTTTCTCAATTTCATGCTTTCATGCTTATTGTTATTATGAATCCATGTCTAGATTAGTTTAATCGCTTTATTTACATAATTTATCGCTTTCCGCACTTGGAAGCCCCAACGCAAACCGATTTTCCTTGTCAAGCCTAAACACCCATCCCCGTGGATTCGACAACCCTTACTTAGAAAAACTCAAAAATACCGCAACCGGACACATGCAAATTAAAATTTAGAAAAAGCATTGGCCATCAGCATGCGCCCACTTTAGATGTATTCATATTGAGTAGTAATATCAAGATGAAGAAAAAGGAAAAATGGAGCCCCCAATTAATCTATAACCCAAAAGACTATGGCCTTGTTCAGCAACCGCGTTTGGGTTAGCGTTTAGCCTTTTGTCTGGTCAAAACGTTATTTTACTAAATTTCAACTATTTGGTAAATTAAATTTTCATACTAGTGTATAGCATAGCAACGTTTGCCGCTACTGTATTTGACGTTGTTGCTGCTAACATCAACTAAGCCCAACCAACGTTTGGATTTGAGTTTCCAAATATGCCCTCATGCTTTTCTCCCTATTACACAATGCCATCATTATAAACCCAGTACAACCCTCCTTGACTACCCTTCTCTACTGTTCTAACTGTCGTCTTCTCTCCTATTCTTTTCAAATTTGATGTTGATTCTCTCCTATTTGTGGCAAGGTAGGTCTCTAAATTGCTTTGACTTTGATTTTTCAAAAATTATTCGTTATGAATTCATTGTGAAGAGATCTGAATAATACATTGATTAGTTGGATATGTGCTATCAAAGTATCTCTTCTATTTGCCATGCCTATTTCATTGAGTTGTATATATGCTATATTGATGCTTAATCTGTGTATTGTTGGATGCTACTGCTTTTTGGGTTGAGTTTATCATATGGGTAAAACTTATTTTCACTTCCTATTTTTGTTTTTGTTTTTGGTCTCTGGTTTGGCATGTAGCGTGTAAACATACCCAAAATCCACCAATGACATGTATATATAGTACGAGCCAACTTGTGAGATTAGGAGTTCAGTTCCCCAAAGCTGGTAGTAGAGAGTGAAAATGTCGGAAGGAGTTAAAAACACAAAATGATGTTTTTAATGGGGATCAGGAGAGAATGAGAAAGATATGTATGAAAGAAAAGGAAATATAATAATAATAATAATAATAATAATAATAATAATAATAATAATGTCCCTTTTAGTCATACCATTCATTGTTCCAATCACTAATTTCACCGAACACAAACAAACAACTATTTTAAGCGCTATCAGCTATCCGCTAATATACAGTAGCTATCCGCTACACCAATAGCTATCAGAGACCCAATCCGCTAGTTTTGCCGAACGGGGCCTATGTTATTCTCTATTGTGCCACAACCACAATTATTTATCAATAAATATTGATATTCATGATAAACAATGATGGAAAGAAAGAGATTTTTAAGGGATTAAATGAGAAGGTACATGTCCTTCAAACACAACAAATAAAGCGTTAGTTTGGCACGAAAGGGCTGATGTGGCATATGTGTCTTATAGTGAATCATTGTGAGGCGATCTCACTTAAAAATTATTGATTAGTTTGGCACATGACGGATTATAACTGGCCAAATTAAAATCCCTTCAATTTTTACGTGGTGAATTTTGATTGGCCTACAAGCTTTTGTCTCCTACGCTTGTAACACAACATAAAACATAAAACATTTAATCAAATTTGGGTATAATAAGAGGCAGTTGTAAATAACACGACAAACTTGTGACTAATCATACAATTATTTCCCCTCATATAAGCTGCTAATTGCATGGACTAAAGGACTTGACAACAATTTCCTTTCTCTTGAGGAATATTTATTTTTTCAAAATAAAAACAGTCATACTCGAAAATATAAAGCAACAAGCAAGGGCTACATTATTGTCTTCGAAACAAGATTTAACATAACAAATAGGCAAACAGATTGAACTCCACTTAATCATCCTGAGGAAGATTCATCATGAATTATTGTTGCTGCAATTTATATGGGATCTTGAAGCAACGACGCAACGTAATGTTTGGTATTGTTGGAAGAGTTAGCATAGCCATCTTCAACCTTGTAAAGAAGTTCAATAACACGAGCATAGTTGAGAAGACACTCAAGAAGAGGCAAAGGAGGACTTTGAGGATCAAAAAATGCAGCATTTAAATCCTTCCATGCATCTTCAATTGACTTATTGAGCTTGCTACATGCCTCCTCCTATGAAACTCCCTTCTCGTGATGCATTATGCATTCGATTGCCGAAGGTACATGCTCTCTTTCTTGTTCAAACTGCACAAAAATGCATATCGTACATAGAATCATCCCTGAAAGTAAAGTAGGCCACACATTGACGTGACATCGGTTTGATGCCTACGTATTAATTTGATTACATGATGTGAGACGATGTCATCCATGAACCTGCATATGATACATGTGGCTCGGAGCATTTTTGGTTTGCCGATCAACCAATCAAAGGCTCGCTTTGTTGCGATGTGTCCCATTCCAACAAATGATGAAGTGCTAAGCATAGGAAATCCAGTGCTATCAAATGCAATTTTCGTATACTGTTCCAACGTTGGCGTCACCCTCTCATTTAGATATCCTACCAGCCATTTTGATTCCTCGTGATAGGTTTTCACCACATTTTTCATCTGTCCATAATTCGTATCAAATCAACTTTTCTATGTAGTACTATATATATAGATATATATATATATATATATATATATATATATATATATATATATATATATATATATATGTATGTTAAATTTCACCCTAATTTGGTGAAACTAAAGAGAAAAGAGAAGGAGTGAGATTTGAGAAATGATGATGTATTATTGATGAATCTCAACTCAAGAGAAAAAAGAGGGAGAGGAAGGCTATATATAACCAACCTTCCTTCTCTAACAAACCAAGAAACAAGATAAAAAAAACAAAGAAACCAAGATTGTGAACAAATTGGAAATACAAGATTTTACTAACCTAACACCCCCCTCAAATTGGAGGGTGGTAAAACTCCAATTAGCCAACAATTTCTAGCAAAGCTGAACGACAAGATTGCTATCACTGCCAATGGAATCAACGAAGGGCAGCGCAACCTTGAAATCTTGAACTCGAACTCCAACAGCTTCCTCGCCATCACCACAACTCCTAATAGCGGGTGAAATGGACATAAACACGGAAGAACTTGTGGAGCTAAATGACGAAAGAAAGAAAGATAGATTGCCGAACTTTTCCAAGTATTGAAATTGTCTTCGGCGAATACATTGGCCATCAGAGACTTTCGTGGTTGTTCGGACAAGTATACGAAGAGAGGATTAAACAACAATGAGATAGTCCCGGATTTCAGCTCCTTGTAGCTGAACTGCCTTGGCCCGGTTACAATTTCTGAGCTGAAATTCATACTCTTCTGTTTCTTGATTCGGTACTTTCGCATCCTGACTGAAATGAAACTGAAAAATACTCCAAGAACCAAAGAACAGAATCCAGGAAGAGCAATCACAGGGGCCAAAGCAACCCTCTTCCCCCGTTTTTTTGAACCGGGTCGAGGACTCTCACGGGGTACATCAAGAACAGAATCATTGTGAAGAGTTTTCTGTGGTGGTCTCTCAGGAAAAACGTCGAACACTTGGAGTGCAAAGCTGTGAACAACATGAACTTCAGTACTCCCCTCAGTCGCAACAGAAAACCCCACATAGACATCATCTTTCGAGTAATCTGGGAGCTTGATTGCGACCTCAAGAACTGGGTTACGAGGTTTGATCCTGGAGTAACTCACATACACCTCAATTTTTTTTTCAGCTGATTTTCATGAGCGACCCACACATTGATCAATTCACCTCCCTTAACATCGATCCCATTCGATCCCAAATTTGCAGTCTTGATCGAGATCAAACTATCCACATCCAAACCCACATGATGATCATTCGGATCATGACTCAACATCGAGTTTCGTATCAAACTCAACCCCCACAAATCGGTTCTTGGTGAGTTGCGACGAGTTGACAAGACCCAGATACCCACCTGGGCTTCCAAGAGTCTCGTTGTCTGGAGATAGAAAGAACACGATCCCATCCCCAAAACATGATCTAGGGTTCACATTGGTGATCGAAAACGAAAATCTCGCAGAGAAAGAAGCCGTCCGATTTGAACCCAAATTGAAGATCGGAATCGGATCGTTGTAGATGATCGAGCCTGAACTCGTGGTGGGAACTGGAAGATTTCTCGTAAGACCCACGAAACCTTCTCGAAGATACGAATCGCCGAAGAGAGTGAAGTTTCTGGGATTGAAAGACGAAAAATCGATGCTGAAATTAGCAGCGGAAATCAAATGGAAAGTGGAGAGTAACAGTGCGAGGAGATGAAAGAAGTTTCTTGGAGATGAATCCATGGGAAGTTGAAGGTATGAGGTTGATGATTGTGAGTCATCGCCATGATCGAGAATTTTGATGTTCAGAAGTCAAATTGTGTGCCCTAATCGAATCTAATCGCAGTTTTTGAAGATTGTGGTTAGAATTGGTTGGATTGGAGAGTGTAAGTGGGATATGTATGAGAGTGAGAGCGCGAAAACGGGAGAATTTTTTCTAGGGATAGTTACAATGAAGATGATGAAGTGATTATGAAGGCGATCTTCTGGAGATGGATTTTTGGTTTTGGGTTGTTGGAATTGAATGAGTGAAAGAGATGGAATATGAAATGGAGGAAGAATAAGTGAATCAGGGGAAGAGGAAGAAGAAGGAAACGGACCGCAGGAACAAGCTTGCTCTGATACCATGTTAAATTTCACCCTAATTTGGTGAAACTAAAGAGAAAAGAGAAGGAGTGAGATTTGAGAAATGATGATGTATTATTGATGAATCTCAACTCAAGAGACAAAAGAGGGAGAGGAAGGCTATATATAACCAACCTTCCTTCTCTAACAAACCAAGAAACAAGATAAAGAAACAAAGAAACCAAGATTGTGAACAAATTGGAAATACAAGATTTTACTAATCCTAACATATATATAAGCCCTTACCTTCCCTCCTAGGGGAGCATTCCTCGTTACATCATGTAACCTTAACGAATATTTAATTTTTCACCCATGTATAGTTTCTTAGAAGCAAAACTGGACTGTGATTTTGATAATGGAGAGGATTGATCAATATTTCAATACCATTTTGTCTTATGAACAAAAGGTTCAATTTGATGGTCGGACTAGTCTAAGTGACATTTTTTAATCAAAAATCTCAAAATCTTGTATTTATCTACGACCTTTGTTCCTAAATAATTGTCACTACGCTACTTTTCAAAAAGTCAATGTGCATAGGAAAATTAGAAAAAATAAATTTAACTAAATATGTCCATTAACGCTAACAAATACAAAAGGAGGAAGAACAGGATAAGTTAGGTAATTTGACAATCATTTAGGGACGGAGGTAATATTACTTACTGCATTCTTTGCGTAGGAAAGTGAAAATGAACTCCCTGTTGTAGCTAACTCTTCTTCCATCTCATCATAAACATCTAGTAATGTTTGGAACCAAAGCTTCATGTAGTTGGGTAGTTCATCCATGGCATTGATATCCCACCTAGTGCAGAAGACAAGGCAATTGTTTTTTTTCAAAAATAAAAAGTTAAAAAAGAGTTCTGATGGGTGTTTGAATTAGATCCCTTATGATTTATAATACTGTTAATTTGATCTTTTTATTTTTATTTCTCTTTTTTTACTAGTTACATTGAATTATTGTTTATTAAATCCTCACTATATGTCCACAAATATAAATGCTAATAGGCATAGCGTACTCCAGGGCCTAACTTTACATGTTATGTGCAAAGAGACGATGGTCGCATAATGTCACGGGATGATTCTTTATCCTAGTTTTCACTCGTGTGGCGGTAGCAAACTTACACTCGAAATTCTTTTCTTAGTTTGCTAGTAAGCCTTTGAGGTTATGATATTTAGCTCTAGAGAAACTACCTAAAGCTTAAGGGAAGCAAGTAAGAACACTTCGAGAGTTTGGGAGAATGTCTTGTGTATTGCTCTCAAATGATGGATGCTTACGAATGAGACCCCATAGGCATATATATACACTTCCACCTCCTCAATGGACGGTGGAGATCTACTTGATCTGACGGTCCACATTGAGTATTTAGATCTTTCTGTACAAATATCAAAGATTCTATACAAGTGTGGAACTCATGAGAGAATTCCAGGAACATTCTAGAGGATACAAGACTTCTCTAGAGAAGTCAAGTAAACTCTAGGAGTTAAGTGGAAACCTCCTCGAAAATTGATGTTATTTGCGGACCATGACATCCTCCTGCACCTAATCTGACGATGTCCTCTTTGGCTTCTTATCCTCATAGGCTTGGATCTTGTCCTTGAATTGCCATAAGTTCTCGAGCGGCTCCCAGCTAGCCTCGCTCTCGGGCAAGCCCTTCCATTTAACAAGCAACTCATGTTTGAGGGGTTGGTTGGAGTGTACCCTTGTGGCCCGATTAGCAATGACCTTTTCTACCTCCTTGTCGTGCTGCTCCTTTACACCCATTACTGCTCGAAGAGAGGTCCCACGACTCGGATCTTCCCGGCCATGATGGTATGGCTTAAGTAAGCTCACATGGAAAACCGGGTGAAACTTGGACTTAGGGTAACTCTACCTTGTATGCTTGTGCCCTTACCTTCTTGATGATGGGAAAGGGCCCCTCATTACGTCAGAGAAGAGCACGATGTCGCCCATCTAACCTCGCATGGTGATACATCTTGAACAACATAAGGTCTCTCACTTGAAAGTCCCTCGAACGTCTCTTCTTGTCGGCCCATTTCTTCATTCTCTTGGACGCTTTCTCCAAGTAAGCCCTTGCCACCCCCACTTGATCATTCCAATCCTTGGCGAACTTGTAGGGGGGTGGACTTGGTCACTTATAGCCAGAAGCTAGTGAGCGAGGGGTTAAAGGTTGTTGTCCCGTGGCTATCTCGAACGGACTAAGGCACATAGACTCGCTCTTTTGCAAGTTGTTTGAGAATTGGGCCACATCGAGCAATTTGGCCCAATCTCTTTGATTGACACTCACGAAGTGCCTCAAGTATAGCTCCAAGAGTGCGTTCACCCTTTCAGTTTTCCCATCACTTTGAGGGTGAAAGCTGGTGGAGAAGTTGAGCTCAAACCCCATGAGCTTGTAGAGCTCCATCCAAAATCGCCCCGTGAAGTGAGTATCCCAGTCGCTTATGAAGGTGGCGCCCAATACTTCACCACATGCTAGAAGAAAAGTTTAACGGCTTGCTTGGTAGTGCACTCCTTGGGTGCTGGGATGAAGGTGGCATACGTCGAATATGGGTCCACCACCACCAAGATCCAATTGTACCCTTCACTAGAGGGTAGTCCCACGATGAAGTCCATGGAGATGTCTTCCCATGTCCTTTCGGGAATGGGAAGTGGGTTGAGAAGTCCCGCGGGTGCGCCTTGCTTGATCTTGTCTTGTTGACACACAAGACAAATTTTGACATAGGCCTCAATGTCATCCTTCAACCGAGGCCAATAGTAGTAGTCACCTACTAATGTGAGGATGTGGTGTGTCCCTAGATGTCTAGCCAATTTGCTGTCATGGACTTCCTTCATCACCTCGCGTCGGAGATTGCCATATGATGGAACATATACTCGGTTCCCCTTTGTGAGGATCACACCATCCTCTATCCAAAATCTTTGTGTCTTCCCCTCCTTGATGAGTTCCATTAATGACTTGGCCAAGGAATCGTGGTCAAGCCCTTCCTTGATGCAGTCTTTCAAGTTGCTTTGTGGGCGGCTCAAATCGGCTAGTTCTCCCTTGTGACTTAGCGCATCCGCCACTAGATTGGCTCGACTCAACTTGTACTCCATTACATAGTTAAACTCTTCCAGGAAGTCGTGCCGCCGGTCTGGCTTGGGAGTATGTTTCTGTGGGTTTGGAAGTAGCTTGTGGCTACATTGTCTGTCTTAGTAACGAACTTATTCCCCAACAAGTAGTGCCTCCAAGTCCGAAGGCAATGGACCATCGCGGTCATTTCCTTTTCCTGCACCGTGTATCGCCTCTCCGTTTCATTTATCTTCCGACTCTCAAAGGCAATTGGATGGCCTTCCTACATCAAGACTTCACAAATGGCGAAGTCGGAAGCATCTGTGAGCTCGAAAGGCTTGCAAAGATCGGGGAGTGCGAGGACGGGTTCTTCGGTAACGACCTTCTTCAAGGTGTCAAAGGCCTTCTGGCACTCTGCTCGATCATCCTCGTCCCTTATTGAGTAAGTTTGTAAGTGGAGCGGCGATAGCGGAATAACTCTTGATAAACCGACGGTAGTAGTTCACCAAGCCTAGGAACGACCTTAGCTCGATGACTTTACTTGGTGGTTCCAATTCAAGGATGGCTTGAACCTTTTCCGGATCCATGCGTAGCTTACCTTTTCCAACAATATGGCCTAGGAAAGGAACCTCTTCTTGGGCAAATGCGCATTTCTCCTTCTTGACATAGAGCTCATTTTCCCTTAGTGTGGAGAACACCCGTCGCAAGTGTTTGACGTGTTCGGCCAATGTCGCACTATAGATGACTATATCATCCAAGTTAACCACCACAAAGTGATCGAGGAAAGAGGCAAGTACCTTGTTCATTCGGGTGCAAAAGGTTGTTGCTGTATTAGTGAGGCCAAAGGGCATTACCAAGAATTCATATGATCCATACCGGGTTACACATGACGTCTTTGCCTCATCTCCTTCGGCTATGCGGACTTGATTGTAGCCACTCCTCAAATCGAGCTTAGTGAAGACGCGGGCACCTCCAAATTGATCGAAGAGATCATCGATACGAGGGATTGGATACTTGTTCTTGATTGTGATCTTATTGAGCGCCCGATAGCCAAGGCATAGACGAAGACTCCCATCATGCTTCTTTTGGAATAAAACTGGCGCACCGTATGGGGTCTTGGATGGACGGATATATTCGGCGTCCAGTAGCTCCTTGAGTTATCTCCTTAATTTCTCAAGCTCTGGTGGTACCATACGATAAGGGCGAATGCGGGTGGCTTAGCCCCCAGTTCCGTCTCGATGACGTGATCGACTTCCCTCCTCGGAGGAAGTCTCTTGGGTAGCTCTGCGGGCATGACATCCTTAAACTCCTCAAGTACCTCTTCAACCACTTTAGGTACTTGGGTTGTCTCTACCTCACCTTCTTTTTTGAGTGCAGCAAGTTAGGTAGGCTCCTTCTTCTTCACTCCCTTGGAAAACTGAAGAGCAGATAACACTTGCTTCTCGTCGATGTCCATCCTTATCGAGATGACACTTGGTTGGCCATCCTCCAAGATGCACATGACATTGGCGAAGGGGATGGGGAAGGCCTTCGCCTTAACGAAGAAATCTATTCATAAATAGAACTTCTTTTCATCCAAAGGAGCAACAGTTATGCCGGCCTTACCTTGCCATTGTCCGATGCGGATGGGGGTGTCCTTAGCAATTCCATAGATTGAGACTTTGTCTGCATTGACTCCCTTGACAGAACCCTTGGCCTTGGTGTAGGAGAGCCCCACTTCATCGGCAAGTTCCTTAGTTATATAAACTGTATCGGCTCTCGTATCCAACAAGGCTTGAAGGGGTTTGTCATTGTGTGTCTCGACATACATCCGTCCAGACGATCCTTCCTCAACCTTCGCTTGATCGACACTAAGGAACTTAAGTGAGGATAGTTTCTTCTCTTCTTCTTGTCTTGCATCTTCCTTGGCGAGTGTGGTAAGTCCTCCTTTCTTGGGGAAATCATAAACCCAATGAGGTCCATCACATAGGAAGAATGATAATTTCTTTGGTGCTTCATCTTTCTTGGACTTACCCTTCTCTTTGTCCTTGGAGGTGAAAGGCTTAACCTTTCTTGGCGGCCTGTCTCCCCCACCTTTGCCGTGGTTCCCACATTTCTTTCTCGTCCCTTTAGATGGCTCTTTTCGGTACTCCGTGAGTGACTCAGCGATGGCAATAGCGGAGTTAAAGTCTTGAACATTCCGACACTCTAATTCCATCTTGGCCCAACCACTTAGGCCATCGAGGAAGAAGAAGAATGCATCTTCTTTACTCATGCTAGGAATCTCTTAGAGAAGCTCCTCGAATTCCTTAATGTACTCATCAAGATGACCTTCCCTATGTTTGAGGCGTCGAAGCTTAGCATGAGCTTCCTTTTGGGCGTCCTTGGGACAAATTGCTTCTTGAGTTCCCTTGAGGCTATCCCAAATAGTGATGGGATCTGACCCACGATTGACATCGTCTTTCTTATGACGCCACCATACCAATGCAATGTCCTCAAGGCAGAAGGCAGCAGTGCTTACCTTAAGGGCTTCTTCCGTGATCCCACTTACGTAAGTAAGCCTCTAACTCCCAAAAGAAGTTGTCTATCTTCTTGGCATTCCTGGCCCCCTTATAGATTCGAGGCCTGGTCATACCTCCTTGAGGGGCGTTGACAACCGCGCCACTCCCCGGTTACCCACTGCCCTTATACAACAATTTAGTTGCGTTTGAAACCCATCCATCTGAGCCTTGAATGTTTCCATCTCGGCATCCTTGGCTACCAACTTGGCTTCAAGTGCCCCCACTTGAGCCTTAAGGGTCTCCACCTCTTCCTCCCTGGCCTCCAACTTGGCTTCGAGGGAAGACAGCTGCGTAGAGAAGTCCTCGACCGCCACCCTTAGAGCTTCCTTCATCTCCTCTCGGATTCCATCATCATCTCGAGACTCGAGCTCTATCATCCAAATCGGCCAAGGTAGAGAGTGCTCTTTCTACGTGGTCATTGAGTGAGGACACCATGTCCCTAGACTTCTCCCTTCGCCTTTCCTTCTCTTCAGCTCCCTTCTTGCCGTCCTTTGGAGGCGGGTTGACAACCTCAGAGTTGGAAGCCATCTTCTCCCAAAGAACCTGCTCTGATACCAAGTGTCACGGGATGATTCTTTATCCTAGACTTCACCCAGCGACGCTAGCAAACTTACACTCGAAACCCTTTTCTTAGTTTGCTAGTAAGCCTTTGAGGTTATAATACTTAGCTCTTGAGAAACTAAGTAAAGCTTAAGGGAAGCAAGTAAGAACACTTCGAGAGTTTGGGAGAATGTCTTGTGTATTGCTCTGAAATGATGGATGCTTTCGAATGAGACCCCATGGGGGTATATATACACTTCCACCTCTTCAATGGACGGTGGAGATCTACTCGATCCAACGGTCCATATTGAGTATTTAGATCTTTCTATACAAATATCAAAGATTCTATACAGGTGTGGAACTCATGAGAGAATTTCGGAACATTCTAGAGGATACAAGACTACTCTAGAGAAGTCAAGGAAACTCTAGGAGTTATGTGGAAACCTCCTCGAAAATTGATGGTATTTGCGGACCGTGACACCGGGTGTACATTCCATGGTAAGCCTCGCGCCCATCATCATTTCTCTTTTTTTTTTTTTACTTTTTTATTTTATTTCTTTTTTGTGTAATATTATACATTAAAATATTTTTGTGTGTCATGCTTTTTTATTTTTGTTTTACTACAATATTTATAAAATATTATATGAATGTTCATAAAGCTAAATTATAATGTTTAAAAACCAATATATGAATGTTCATCAATCAATAGATGAATGTTCATAATTAGTAATAGTCTTGCTCATAATCTCTAATAGCCTTGCCCAAAATATATCTCATGAAATGTTCATAATTGATAATATAGATGCTCATAAATCTATACTAGAGTACTCATAAACCAGTACATGAATGCTCATAAACCTAAACTACAATTCTCATAAATCTATGCTAGAGTGTGCACAAACTAGTACAGGATTGCTCATAAACTTAAACTACAATGCTCATAAATCTATAATAGAGTGCTCATAAATCATTACATGAATGCTAAACTACAATGCTCATAAACCAGTAGATGCATGTTCATAACCTCCACCATGCACGAATACTTAAAACCCAGTAGATAAATGTTGAGAAATATATACCACAATGTTCATAATATTTAAACTGAATATTGTGAATTGAAGACACCTATTATGCTTGAGAAAAAAAATCAAAAAAAATGGCTCAAAAATACTTCCTCCGTTCCATATTAATGGTCTGTCATCGCCATTAATTTTTCGACGTATACAATATTTTAGTATATGAAAGTACTGTTAGATTAATAATGAAAAATATTATTTTGAGAACATAAAGTTGTATTTTTTGATAGAATACGCTATGAAAAATTTTTAGTTAAAAAAAAGACATTTGGATAATTAATATTAAACAAGGGAAGTACATGAACAAATATGGATGGGCGCATCGAGCATGGTGATCCGAGGCTTACCATGCAATTCTTGTATTATGCGTATTTGTGGGGGTGCACATGGCGGTTTACCGTATGCATAAGCGAGCGGGTTTCAATAGCCCTCTCTAATCATGCCAATTGAGCCGTGAAGGATATATTATAGGCATAATTATGTGAATGTAAAATATGGGTAAAAAAGAAATCAAGGGTTTGTATAATATTATGAATAATTAAGCAATATGTTTCCAAATTAATTTAATTTAGGTTCTATTTTTTTTATGAGGTGTGATATAAAGTGGATGGAAAAGATGGGATAAAGGAAAAAAAGTGAGATGGTGTTTGGGAAGTTAAATCACATTAATCACGTTATTAAATATATGATGGGAACGGATCTAGTAGGAAGAGAGTTTATGAAGGAAGGTGGGAAGAGCAAATCATAGCCCTTGATTATATAGCTGACGATGTGTGGTCATGGATTTCGTGACTACAATGCCTTAAATCCATGTTCACACTCCCTGAAATCCATGACCACACATTGTCAGATGCAAAATCAATGGTTGTGATTTGCTCTTCTCACCTTCCTACCTAGACTCTCTTCCCACTGGATATGTTCCCATATATAATTTATTAAATATATAGTTTATAATTTTAATTCCGATCCATGAGGCTATAAATTTTGATTCTTCATGGGATTTTCAATGAATTTGGGATCTGGATATTCAGCCGAAGCTGAAAACATTTCTTTGGCAACTATGCGACTTAGCGATGTCAGTTTGAGCTAACCTGGTGTATAGGGGTATGGACATTTCTATTACTTGTCCTATGCGCAATAAAGTTCAGGAAATAGAAGAACGTTCTTCTTCACTGTCTGTATGTTTATGAAACTTGGAACCTTTCTAAGTAGCAGGGGTGGTCTCTTTTAGTTCCTGAACTTCATGAAGGGATACATGAGTTTTTAAAGAAGAGTAGGGATGGATCACTTAGAAGTAATTTTAATTGTATAGCCGCTTTGTGTTGGAGTATTTAGAAGTTTAGGAATCTAGTTACCTTTAATAGCATGCCTGTTCCAATTAAATACTCCCTTATTCAAGCAAAAAGGGTTGCGGTGGAGTGGAGAGTTAGACATAAAATAATGGAGGGGAATGGTAATATAGGTCGTTCCAAGACTGTTAGGAGTTCATCATGGGTTCATTGGAGTGCGCCATCTCCAAGAGTGGTCAAGATCAATTTTGATGGATCAAGAAATCATCACGGTGTAGCAGGAGGGTATATCATTATGGACTTTCTGGGGAAGGTGCTTAAGTTGTCCTCTTTCATTCTAGATTGTAGCTCTCTGTTCTTTTTGCCGAAGCCACTCCAATGCGAAATAGCGTTTGAGATGCGGTTCAGGCTGGTTACCAGAACATAATTATTAAAGGAGACAATCTTGTTCTAATATAGGTAGTTAAAGAAGTATTCCAAGTGCCTTGGGTTACAATTTTGAGGATGCGGTACTCATTAATGAGCATCTTGTATATGAAGATATTTATACTTCTTTTCACATACTGAAAGGTTGCGCTGAATTTCACATATCACTTATTTTTTCGTCAAGGGAATAGAGCAATATATTGGCTAGCAAGATTTGGGCATAATGTTCTTAATATAATAGTTTGTAATTCAAGTTTTCATAGAGATTTGTCTTCTGTAGTTGTTGAAGATGTCCTAGGCATATCCTTTTAGAGAAGGGCTACCTAGGATAGTGTTTGTTTGCCATTGGAAAAAAAAGTATGAAGCCAATATGAGTTAGTCTGTAGCATAAATTTTCCAAAACTAAAAAAGGCTAGTCCCTTTTCTGTAATGATAGTGTAATAATTAATTGCTCAAGTAGATTTCGGTCAAAAATGTTTTCCGCAAAACCCTGCTAATTGATTAGGTAGTTTGCAATCATGATATGAAGTGTTTCGGATTACAATAAAGCTCCATCACATTCATGGAGTTCTTCAACGGTTTTCTGCATCTCAACCTGGTTAATTTGAAGCAGTTTCTGGGATGATTTATTTTCATAGTTCATTCTACTGTGGGTGAGGAGTGTCAGCTATTTAACTGTCATTTGTTCTCATTTCAAATTGTAAGGTTGTTATGTTAGCCCCCTTTTGATTTGAATAAAAGGGTCTCTTGACAGCAAATTATCAAAAAAAAAAAGTTTGCACTTTATAGTTATGAATAGGGGTTTTTGATCACATTCCTGGCAAGAGTCTTCAAACAAAATGGTTCTTTTTAAATTTCATCTAAATTGCTCTAAAACTTATATTTAAGCATATTTAAATGACTATAAATAAACGTTTTCATTATTTTGGGTCTTTTTACCACTTATAAATTATATAAAATGTATTCATGTTTTTTTCTTAAGTATGGGATTTTATATAAAATTTACCTCCTCTATTATAATTTATTAGATTATATTATTATTAATATTTTTCAACATATATCTAACGAATGGTTTGCTCTTGTAGTTAATAAATATATGTAGTTACTTTAAAAAATATTTTTTTTAAATAATAAAATCTTAAATTTTAGCTAATTTAAGATGGTTATTAACCATTTTAATTCAAAACGTATATAATTATCCTTTTGATAATTAGTTTTCAGCCTTTTCATTCTCGATCTTTTCTTCATTACTATCTATGAGGATAATAATTTTATGATCATTTTCTTGAACAAAAAAAATCGGATTATCAATTTTGCCTTGGTATTTATTGCATCATCATTTTATTCCATTTTCTATCACTCAAATCACTCTAAAACACCATATCTTTTAAGTTCAAACCAAAAAAAAAATCAGTTATAGTTAAACCATGGAGATCGACAATTTAAATTTAGGTTATAGAGGTTGAGGTTTTGGTTTTGATAGACAAATAATGAAACAAAAGAACAATCACAACTAAGAGATGACTGATGAGCGAGATGGTCATCTAAGAGCTTTTTTTATTTTTACCCTTCCTAAAAAAATGACCATAAAACTATTCGAAAATGATACGAGTCTAGGGGTAAGACACATTTTAAATGTGTTGCCGTATTATTAAAATTATATTATTATATATTAAATTAAATTAAAATGATATGATTGAATTTTATAACTATAATTTCACATATAAATTGTATAAACTAATACTTTTATCCATTATTTTGTCGTATTTTTAAAAAACAATGTCTAAAATATGCTTAACAGATGGGGTTGGTTCAATTAAGGTCTGATTTCACTACTAAAAATATGTGTGTATTACCAACCATTTTTTTAACCAATTTAAAATGGTTGGAAAAATCAACCATTTTAGCAACCATTTCATATTTCAACTATTTTTCAAAAATTTTAGTAGGAAAAAGGATTGGAAACTCCAACCACTTTTACTAAAATGGTTGGAAAATTTTCCTACCATCCTTTTTCCTACTATTTGAAATTGGTTGGAAAAATGGTTAGTAATTCAACCATTTTCCCAACCATTCTCAAATAGTAGGAAAAAGGATAGTAGGAAAAGTTTCCAACTCTTTTCCCACACAAATTTTCTGAAAAATAGTTGGAATATGAAATGGTTGCTAAAATGATTGGTTTTTCCAACCATTTTAAATTGGTTGGAAAAAATATTGGTAATACATATATTTTTAGTTCTGTTTGTGCTCATGGGCATAGCACATGTATTCAAAGTTTCTTATAATTAGATAATTTGTACTTATTATTAAAAAATTAATGTCAAAAAACATAAAAAATACCAATTTGATGAAAAGTAAGACACTTAAAAAGTGTCTCAACATGAAACTTATATCATCACCTATTACGCCCATTAATACAACTGTGATATATCTTACTCAATTCCAAATATAAAAGGAATGAGAAATTAGTATCCAAAAACACGATGGTCAAAAGTGTTGACTTCTGCAAATTATGATTTAGATAGGTCCGGCCACCACAGTGTACAATATAATAATTATTAGATTTTAGTTCCCTTAAGAAAACAATAACAACAACAATAATAACAATTCACATCAAAATAATAAAAATAATAATAATATTACTATTATTATTATTCAGTAATTCTTATGTAAGATCGTCTTACCATAAATTTATCATAAGACGTATAATTTTGTGGTGACTATTTATTAATGGAGGGGCGACTAATAATTTATTTGAACTGACTCAGGTAAAAGTCACCCCATAATAAATTATTAGTCATATTCGTGTTAAAAAGTCATTCTAATATCACTTATTAGTCATAGTAAAATATTAAAAATGTTACTCTAGAATGAGTCCGTCTCACATAAATTCATGTGAGACGGTCTTACACTAGAATATGCGATTATTATTACTATTACGTATAAAAAGGCTTACCCCTGCATTGCTTGCGTGAAGAGCTCTAACTCTGCATGTATACCAGAGGTATTATCAAAGATGTCATCGAGAATTGAAGTTAAGGCGATTATTTTGGTCATGAACTTCCTGGCCAATGCATATTGGGGTTCATAGTGAATTCCAGCAATCCAAAAGTAGCACTCCACTATTCTGTCTCTTGCAAATGGGAAGTTCACTGTCACATCTATCCCTTTCCACCATCCGGAAAATGGTCACTTGATTATTAACTAGCTAGATCAAACTCAAAACTCATTTGTTAATTGACATCCCATCTAACAAACCATTAATGCTAATTAAGGAAAATCATTACATAACTTATACACTCATATGTTAAAAATTGTACCTTGAAACGACACTTAGTTCTTGCTGATATTGCTTTTGTAGTAGGTTGAAGTCCAACTTCGCAAAGTTTAGAAGAAGTTGATCATGAAACTCATCTTCTTGATAGAAAGACATGAATTCCCTTGCGTACATTATGGGAAGGGCTTTACGCAAGGGTCTAGATAAAGCATACAGGACTCGATTGGCCAGACAAGGCTCAAGATGGGGCACCATTTCTTCAAGTTCAATTTTAGTGAACTCAAGTGCTTCTTCTAGTATGTGTTCTTCATGCAACCTTAGATATGTTGCTTCATACAAACTTGACAAGTCTTGTGCTTTCCATTCCCTCAATCCACCCTTAAACCCATTCTTCCCATCTTTGAATTTGCCAAAAACGTCTATATAATATATATATATATATATATAAGCATGAAGTCAACAGTTAATTATGTCCAACATTGAAGATTAATTGTATTCACATCACAGTTAGTTAATTATCTTATCAGAAGATACATTAAAGCCATGCTGCCTCAAAGAGACGAAATCTGAGGGAAACATAATAGAGGTCATCCTCATAGAGATCGTCATCTTGGTGATGCTTCTCATGAAATTGAAGCAGGATATTCTCTAGTTCTTCTTCAAAATGATATCCCACCCCTAGTCGCTGTATTAAATCTATGAAAACGAGTTTATCCTTTGGATCTTTGACTTCAACCAAAAGCTTTTTCCTCACTTGTTCTTTAAGTTCGTCAACTTCTTTTTTCTCGCATATGAACTCCTAGGATTGGCAATGGGCGGGATGAGATATGATAACAGATGAACACTTTCACAATTTCATTCAGACTAAAGTTTTGGAAATAAATATTATTTCTTTTTTTGCTCTTGATATTGCTTGACCTCCAACCACTTGATTGCATCTAGAAGATTATCATATGTACAACTTTAATCCTGTGAGATCTCTTTTATTTTTTTTATATTCTAATTCCTAGTTAGATTGAAAATTTTATCGTGAAACAGTAATCTCTGTCATATCTATTTGTCGTTTGAGATATGTCGACTCCCGTGTTTTGCTATAACCGTTTAAGAATTTTTCTTTTTGATCTTATTGTATTATACAGTCCTTTAGGGTCCGTTTGGACCTAGAAAAACATGGAAAAAAATAATTTGGAAAATGAGAATATTTTCTTTGTTTGGATTGAAGAAAAAGGAATCGAAAAAAATAGTTGGAAAATTATATGGAAAATTTTGGAAAACAAAGATTAAAAAATTTTCCCTTCAAAAATGGGAGGAAAGTTGATAGAAAAATTTTGGATCTAAAAGGCAATCTTTCTCGATCTCGCGACTCTCTTGGTTATCTCTCTCTAACTCTCTAACTCTCTGTTCTCTCCTCTCTCTCTCTCTCTCTCTCTCTCTCTCTCTCTCTCTAACTTCTCTTTTCTTTCTCCGCTCTCTCTCTAAGTCTGATCTCTCTCTCTCTCTATCTCTCTCTATCTCTAACTTCTCGTTTTTCTCTTTCGTTCTGTTTCTCTCTCTCTCTCCCCCCCTCCCTCTAAGGTCATGTTCAGAAAAATTAGTGTTTTAGATAACAGATAGTGATTTATGCATGTAGTAGATAGCGGTTTATGCAGCAGATAGTGGTTTAAGTAGTGGATAGCGGATGACTGTTCAAATCAGAATTGTGTTCGGTAAATTTAGCAGTTGAACTAACAGATTAATATGAATTGACATAAAAGGATATCCATAATTTCCAAATTAGATAAAATTTTCAAAGGTATTTTTTGACCGAAAAATATGAAACGATACTCCAAACACTAAACGTTAACTTTATTAGCATTTCACAAAATGTTCCTTAAAACGTTAAACGCTACTCAAAGCGCTAGCTTACCGAACATTAATATTTACGCAATAAGAGTTTTGACTTGACCAAAACGCTAAACGCTATCCCAAACACTACTGCGAACACAGTCTAACTCTTTTTTTTCTGTCTCTCTCCTCCTAAATCTCCCCCCCCCCCACTCCCAAATGAAATCATATGATCTAGGAAAAATGAAGCTTGACATTTACAAGTTTTCAAGCAAATTTTATTTTTCCATGCATTTTTCCTCAAACCAAACAAGAAAAAGAAAGTTGAATGGAAAATCATTTTTTTCCTTCAAAATTTTACTTAAACCAAACAATAGAAAGAAATCTACATTACCTCAAAAAAAATTTTATTCATTTTTTTTCCACGAGAATTTTTTTACAATTGTTTTCCAAGGTCCAAACGAACCCTTAGGATACTCTTTATAATCTCTCCCTCTTCATAATGATTTTTATCTGGTCTCCCATAATTTTTAGTAGCATTGAATTTATACTTAAAATTATTGTCAACCTTCATCATCTCTATATTGTTCTTATTTATTGTCTCATTACTTACATTCATAAATTCATTATCTTGTTATTTGGATTTGTTCAATCTAGATTTAAGTCCTCGCAAGTGATTTTAGAATAAATTTCGATCATAATAAGTGGTGACATTAACAACCTGAAAAATGCAGAAAGCAAAATGATAAGCGTCTTGATTCAAGATGGTTACTGGCCATATTGAATTTCGCTGAAATCATTTAAAAAATTAAAAATAAGCATATTTAAATTGTTATAAATATATATTTAATTACGTTGAGGGTTATTACGACTTAAAAGTGTATAAAATAAATATTTATTTATGTATTTTTCATAAATATGAAACTATGCATAAAATGTACACCTTTTATTATGATTGATAAATTTAGACTATCATTTATATTAATTAACCAAGCTAATAAGTATTATACTCTTATAATTGATACATATATATAATACTACCTCCTTCCCATATTATCTGTCACTTTAACTAACTTTCTTTTTCCCACAATATCTGTCACTTTATCATTCCAATAACATATTAATTATAAATTTATCAAATTAACATTATTAATTACATCGTTTTCTTCCATTTTTCTTTATTATTCACCTTTTTCCTTTTTTATTTATCATTTTATTCAATATTTTCATATTTCCAATGAGCTAAATTAATGTAAAGGGTGGTTTTTTTGGTTTTTGAAATTATGTCTAATATGACATATAATATGAGAAGGAGGGAGTAACTAGTGAAAATATTATTAAAAGTTACAAAAATATGAATCTTTGACTATTGCAAAATGGTCATTAATCATCCCGGTTTACACCTATAATTATCCGATGTTGAAATTAATGCTCAACGCATTATGTATGTATACGTTCTCATTACCTGAGGAGGACCACAGTTGAGGAACTGGTCAACCCAGATGTCTGGGTGATAGCATGCGACTGGACGATTGTTTACCAACATTGATGAACCTTTTTGGACACCTGCTGCGTTAGAGTTCTCCATGATGATTCAATTATCTTTCAAATTTCACTTCAACTATATGAGGAGTTACGTAGGTTGAATATATATTTCGTTCTCGGCCTAAGGTGTGCTTTTATAATACTACTAAGGGGACAACGTTAGGTGGATGGATATGGACATATGGTCAGCAGCATATACGTCATGGCAGTGACGCAGTGTACTATTAATATTCCATTAGTATTGTATATTGGTGCGATTTAATGAAAAACAATTTTAGTATTTACATGTGATTTCCTTTTCAAAGTAATTTTATAACAATTGTCAATTCAAATAACAATTATAAATTAGCAAAAAACTATGCAATAATTATACTATCTTTATTTTTATATTTTCTTTGTAAAATTGTTCTCAAATTTAATTTAGATAATATATTAGTGGAAGCATATTAAAATTCATATTTATTTTTGATATTGTCAAACTTACATATAGTAAAGATAGTAAATTTTTTATTAGTTAATTTGAATAAATGCAAGAACACTTAATTTGCTTTAGCATCCAAAAAAATATTTAATCTTAAACATAAGAATAAATGATTCTGATAATAGATAGAAACTATGTGTATACATTATTAACATAATGTTTTTGAAAACATGTTCTATTAAATAAATATGAATTTTTTATAAAATCATTAAAATAAAAAAAAGGTTAGATAAAATACAAAGCATTAGTATTTAATAGTAAATAACTAATAATCACAAATATAAAAATATGTATTATTTATAAAATTTAAGTATATATCAACAATTACAACATTAATCAAAATAAAGTTGCACTACTTAGTTTTTAACGATAAAGAGATATTAATTTACATTTCTTTATCGTAATGTTTATAAATATTTTTTTACAATTATTAAGAAAACACAAAATGATAATTAATAGGATTTTTTTATGTATGTTTTATATTTTAATATCTCTTATATTTTACCTTAAATTATATTTTATATGAGAATTTTTTTTTTCGCCATATTTGAGTCGATATATCATAATAGTAAATTGGATGAGAGAAACCAACTTATTTACATTATATTTTTTTTACAGTTATTAAATCATTTCTTGAAATCTAACTTCGCGCAGAGCTCCATATGGGTCTAATACATTTAACCTAGAGATAATATTACTTTAATTTTGTTTCCGGAGTAATATTAATTTAATAAGTTACAAACTCATCAGATTTGTAAAATTAAATCTCTCTTGTTAATATACACAAAGTATAAATAATCCCTTTGTAGACATATATATGCACTATTTTGTGTTTACATTTATTTTATTGACTTACATCAATAATAATTATTTATTATCAATGATAGATCATCCTAACAATATATATTCATCATTTTATTGGTATATATATCATTTTACATGGTTTTCTTAGTATGTTTAAATAGTCAATTAATATATTTCTCTATATTAATAAGCTATTTTAGATGTATGGAAAACTAATGGTCATTTTTTATTTATATTACTATGTCATCATTAGTCAAAAGTACAATTATTGTCAGTATTGACCGACATTATCAATTAAGTATATATTAAATGAATTTTTTTTTAAAAAAGGTAAACATAATTAATTCTAGTTTTCTATAATTATCCTCTTTAAATTCACAAATTCTAACCAGGAAAAAATAAATAGTAGTGATTATAATTTTACAAATGTACCATCATTAAACTTACATGTTCTTACCTTCATGCTTTGTAACATTATATATATATATATATATATATATATATATAATCTGACAAGCCAATCACCTCTTGCCTGAGTGGCAAGAGGTTCACCTCTATCCCTACCCTCCAAGGTTTGAATCTTGGGGGGAGCATTTCTCTCTTACCTATTCGGAGAATATTGTGGGTAGGAGTGGGGTCCAACTTTGGGCCGTTGGCACCCCTATTTTCCGTCTGTTACAGGCCTGTTGGGTTATTCCTCTGATATGGGGGTCCGATATGTTGGACTGCTTATCTATGTAAAATATATAATTTGACGCGTGGCCATAGTGTTCATCAACTTGTTGTAGTGATGTTGATTGTGGTCACTAAATTTATTTGCAATATTGATGATTGTGTGAATATGAATACCTCGTCTTTTTATTTGTATACCAATGTTCATATTGTGACAAATTTTGAATCATTCATAATTGCTGTCAGTTAATCACCACGTGACACAAACAGGCTGGTCGTAGTTGTTGGTCACAGTAGGTACAATGTGTGGTTATAGTGTTCACCAAAATGTTGTGGTGGTGTTGATTGTGGCCACTAAATTTATTTGCATTCTTGGTGGTTTTATGACTAAATTATCTTCTTATTTGTATACCAACAATGATATATAGTATAACACCTTTTGCACCATTCATAGGTGGTGTCCCTTGGTGATCTCATTATTACTCATACAATGTGTTCATTGTTTTTGCCCACATTAACCACACTGTAGTAGTGATGTTAATTGTGGTCATCAAATTTATTTACAATATTGGTGATTGTGTGAATATGAATACCTCGTCTTTTTATTTGTATACCAATGATCATATTGTGGCAAATTTTGAATCATTCATAATTGGTGTCAGATAATCACCACGTAACACAAACAGGCTGGTCGTAGTTGTTGGTCACAGTAGCCAAAATGTATGGTTATAGTGTTTACAAAATGTTGTGGTGGTGTTGATTGTGGCCACCAAATTTATTTGCATTCTTGGTGGTTTTGTGACTAAATTATCTTCTTATTTGTATACCAACAATGATATATAGTATGGCACCTTTTGCACCATTCATAGGTGGTGTCCCTTGGTCATCACCCTCACACCAAGACGATCCTTTATCGTGGAACGAGGACCCAATCTCTCCCTCATGGATGTTCAACTTCTTAACGCCTCTCCGGCACGGCGAGACTCGACAGCCGCAATTAGCCATCCGTGATATCCAGCGTCAGTAATCTCTAATACATGTGCCTTTGATGGAGCCTTAAGGGTCGGCCTTCTCACCCAATACTTCAACTAAGACTCTATCAACGAGCCACGAAGCTTCAATTGCTCGGGGGCTTCGCATAGCCGCTCGGGGATGGTCTGTTTGCGCCCCATCTGTCGCAATTCTCGCTCTGGAAAGTAGAAAGTCATGTCTGTCAAGTCGGCGATACACACATAGGCGTTGTGATAATCACTGGTCACATATTCAGGAACATGCCACCACTCGATCCACCACGCGATGTCACGAGGTTCCTTCAGAAAGGCGATCCATTAAGTTACCGATCGGAGCTCGGTATATTTGCTCCTCCTTTGACAATAATTTGCAAACGCCGAGGGGTTACGAGGATCTTCGATAAGGCCCAAATCCTCCATGAGCCATATCTGCCCATAAAGTTAGCACGGGTTATGATTGCATACTAATTATTCTCCCAACTAACGAAAAAAAATAAAAAATATATATTAAAAAAAAATCAGAACCCGCCTGGGTTTTGAAGGCAGTAGGCAGATTTGAAGAAAAATGAGGAAAAGAGAAGAAGGACGAATTGTACCTGAAAAAGTAGGGAACTCCCACGAAGCTCATATTCCGGATCCGGATTGTCCAAACCCATCACAGTTTCCGCCAGCATCAATGGCACTGGATTAAAACCTCGAGCCATGTCTTCAACAATTTGAATTAGACCCGTCGGCCCGGTTCTTCACCCGCCATGATAAATGCAAAATTCTCCAAGAAAACATAATACGAGTGCTCGCACTCGTATCACGGGACCATATTCCAACGTGTCAGGCGATTGAAAGTATTCGACAATGGTTTGAAAATGTACCTTATCACCGAATAGCGCGCTTCCTATGACTCGGTTCGGAAGACATAGCAACTCTTTGTACTGTTTGGTGTTGTCGGCAACAGTTGGAGGTGATGTCAGCCGTGCGAAATGATTCGTCCCGAGAATAGGCGACCACTCGTCGGGTAATGGGCATAGCTTCTTCAAGGAAAAGCGGAAAACATGCATCTTCGGATCCCAAAAAGCTCCTGCCGCTCGAATAAAGTCATGGTTAACTCTCGCTTGTCGGAGACTTAGCAATCTCGTCAGGCTATATCTCCCGAGCTCTTTCTTCTCGTCTCTGGACAAAGTGTTCATCCAAGTAGTGAGCTTCTTCTCGAAGGCCATGATAGGAGGGTTTTTGTGATTTTAGGAGGCTCTTTTAGATGGAAGATGCAATTGAAGATGATGAGTGATATCCATGGCAAAGGATGAGGTATTTATACACCTTTATCCATGATCAAAATGGAACAAATCGGCCAGCAAGTAGTCACATAGTCGTTGCCATCATATCCCATGATTCAAGCCTTTCTTCAACGGCTAGCGAAAAAAAAGGAAAAAATAATATAACCCGCCTGGGCAGTTTCTTGGGCGAGATCAATTTGGTGTGCTGCTACACAGCCAAGGCAGTCCTTCATTTCATGGTTAAGTATGCATAATAGGTTACGATGGTCGCTAGGTGGTGAACATGGATGTTCAATAAGCGAAGCTGCGGTTTACATTGCTGCGTGAAGAAACTGTTGAACACATTCTGTTCAAGTGCGATTTTGTTACTGAGATCAGGAAAAGTATAGCTCAGTGGCTGGGGTTTGCAGATTCATATACTTCTTTACAACAATGGGTGAGTAGATGGAGCCATGCTAAGAAGTCCAAAGCTATCAACATACTTGGTGCTGCAAGTATTACTAATATCATTTGCTCTGTTTGGGACAACCGGAATGAATTGAGATTCAAAGGAAATCAAAGGAGCATTGAGTATACTGTGAAGAAGTTCAAATCTCAAATGTTGCTTAGATTTTTGCATTTAGCTAGGAAATCTAGGAAATATGTTGAATGTATTGATTTCATTTTAGCATAATTGAGTTGTTGGTTTGTATTTGGTTTTGGGTTTCCCTAAATTCTTTGGGACCCTTTTAATGAAGCGGCATTTACACTTTTGCCAAAAAAAAAGCGTCAAGTTGTGCCTACACCAAATTCGAGTCTTGCATAAAATAAAAATACATTACAAAGAGTCTCAAATAAAACTTAAAAAAAAAGAAGAGTCTTGCATTGCATAAAGGTGATCACCACAGGGAACCGGAATCGCCGCTGTCCTCCGCCAAGTTGCCCCCTGCATGTGAAGATCCTGCGTTGGAAGTACCGGCCGTGCCAAAGTAGGTATCCCAGGAGTAATAGTCAGGTCTAGGAGCAGTCTACACAGGAGGCGATGGCCCGGACAAGGGCATTTCCGAAGGATGCACACTCGACGGCGAAGACACAGAGTTTTCGTGCGAAGCAGCCAGCCAGGAATTATCAGGAACCTACCATTCAGCAGATGGAGTAGGCCATACCGGACCAGTTCCATAACCAGGGATGGGCCAACCGGAAGAAGCAGATCCACCCAGCCAAGAGTGTTGAGGCACAGACCACTCTTGGGAACCCATAGGCCATGACGGACCCATCTCAGGAGCAGGGGTAGGCCATCCCGCAGAACCAGAACCAAAAGATGAAGCATCACAAGGTCCAGGACGTGAAGTAGCGTCATCCGCTAGGGCCTGACTGCCAGGATACCCTACGGATGCACCTGAGTCACGGTCCCTCACTACCATTTCACGACCACGACGAGCAGAGCGCACTGAAGCCGGGGTATGACGAGAAGGAGGAGGCCGGTGGGTGGCGCTCGATTCAGAAGCGTCCTCCACCTAGTAAGAATCGGGCTGAGTATCACCACCATATCCAGTGCTGTGATATGACCCTCCAAGACCCAATGACTCCTCCAAGGACATCTGAACCATGTCCTCGGCCATGCTCGGAGGGCGGCGACTTCTGCTACCAGACCTGCTATGATGGGGTCCAGTGGAGTGTTGACCCTCGATCAGAATGCCTTTGCCCCGATCCTCTGGTACAGCTGCTGGCGGAGGACGAGAAGACCCCCCGATTTCCTCCCGAGATCGACCTCGAGTAGAATATTCTCCAACTGAAGAGCGACGTGGCGGTTCTGTGCGAGGAGCGCCTGCAGTGGAGCGTCGAGGTGGTTCTATAGGAACAAACTCTGCGTCGGCCTCCATATCGGCCCTTCTGGCAGCACCACCTTGATATCTCCCCGAACTAGTGAAGCCCCGATCAATGAACTTCCTCATGGTGCTCCATTCCTTAGTCAGTTGCCGGAGAAAAGTCCCCCTCGGCTGGAAAATAACAAAACAAAGGGTCATTCACAAGTAGTATACAAGATAAAAAGGAGGCAACATAAAGTCGAGTCTTACTGGTTTATGGTCGAATTCTTGAAGCGCGGAGCACTTACTACTGTGCTCCACTTCTAGGAAGCCACCGATCTTTCGTCTCTCTTGAGGACCCCACTTCGGCAGCTTTAACGTAAGGTCCCAGCTGTAGATTTTCCGGTTAGAAAATGGCTAAAACATGACAAGGACGAAGAAGGAAGATACATACCACTCGAGGAGCCAAACGGCTAAGATAACGCTGGAACTCTTCATCGAATTGATCCTGGGGAACGTTGTGCACAAAGTCGTCTAATGCTTGACCTCGAACTAGATCCCTCAAAATGGCCGGATCAATCCGCCATGGCTCAAACCTCTGCACTGGAGGATCTAGGGGAATGAGACCAGGGTAACCTTCCAAAATCTGCCTCGAGGCCCTCTCTCCTAAATACCACACATAACCATAAGGCCCTTCAACTAAGAGGCGAAGACGTGTGTCGTTTTCCACCTGATCCAGAGGTTGTGGTAACCCTCTGATGTCGAAGTCGGCCCAAGGGCGCCAATTTATTTGATCCTGCAAGAAAAAGAATACATTTAAGTATGGCATGCACAGAAAAATATAAAAAAGGTGTCAGGAATAAGGAGATACCGGCCGCAAGTTATCCAAGTTGCTGCGAATAAGGTCGAGACACCCCGACTTGTACTTCTTATCATGTACGCCCTCGATAGTCCTGCGTTCGGCAGCTGGCACCGTCTTGTCCTTCTTCGAGCGAATTCCTAGGGCCAAGATATACTCATATGTCCACGACTGCATGCACAGTAGGTCAAACCAGGAACGAAAGATGAATAAGTACATTAAAAGAGAAGGATCGAGCACATACCTCGAGCACCTTCCACAAGGAAGGACCGTACTGGTAGCGAGCCTGAGCTGCATGGAGGTAAACCGGATCCGCATCCATTGAAGGACGGACGCCAGCCCAGTGCTCGTCAAAACCTAGGCGGGTTTTGACGACTTCTGGTGGCCCGCTCGCTTCTTGGGCCTGGTTTTATTAAATGGATTGGAATTGAATTATTATTAGATTATTTCGTGCAATTTTCGGATAATTTAAATAATAAAAACAAGTTTGTAAATAAATAAAGTTTCATCACCCCGAAAACGAATTTCGCAAAATAAAAATATCCTTATTTAAGGATTAAGTAACCTTAGTCGGCTCCCGATCACTTAAGTAGCGCATCACGGGAAAAGGTTCCACATTTTTCCGGGGTCCTACACTCGTACATTGTGTTCATTGTTTTTGCCCACATTAACCACACTATGTGGTCATATTGTTCACCAACATGTTTTATTGATGTTGATTATGGTCACTAAATTTAGTTGCAGTCATGGTGATTGTGTGAATAAACTATCCTTTTATTTGTATACCAACGTCGTAGGGTGCCAACTTTTGCACCATTCATAAGCGGTGTTAGTTAATGACCATATTACCTGAAAGAACCCTAGAAGGGGTGGGGGGTGAATAGGGTTATTAAACTTTCTGCAAAATAGATTCACTGGTAAAGGACGTTAGGCTCTTAATCTATTCAGATTAAGATTCAAATAAGATAACACAAGAACAGAACTATAATAAAGGACAATGAATGTGAACTGAATAACTTCCTTTGTTATGACACAACAGAATTTTTGAACAACCCAAGGTAAACGTCCTTAGGGTTTACAAGAGAGAAAAAGTGCACGACAGCAGGCACTTCGAATATGTTCTGGAGAAATGAAACACCCACCAAAATCAATCTTTGGTGTAAACACGAATCAATCCCAAGTCCGTCTGGGAATCGATTACACAAACATAAATCAATTCTAAGTCCGTTAAGAATTGAATTCACTCAAACACTAATTTCTCACACAATCGTTCTTCTTTCAACTCGAAGAACACAACCAAAACATAGAACCCAATTCTCTGTTTTGAACACCCGATTACTTCAGTGGAATCGTTGCTTTAATTCAAATCCCATGTCTTCAATTTATAGGCTTGTTTACTTGAATAGAATGGAGACGTTGGAGATTTGATTTGAGATTAGATTCCTTCCATTCTTCGTGCTTCCAGATTTGCTTCATTTTGTGTGAGATTTCCGGATTCAAAGATCTTGTTTTTCTTTCAAAACTCTTGCTCGATTGTTTCCTGCAACGCACATAGAACAATCGAATTAGTCTGGTTAGAGAATGGACAAAGAGAATCAGATGACTCAGTTTCCAGAAATAGCTTCCCTGTTTCTTTGCTCTTTTTATCTTTCACGACGAAGCTTCTCGTCTGGGGTGAACGACCTTATGATGCTTAGGGTGAACGTCCTTATGAAGCCTTGGGTGAAGGTCCTTCTGCCTTCTTGAGATTTCTTTCCTTGTTCTTTCCTTGCGCAATATATCTTGTCTGGATATTCGAATTTTGACTTTCATTCAAAACTGATCTAGTGCCAAGGTCCTTGAGCCTGAGTCTATCAACGTCCTTGAGGGATTCTAACATTACCAATACAATGTGGTCATAACGGTCACCAGTCAAACATACACATATTCTCTTCCATTGACGATTTAAATGTGGGCGGTTGTCACAATCATAATTAAACCTGGTCACACGTAGATGCACATTTTGCTCATACAAATCAAAACTAATAGATCATGACTAGCAACGTATCTCAATACGGTCCAATATGTTTGCCATGGAAAATCAAAACTAATAAGGAAAAAACAACGCCTAACAGTATTCAATCACATGTTTGCGTGTCACTAACAAACGATGTGATACTAGTACCGATTAGGACAGTTTCTACTATCATGGGTTACAATCTGATCACATGCACTGCACCTTCTAGCCAATGCCTTCTATAGGACTGCAACCTCCACATTGTTCTTTTTCCTCTTCGCCCTCCCTTTTGCCTTCGACACCGGTGGTGACTTTAATGTCACATCACTTGGGATGTAAATATCTCAAAACAAGTTTCCACGTCAATGACTACGCTGCTAGGGCCGGATCTACTAGCGCCAACCGTCAACTGAGGCAATACGTTGTCAAGTAAAGTATATAGCAATGACACCCTATTCGGTTCGTTCCCTACGAAGTCCATACACATATACATCTTTGCTCATGCATCAGACTTCTTTTTGCGTACATCATCGAGTTTGCCTTTCCCTGCTTCCAGTCCCGTATCTACCCCAAAAAAGGTCGGCTCTTCATGTTTTTCATCCATCGGGGTTGAATAAACAGTTTGATTATGTTTGCCAAGAATTGCATCACAGAAATCATTGTGCCAACACATGATCCCTTGCAAATCTAAGAACGGGAACTCACGTGTAGCATCATACGTGGTAGGATTGTACACAACCTTACGTGCTCTCCCCGATTTCAGATGTTACCATCGATATCATACAGTGCGTAGTAGGACTCGAGAATCAACATAAGGTGGGGCCAATATGACGTTCGGGAAGAGTGGTCATGCACTCAAAGACACATATGGGGGGGGCATGTGATTTTTGTGCAAATTCTCAGACATACTTAAACAACAAACAATATTAAATGTTACTACATTAAAATCAACGTATCGGTGTTTTGATCTCGCGAATTCGACACGCACCACCCTTTTATTGCCAAATCTTGATCAGTGGTCACCATCTTCGGGAGGTTCCCGTGCATAGCTAGCTTCAACGAATCTGTCGAACTGTCACTCAAATGACTCCACTTGGTGACCACTATTAGTATATAGTGTGGTCATATTATTGTCACTCCAAACATCACATGTAGCCATATGGTGATCACTGGCAACACACATTGTGATCATTTTAATGTCGTGTTTGATTACAAATCTATGATTGACAACAAACCCCTTCACCCATACAGTTCTACATGTGTCTCTTGACGCGTTGCATATCTAACTCTTTTGTGAATTATAGGTGTGCTCACTTGTGGACCACTGTTAGGACACAGTGTGGTCGAACTATTGTGTGGCGTTCCACTATAATTATATGACTAACAACAACCCCCTGCATCCATATTGTCATGCGTGTGCCCAGTGAAGCATTGTATCTCTAACTCTTAGGTTAATGGTAAGTGTGGTCTCTTTGTGCCATTGTTGCTATACAGTGTGGTCACATTAGTGTCATGTCCCACTATAATTCTATGACCAATGACAAACGCCCCCCAATCCCCCTCCCCCCCCCCCCTTCTGATCTTTCTTGTTGCTTGCCTCCCCAAGATTAATGCACAAAACAACGGTGGTCGCGGTATGTGATTATGGTCATGAGTATGCATGTGGATGAGACCAATTCCACAATCTCACTGTTTATCATAAACCCTAATTATCTGGAATGGATTCTAATTTGAACTTGGACAAAGAACTGCGAGACGAACCTGTTAGTCTCCATTTTTCATGAACGTGTATGAACGATACGCTGATGAATCCCTCTGTTTTGATATTCTTCAATCTCAATCACCTTAAATCATGTATAAGCAAGTTGAGTTTGATAATTTTGATTTCATAACCATTAGAGAATGACATTTCCCCATGCTACAAACTAGTGTGTAATTTTTTTGACAAGAGAATAATTTTCTTGATACTCTCCCCTTGATTCTCGGTAATTAACATAACAACATATTTTTTTTTAATTCATTAAATTAAATGAAAACTACCCGTTGTTTTTTAATGCTGGATAGTGGTTTTTCACTCCAATTCTTGTGACAACGACATAATTTCAGCCATCGGATCGAGATCTAACGTGCCAAATTATTCCTTCTTATCTTCTTACCTAAACTCTCTTTCAACCGGATTTGTTCATATATATATATATATATATATATATATATATATATATATATATATATATATATATATATATATATAGTCTCATAATAATCCCACCTTCAAAATGATTCATAAAATATTATTTTTTATATGTAATAATGATAACACTAAAGAGGTGGTAGTTAAGTGGTAACTATATTTATTTTTTTATTCCTCCTACTAAGGTCCAAATCTTGGTCAAAGCAAAATATTTTTTATTACTTAGTTTTTCAATTGAAAATAATTATTTAGATTCAGAAAAAGGTTAGACAATTAAACCTCTCATATTTCATTATTTGGGTACAAATTTCACTTAAACGGTTTGATTTTAATATAGATATATACATTATTACAAGGGATATTGGATGACAATATACTGACCTTTGGGGGTATTGGATTGTAATATATCGACCTTTACTATTGGACATCAATATCCTTGACCTTTATACTTAGGTGAGATTATTATACCAACAGTGACTAAGGGGGTGGAGATTGGTTAACTAGCCTCGATTCTGACGTGATAGGCAGAGGGAAAATAACCAACCCTTGCTCAATAACCTCGTTAACCCCTCCGTTTTTCTCATTAAACCCACATTAAAAAAAATCGGCCCTAACACAGTGCCTAACGTGGTGGTGAACCAGTCTTTGTATTGACGTGAAACACAACCAACCAATGTCTTATGATGTGGGTTAGTGAGAAAAACTAAGGGGTTAATGAAGTTATTGGCTTGTGACAGTTTTTTTTTCCCACTCCAGCCATGTTAGCACGCATGGAGGCCAGTTTACCACCTCCTTAGTTACTATTGGTATAATAATGTCACCTAGGTATAAAGGTCAGGGATATTGTTGTCCAATAGTAAAGGTTGGTATATTACAATCCAACACCTCCAAAGGTTGGTATATTATCATCCAAAAACCCTTATTACAATGTCAATAATTACATTTTTCCCTTGCAAAAATATAAGCAAACCAATCAATTGGGACAGAGCTAGAAAGCATGTAAGACTTAAATTATACTCCCTCCGTTCTATATTATTTGTCTTTTTGTTGGTTGTTATGGTTTTCAATGCACAATGAGAAAAGTTACTTTGTACAACAAAAAATCTTGTTGCCTTAGTCCAATTTTTGTTGCCCTTTAATATTGTGCTACAAAAATAAATTGTCACGATTTGGTAGTTTTATCCTCGAAGCACAAAGTCCAGGCTACAAATTAGTAAAAATGGTAGCATAAGTTTGTTGTGATGGATGGGCAACCAAATATTTTTGTTGCCTTAGTAACTTTTGGCAACCATTTTTCTGTAAGTTGTTGCCCGACCTATATCAATTTCAACAAAAAAAGTTTTTTTGCACATATAATATATTTAACCACAAAATTATTAGAGACCCCTCCTCCTTAGTGAGCATACTATTGCAGGCCCGCTATTTCCCTAACGGGAGCATACTCACAGCTCCATTGGGGGTCAAGCCGAGCTACACCTGGTGGAGCTTGTGTGAAGCGAGAGCGCTAATTGAGAAGGGGTCGAGGTGGATTATAGACAATGTAGAGGAGGTTAGCATCTGGAACGGACGATGGATCCCAGGACCATTCTCCTTCAGAGTTATTCAGTGTCGTCAGGTGGAGGAGCCCACTACAAAGGTGTCAAGGCTAATTGAAAAAGAAAATGGAACATGGAGAGCAGACTTGTTCAGAGATTGATTCGAGCCGGGAGATGCCGAGCATATTTTAGCAATGTCGCTTTGTCTAACATGGTCGTCGGACATGCTCACTTGGCACTACACTGCCAACGGTGAATGCACGGTGAAATTGGGATACCATCTTGCCCGGAACCTGAAGAAGAGAGAGATGCCATCTTCGTCCGGGGAAGGACTCAAGACTTTTTGGCGAAGGTTGTGGGAGCTGAAGGTACCGCCGAGAATCAGAGTGTTTGGATGGAGAGCGGTGGTGGGAGCCCTACCAACAGCGGGAAACTTAGCAAGAAGAATGTATGACTACTCACTAGGATGCAAAGTGTGCGGGTACTGGAACGAATCAACTATACACACGTTGTTCAAATGTCCAAAGAGCCCCTTTGATGGCCGATTATGGTCGGGATGCGATGTATCATTGGGAGATTGCTTTCAAAGGGTAGCGGAGACTCTCGACGTTGAGTAGTTGGGCGAATTTCTAGTAGTGTTATGGGAGATATGGAACCAGCGGAACCAGGCGATAACCGGGAACAAGGGCACATTAGCTTGGGGTGCGGCAGCTTGTGCTCTTCAATTTGTCAAGCTTTACCAGAAAGCCGCCGAACAAGAGAAGGGGAGGAGCACATAGGCAAAACACGCGGTGTGGAACTCTCCAAGTCCCGGAACTGCGAAGGTTAACTTTGACGGGGGCAGAATGGGGGAAGATGGGTATGGGTGGGGGTTTGTCATCAGAAACCACCTGGGGGAAGTGGAAGTGGCGAGGGTAGAGCAAGGCTAAGGATGCAGTGACCCGACAATGGAGGAGACACGCGTGTGCCCTATGGCTGTGTCAGAGTCTGACAAGTTGGGCTACAGGAGGGTGGTGGTGGAAGGCGACTCCCTAACACTTATCAAAAAGCTTCAAGCAGGACAGTTAGACAATAATTTGAGTTCTTTATTTTTGAAACAAATTCTACAGTTGAGTTCAGTTTTTTATTTTATTAGCTTCAAACATGTTAAAAGAGGGGGGAACTAAGTAGCACATGCTTTTGCCCATTACCCGTCTATGGCGTTTTGTCGACGCATATGGATGGGGATGGTGCCAGATACTATCTACGATCTGGCTATGGAAGATATTTGTAATTCGCTCGAAGTTGCAATAATATAGCTTTCTGAAGGTTTTGTCTAAAAAAAACAACAAAATTATTTGGTTGTCCCATTTTAAATTAATGTAATAATAATTTTTTGTTGCCCTAACCACTTTAAATTTGTTTCCCAAACATTTTTTTTTGTTGTGATGTCACTCTTTGATTGATAATTTCTTATATAATATTTTATTAACACTTGTAATATAATATTAGACTTTAATGATAGTATTTTTTGTTACGAATCTAATGATAATAATTTTATTTAAAAAGTTATTATATATATTAAAAAAACTTATATTTAAAATTTTATAAGTTTGACTGCACAATTTCTAAAAAGGACAAATAATATGGAGCTGAGGCAGTAAGTGTGTTGGCACAAGACATTTAATTGCTTTGCTTTTTAATAAATCAATATTAATATTAATTATGACTCAAACCCAGGAAATAAACTTTACAATGTCCCTAGAAGATATGTTTCCTCCATTTTGGCTTCATCATAATGGATATGATAGAAATTAGCCCACGCCTATTCCCCTAAGCTCAGTTAAGAAGACCCAATTAAATTACAAATATAAGATAGGGTTTTTCATCAAGGGACTTCATCCAGTACAGGCCCAATAAGAAAGATTTGGTTCATTTACACCAAGTGGGCCAAAGAAGGAAGATACAAAGTAGAAGTCCAAAGGCCCATTCACATGGTGTGCTTCTTATTTCAAGAGGATGACTAAACATCCTAGGAGAAGCCCAATATCACGCCAAGAAGCCCAAGACACGCGTCCAAGATCAATTCAAGATTCCAAGCTTTGAATTTTACATTTCATCTTTTGGATGTAACTTTATTAATTTTAGCTTTTAATTATTTTAGTGTGATTTAAATTATATTTATAGTTTTTAGAATAATGTAAGATGCCAAGTAAGATATAAATTGAAAATCAAGACATAGGTGTGTGTGTGTGTGTGTGTCACATATGGTAGGCTATTTAGGCGCCAAGATTAGTTAGTTATCCTAGAATAGGTTGACTTATTTTGTAAATAATCCATATTGGATTAGGAAGCCAATTGCAATTAGGATAAAGTTGTTGTAACCAACTCCCCTTTGGATAAGGAGTCCTAATCCAAGAGGAGGTTGGAGTAGTTAGGCGTCTAGTATTAGGATTCCTTGGCTTGCACGCTAAGTAGGAGAATCCTAGTCATATTAGTTGGCTTGCACGCCAAGTCAAGGTAGTCTAGTCCATATAGGACTCCATTAGTATAAATAGTTAGGTTTGTAGCCTTTCAAAGGCAATCTCCTTTGTATTATGAATACAGTTAAGCTTTTAGCTTTCCCCCCTGAGTGTTTGGATAAACCTCGTTTGATCTCTTCTATTGTATCTTGGTATGACACCCAAGTGGTTAGGAAGAGCTTGATCCTAGGTTGCGGTCGAAGATCAAGTTAGCCCTAGGGTTTTTTTCTTGTGCATTCAAGTTAGATTCCTAGAACTATCCGTCTTTATCTTTCTGTCAATACAGTTAAGATAATCACACCCTTTGTCTTTCTATCAATATAGTTAAGACAAATCATTAACCTCCTATTCTCCCCCTCCTCCAACGTCAACCCTACTCTCTCATTCTCTCAATCTCGCCACCTCCTCCCACTCTCTCTCTCCATAACAAACCTCTAACAAACTCCCTGTCTCTCTTCCAACAACCTTCTGCTCACCTCCTCCTCTCCCAAAGGCCTCACGCCACAAATTTCATCCTCCCTCCCATCTCTCTTACGTCACTCTCTTTTTCTCCCCCTCCAAGAATCAATCTTTCATCCTCTTTCCCATTCAAGAATCAATCTTTCTTGATTCTTGAAACCACAAAAGTCCTCACGAAAAAATAGCCTCACATTAAACCTAATTCACGAGTTTTCCCCTCTTTCTTTCTCCATAATCTCGTGAACCCTCCCATCTTTCAGTCTTGGTTGCACGTGTAATTGATTATTACTGGAACAAGAGTCTTTCTTTGTCCCGTAATATATCAAAAGTGGTATCAGAGCTCTAGGTTGGTGTTGAGTGCAACCCTGAACTCCACGGAGTTAATCCAAACACATAACCTTCAAATCTTCAGTTCCAAAAGCTTAACCTGCAAGTCCACAAGCTTAACCTGCAAGTCCAAAAGTTTAACCTGCAATACCAAACACATAACGTACAAATCCTCAGTGTCAACCTGACATTCCAAACTCCATCCTATGGCGTCTAGAAGCACAAGCAATGAAGGTAATGATCCTAATGAGCAATGGAAGCAAGAAAAGGCTGAACTGGAAGGAAAGGTGGCTTACCTTTCAAAGTAACTCGAGAGATACATACATCTACAACAATACGAGCTTAGAGATTCATCCAAGGAGGGCTCCTACGACAGACCTAGTGAAGTTGAGCGATCTGAAAGCTCAATCAGGAGGCCACGTCGACCTAGGCGTGAATCAAGGGAAGAAATACTCGACTTCAAAGTTGATATTCCTGAATTCGACGGTAATCTTGATCCTAAAATCTTTCTTGATTGGATTCAAACTATTGAAAGAGTCTTTGATCTTAAAGATGTGTCTGATGATAAGAAAGTGAAGTTCATTGCTCTTAAACTTAGAAAGCATGCTAGTATTTGGCGGACTAACCTACAGAAGAAGCGACAGCATGCCGGGAAAGAAAAGATTCGTTCTTGGGAAAAGATGAAAAAGAAACTTCATTCAAAGTTTCTTCCTGCAAGCTACTTCAAAGATAATTATTTTCGGCTGCAACAACTATCCCAAGGGTCTAAATCTGTTGAAGAGTATACTAAAGAATTCGAACACCTACTCTGGAGGTGTGATTTGAAAGAAGATGAACCCCAAACTCTTGTGAGGTATCTTGCTGGCTTAAACGACAACATAAGGTATGTGGTGGAACTTCAACCTTATGAAACTCTTGATGAACTAAGTACTTTGGCTAACAAGGTGGAACAGCAAAAGAAAAGAAGAGGCAAGGAGACACCAAACAGGAACCCTAGTTCCCAAAGAACCCCCTACTCGCCTCAAACATACACTCCACAAAAAAGCCAAACCCCCTCCCAAACGATCGCCACAAAAACGTCCAACCCAACGCCCCAAACCGTGACAAAGCCCACACAGGTCACGCCTATGGACAAGAAGAGGTGTTTCAAGTGTCAAGGGCTCGGTCATATTGCTTCTGAATGCCCTAACAAGAGAGCCATCACACTCATGGAATTTCAAAACGCTCTCTTTGAACCTGAACCGAAGGATAAACAAGAGGAAACCCACGCTACTCATACTGAATCTGAAGAAGAGATCATGGAAGAACCAGATCAAGGGGAGATGCTAGTTATGAGGAGAGTTCTGAATAGCTCTCCAGCTCCTGAAGATCTGCAACAACGGGAAGCTATCTTCCATTCCTGCAGTACTGTGCAAGGGAAAGTTTGTTCTTTGATCGTCGATGGTGGAAGCTATACTAATGTAGTTTCAACTACTATGGTGAACAAGCTACAACTCCCTACAAGCCCACACCCTACGCCCTATACTATTCAGTGGCTCAATTAGGGTAAAGGCTTGAAAGTGAATCTGCGCTGTTTGGTAAGCTTTTCTATCGGGAAGTCTTATCAAGATTCCACTTGGTGCGTTGTACTACCTATGGATGCCTGTCATATTGGTTATTTGATAAGAGTGTTACACATGATGGAAGAGCTAACACCTACACTATGATGGTGAAAAACAAGAGGGTCACGTTAGCTCTCCTAAAGGCATCACAATTAGCAACCTTCTGCTCACCTCCTCCTCTCCATAACAAACCTCTAACAAACTCCCTCTCTCTCTTCCAACAACCTTCTGCTCACCTCCTCCTCTCCCAAAGGTCTCACGCCACAAACGTCCTCCTCCCTCCCATCTCTCTCACGTCACTCTCTATTTCTCCCCCTCCAAGAGTCAATCTTTCATCCTCTTTCCCATTCAAGAATCAATCTTTCTTGATTCTTGAAACCATAAAAGTCCTCACGACAAAATAGCCTCACATTAAACCTAATTCACGAGTCTTCCCCTCTTTCTTTCTCCATAATCTCGTGAACCCTCCCATGTTTCAGTCTTGGTTGCACATGTACATGTAATTGATTATTACTGGATCAAGAGTCTTTCTTTGTCCCGTAATACATCAGGGTATCCTTCTTGAAATAAAATATATTTTTTTTCCTTTTGTCTCTTCTAATTTGCATAGGTCAATGTGGTTTAGGTTTGTTAAAAATCAAGAAAAATCTAGAAAAATCTTGAAGAGAAGCCTTAGAAAAGTCCCTAGAAAATCCTAGATAATTTGAGGAGCATGCTCTAGATTTTTCCTTCCTAGATTTTTCTTTTCTAGATTTTTCCTACCACCACCTCCTTTCTACAAGTATAAATATAGGTGGTGGGACTTTCATTTGCATCAATCATCAACAAGAGTTGTAATAAATTCTCCCTCCATCAATAAGAAAAGTTTCTCCTTGATACAATCCTTCCTCCATTTCTACAAAATACTTTTATCTTCAAATACCCAAAAACCTAACAGTGGTATCGGAGCCACATTAACCCAAGTCCTTCTATCAAACCTACATCTTTCAAAAATTAATCATCAACCTTCAAGCCATATCCCAACTCTCAAATAAATCATCCATCAAATCCAACTCCACAAAATTAAACATGGTCTCCCTTCAAACCCCAACCACGACTTTAACTATCTCCCAAATTTGAGGTCACCCATATTTGATGGGGAGAATTATTAAATATGGAGTATTCAAATGAAAACATTCTTCATGGCGCAAAGTTTATGGGATGTGGTAGAAAAGGGATGTGATAAACCACCTAAGGAGAACAAGAAGGAGAAGGATTCAAAAGAGAAGAAGGATGGAGAAGGAAAGCCAGCGGAAGAAGGAAAATCATCATGGGATGAAAGTAAGGAGGCACAATATCAAGAGAATTACAAGAGGGATATTACGGCCCTTCATCACATCTATCAAGCAATCACTCCAACAATCTTCCCTCGGATTACGGCTACGACAACGGCCAAGGAGGCTTGGACAATCTTGAAGGAGGCATACCATGGCACTTACAAGGTAATATCAATTAAACTTCAAACTTTGTGGAAGGATTTCGATACACTATTAATGAAGGAGGATGAAACAATTCAAGCATTCTTCGATCGTATCACTAGCATAATAAATAAATTGATCGAAGATAAGAAGGTGATACAAAAGGTACTAAGGAGCCTTCCACCAAAGTTTGATCATATAGTGGCTGCAATAGAAGAATCTAAAGATCTATTTACGCTCACCCTCACCGAGTTAGCAGAGTCTCTCCAAGCACATGAGGAGAGAATGCGTAGATTCACACACCAGCCACTAGAGTAGGCTTTTCAAGCCAAATTGAAATTCTCCAATCATGAGAATAAAAAGGAGAATAGCCATGGTAGGAAGACACTATCCAATAACCGTAGCTGGGGGAGAGGAAGTTACAAGAATCAAGGAAGTCATGGAGATCGAAAACCAGGGTCATACTGTAAGATATGCAAGATGTCCAACCATGATACAACGGATTGTCGGTTCAAATGCAAGAAATGTACATGGCACATACATCATGTACGAGATTGTAAGAAATGACAACGGGATGAGGACAACTTCATGGAGAAAGGCGACCCAAGTGAAAACGTATTCTACTCATGTCTGAATGCCACGCAAGAAGCACAAGACTCATGGTATGTGGATAGCGGTTGTTCCAACCATATGACGGGAAATCGAGATTCCTTTGTGGAGCTGAATGAAGACATAAAATCCAACATCACGCTTGGTGACGGGAGAACACGTGAAGTCGAGGGCAAGGGAACACTCGCAGTAAAGGAAAAAAACGGCTCGACCAAGTATATTCAAGACGTCCTATACATACCTGGGGTAGCTCATAATCTCCTAAGTGTGGGCCAACTCCTTAAAAAGGCTATCAGGTGAACTTTGATGACGATAGATGCATCATAATTGACAAGAAGATGTACCAAGTTATAGCATACATCGCAATGGAGCCCAACAGGATTTTCCCCTTATCAATGCCAACGAAGGAGAAGGTGGCTCTCAGCTCCATCACGGATGCCACAACCTTATGGCATCAAAGGTATGGCCATCTAAACCTTGACAGTCTTAAAGTCTTGAAGCGAAAGAACATGGTTATTGGTTTGCCCACAATAGAAAACAAAAGGAATATATGTGAGGGCTGCATAATGGGAAAAATGCATAGATTACCATTCACTAAAATCACGTCGAAAGCTAAAGCCCCCCTACAGCTGGTCCATGCCGATATTTGGGGTCCAGTTCGTAATCTTAGCCTGGGTGGCAAAAGATACTTCTTATTGTTCGTGGATAACTACACTCGCATGATATGGGTGTACTTCCTCGAACAAAAGTCAGAAGCATTCTCATATTTCCAACAATTCAAGGCCATTACGGAAAAACAAAGTGGGCACAATGTCAAAATATTGAGGACATACCGTGGGAGAGAATTCCATCAGAATGAGTTCGATTATTACTATCGAAAACATGGCATCAAAAGGGAGCTCACAGTAAGACGCACTCCACAACAAAATGGAGTTGCAGAGAGGAAGAACAGAACAATAGTTGAGATGGCCTACAGCATGTTGCAAAGCGAAAATGTTTCGAAGAACTTTTGGGCGGAAGCAGTAAATACAACCGTTAGATTTTTCGAAGTTCGAGATTTTTCTAGATTAAGAGGGAGTGTTAAAAATCAAGAAAAATCTAGAAATCTTGAAGAGAAGCCTTAGAAAAGTCCCTAGAAAATCCTAGATAATTTGAGGAGCATGCTCTAGATTTTTCCTTTCTAGATTTTTCTTTTCTAGATTTTTCCTACCACCACCTCCTTTCTACAAGTATAAATATAGGTGGTGGGACTTTCATTTGCATCAATCATCAACAAGAGTTATAAGCAATTCTTCCTCCATCAATAAGAAAAGTTTCTCCTTAATACAATCATTCCTCCATTTCTACAAAACACTTTTATCTTCAAACACCCAAAAACCTAACAAGGTCCCTTCTTAAGCTTGATAAGATTATCCTTTTCTAACCTAACTTAACATTAACTTAACTTATACCATCCAAAAGAATATGATTTACTTTTAGATAATTTATATTTAAAACTCTTTATTCAACTCGTCTCGCGAGACGAGATTTTCGTAAGATGAGTCTCATTCTTACTATTGAAATGTCCTACGTACACGACCTCATTCCATTCTCATTTCATGCCACGTCAGCAGTGAATTGAATTGAAACTCACCATTGCAGATGCTCTAATTAACAGTGATTTTGCTGAACCTAATGACAATTATGTTGACTCCCTAAATCCATAAATATTGTCATATACTCATACTTACCACTGTGTCCAGACTCATAGCTCGTACAATAGTAAAGGTCAGGGATATTGTCGTCCAATAGTAAAGATTGGTATATTACAATCCAACACCCCCAAAGATCGATATATTATCATCCAAAAACCCTTTTTTTTAATTGTCGGCCCGTTTTCCGTGTCAACAACTTTGACCGTTAATTTCTCGGTATAGATAATGATTCATCATACAAAATTGATACCATTAGATTCATACTAAAAAATATTTTTGAAAAAGTATAAAATTAAATTTTTTTGATAAAATATTATATAAAAAATTATTGAAGAAAAATAAAGTTTGAAAAACGTGAAGGTCAGTTATTAAAAAAACGGAGGGAGCATATGGTTGGTTTATCGGTCTTCCATGGTCGGTTAATGAGGCAAACTTAAATTGTAAATTTTACTCAGGATGAAGGAAAGAAATCATTAGGTAGGAATGACCATTGTAAGATTATTGAGATTTGTTTCATGTATACTTCTCTTTGGACCCTAATGCAGAACATATATTTGAGAGTAATATTCCCATCAATTTCAAGCAATGCCCAACACTTCAACCCGAAAACCATCATCATCAATAAACCAAAAATAAAATAGAATAAAACAACAAATTAAAATGTAAACTTTTCACCCTCAAAAGGTGTTCATGCATGAAGCAAAAACATTAGATACGCCAAAAAAATAATATGGAATTAAAACCATGTTCTTTTGCGCTGTAAATTAGGTACGGTATATGGTATGGTATGGTATGGTATGGTAGTATTGAGAAAAGTGTGGTATGGTATGGTAGATATAGTAAAACTTGTGGTAAGAATGATTGATGTGATGATTCAGGAGAGAGTATGTGAAAAGTAGAGGAGAAAAGTAAGGAGAGCCAAAAGTAAGGCGAGATAAAGTTATAATTGTTGTGTTAAAGTGTGACATGATTAGATGATATGGTATATATGAAAGAATTGTGGTAAGTGTGGAAAAACATAGCAGGTACGGTGTAGAACCGCACAAAAGAACTGGGTCTAAGATATGTTTACCTGACATCAATGTACTCCAACAAATAATATGGAGTAGCTTGATTCATTGGGAACCCATGTTTGATAATACGAGGGAGTTCTTCATTGAGATAATCTATGTTGTCATACTGATGAAGATGGACTTTATCAGAAGCAGAATTCAGAAAAGTAGAGAGAGGCAAACAACTGGCAAAATTTTGTCCAACCTGGATTATTTGAATTGTCCAACCCGGGAAAAATCGGGTTTGGACATAGATTTTTCGTCCGAATTTTGATATTGACCGAATATTCGGACATAAAATTTCTCTTTCTTCTACTGTCCGAACCCGATTTTAGCTTCGTCTGAATTGTCCAATCCGGTCCGATCCGAAATAAAACTGGGTCCGGACATGAATTTTTCATCCGAATTTTGACATTGACCGAATTTGTCTAACCCAAATTTACCGAACTTGAATTTTTGCTAGCGCTAGGCAAACTGACGTAGGAACTGACCGAGGGAGAGAGATATAGAAAGACTTTCAGTGTGCTTGATTGAGGGAGACCTGACCTAAATTGATAAATGAAAATTTTACATCTCCTGTGCAGTTATTTTAACCGCTTCAATAGTTAACATTTAATGGGTCATTATTCTTTTTAGTTTATTGTAATTTTTTTTCAAGGGCTTCGATTGGGGAATAGACTTCATCCAACGGTTAGAATTACATGTGGCTCCGAAAGTTACTCTCACGATGGTCAAATCTAGTTTATTACTGCAAGTTTTTATTCGCACGTTAAATGTGCAAGGATTTATATATGTTGTCTTCTCTATATTTTTTTATTGTCTCTATTTTAAATCAGTAAAATTTTACATAAATGACTATTAATTTAATTTAAACATGTGTATGATAATCTAAACATGAAACTACTAATGTTAATTAGGTTCTAAAAAAAACTATTCTATTACTATAATGTTTTATCTTTTTTTTTGATAAAATATAATCTGTCAATTATGATAGTTATATTTTCATTATTTTTCTCATCGTTGACTTTTTAAAAGTTCAAGTCCACCCTTTTTGCATTTAAAGAGATCCAAAAATTTTTTAAAAAAAAACACAAAAAGTTCAAATTAGAGACTACGCGAAATGATTGACCGTAGTAATAAAAAAATGTTAGAAGATAAGGAAAATTATTTATTATATAAAGTTTAAGATATGTAGCTTAAATAAATAAGGAAAGTACTGCTATTTGTACTTTTTAAATAAAAAAGTTCCTCCAACCTAATTATCAAAATGTGTGTGCTAAAATGGTAAAATAAGAAAAATAGATTTGTCAATATTATTTTTTATATTTTCAAAAAGAAATGCCTTAAATAATACTAATGAACTGGATTGATTTGATTATGGCATAATTTGTGCTCATTGATGTAGTGAACGTTTTTAGTTGAAAATTACTACTTATTATTAAAATAATTGATGTAAAAAATCATTAAAATACTAATTCGAAGAAGGATAAAACACATAAAAAGTATCTTGAGATAAGATCAACTCCTACCATCGCCACATTTTAATTAGGGGTAAAAAGTGGATGGGATGTGAAATCTGAGCAAATAATACTACTAGTTTCCGAGTTTAGTTTCTAGCATTCGTGGGTATTGCTCTTGATAATTTGAAGAATACGGATGACGAAAAGTGAATTAATGTTGATGGGTTTTTTGCATTTTGGACCCTAAACTTTAGGGGTATTTTTTCTGAACCATTTGGTTTCAACTTTAATTTTTTGGACCCTAAAGTTTGTAGGTTGAAAAAACTGACCCTAAAGTTTGTGAGCTGAAAAAGAAGCTCGTTTCCTTTTTTTTTCTTTCCATGTTAGAATTTCTCTCTCAATTGGCGTCAAACTTCAAGACTAAGGTTAAAACTGATATTAAAGTAATAATAAACCTCTCTTATTCATGTTGGTGTTACTTAAACCCCTGTACTCAGGGGTCTAAGTAGCCGCGACATTAATAAGAGAGGTGTATTATAACTTCAATATCAGTTTTAACCATAGTCCTGAAGTTTGACGTCAATCAGGAGATGAATTCAAACATGAGAAAAAAATAAAAAAAGAGATAGGGGCCTTTTTTTCAACCCACAAATTTTAGGGTTCTTTTTTTCAACCTACAAACTTTAGGGTCCAAAAAATTAAAGTTGAAACCAAAGAGTTCAGAAATAAAATACCCCTAAAATTTGGGGTCCAAAATGCAAAAAACCCTAATGTTGATACATTAGGCATCCTACTAATTTTTGGAAATTTTTTTGGAGTAATTTGAAGAATATGGAAGAATATGGTTTAGTAACCATAAATTTTGGGGGAAAAAAATCCATCTTTGTGCCAAATGAGGGCAGTTGAAACTTGGCAGTGGCTTGGGGCGTCAGTAGTGCATTAGAGGAAGTTGGCAGTGGACAAATAACTATATTTCTCATCCAAACTATTTTTCTTTTATTGTAAATTACAATTATACCCTTATATTTTAAATTGGAAGATGGGCAAAATTGGCAATGTAAAATTTACAGACCATAAAGCCTTCTCTCTTTATATATAACATAGATTAATGGTAGATATATCTATTAGAATAAATTTGAACTATTTCTAACTCTTTCCAATAGTTTTGATTCCTTTCAGCTCTTTCCAGTTTCTTCCAACTTTGATAAACTCCTTACAATTTTGATCAACTTCTTCCAACTCTCAGCTCTATTTTTTCAACTCAAAAAAATAGACTGCTTGTAAGATATCTTTCTAATGACAATGATTTCATGTTTTTTTATAATTAAAGGACTAATGCCCAAAAATAACATAATAAGAAACGCTAACTAAGCACTAAAAAAACATCACAACAAAACAAAATTACCCCAACAATAAAAGTGACAATTCCAACCCCAAGAGTACTAATAATAAATGAGTAAAGCAAGACTATCACATGCTGAGCTTGTCAAGTCCTTCTCTGAGGTCACATGTTGCTCAATTCACCACTCACAAACAAGGGAAACGTGTGTTGTGTAGACTTCCACAATTGCCAAAGGACAGTAGATGTTGACTCTATAAAACATGTAATAATTTTGATGATAACAAACACGATAAAATTAGTCATATGTATGAGGTTGGAAAATGAAGTGGTTTTATTATTATGTCCAAATACATTGACTCAAATCCTATATCGTTTTGGCAACAATTAATATGATTTAGTTTGATAAACATTGAGATTGTTTGTCAAATATGATATGGTATTATTTTCTTACTTATAATATATATTCTTTGAATATCATATCCTATTAGTAAGATGGAAAAATTAGAAAAGGCAAATGGCAAGATATTGGCTCTAAACATTTGATATTAATGTTGCTAATTTTTCCAAAACTAACGTGCAGTTAAGGTCTCAAAAGTTTGCCTTACCTAAATGACGTGGCGAATCAAGAAAGATATTATACTGAAGTTGGCTTCTCCACATCCATGCATAATATCAAGATGCATATCAAGAATGAAGATATCTAATCTTGCCCTCATTACTTGATCCCTTAAGGTCAACTATAAATATGCGAAGTATGTGATATTTCAAGAGACAAGAATCACAAGGAAATATCTCACTTTGAGCATTATTGTTTCATACTATTGTTTGTGAGATCACAAAAAAATTATTGTATTACATTTCTATTTATTATTTGAGCCAAGAGTATTAGGGTGAGGACTATGAGTTGAGAGGTCAACTCTCCACACTTGATTGAGAGGCGATATCGAGTGGTGAGATCTTGGGATTGTACTCCGAAATTGAGTTCGGAGGAACATCGTAAACAACTATCGGGATTTGTCTATCTTTTATTTACGCTATTTATTTTCCGCATTTTATTTAATTAACTAGCCTAATTAAACTTTCAATTTGTATCAGAGCCTAACCTACTCTTTAAGACTTTACCGTTTGTAGGATTGATCTAATGGCTAGTTATGGATATAATTTTGATTATTTTCCTTCTCCTTTTAATGGTTCTAACTATTCTTTTTGGAGTGACAGGATGAAGACGTCTATACAACCCACTACAATGAGGTTTGTAGCATTGTTATCCATGGATCAAATGTTGACAGAGCAAGAAATGAGTTCACCAAAGATTATATGAAATATGTCTCACTGAACTCAAGAGCTATGCATATATTGTTTTGTGAAATTTTTGATAATATTCTTGAACAAGTTATTAGTTGTGAAAATGCCAAGAATATTTGGGATACTCTCTATTTATTATATGGCTCTAATGAAGAATGTTTAGATTTTGATGTGAACAAACAGGAAGAGATTATTGTGATAGAGGAATCCAAAGATTGCAATATTGAAGAGTCAGTTGAAAAAGTAGAACAAGTTGAGCAAGATATTGAAGAAAAGATTCAACCATTGTCGACTCTACTAAATGAGAAAAGTGAGGTAAAATCTCAAATGATTTATACTTCTCAATCTTGTCTTGATCCGGTTAATTTGAATTTTAGAACAAATATATATGGTTTAAAATTTTGCAAATATAGTACTAGGTCAAGGCATGTCAAGATTAAGAAGAAAAAATTATTTACATCATTATTATCTTACACTCCTAACCATTATGGACCCAAAAAGAAACGGGTACCAAAATCTTGTTTGAGGAATTTCTTTTTGCAGAGACCTAAGAGTAATGAACAAGATTATGGAGATCAAATAGAGTTTTGCGTTGGCAAAGTCAAATGGTGTAATCGAGCATTTAAGATTTTTCTAAACTCAAGTGTACATGGTAGTCTTAAAGTTCCACAATCAAATGCCTTAAAGGTTGTAAGTCTTGGATTGCCCAAGGTAAAACTGAGGTAAATTTTTAAAATTTGAACTGTCCCCCTTCATTCTAATCACATATTTAATAAGAGGTGAAACGAATTTTATGTGATTATAAAGTATTAGTTTGATTAGTCTCTTGTTTGATTATGTGTTGCATCAATTTCATTTTTGATAGGGAAAATATCTTAATTACTAAATCATATATATTGCTTAATTTCTCATTATGATATATAGACCATGATTACATAACTATTGCATCTCCCATTTCCTTAAGTTAACTGAGACTTACTTGCTGTGTGAAATATTTATTTCTAACTTGTAATCATTCACATGCAATAATAATTTTTGAAAGGGGGATGAGTAATAATAATAATAATAATAATAATAATAATAATAATAATAATAATGTGGCGTATATAAAATTGGACTTTGAATAGAATGATTTTATTGTTGCATGTAAGTTTGTGGACTTACAAGCTTAACTCTTTGTTCGTTTTGGGAAGAGTATAAATTAAGGGGGAGCTATGCTATTAATTTCACATGTTATATTTCTTAACAATTTTTAAAGGTGACAAAGGGGGAGAAAAATAGATTGATGGTAAGTATGAGCATGGGCTAAGGTATATATATCTATATCGGTTCATACTAGTTATTGAATTGTTTCTCATTATCAAAAAGGGGGAGATTGTTGACTCTATAAAGCATGTAATAATTTTGATGATAACAAACACGATAAAATTAGTCATATGTATGAGGTTGGAAATTGAAGTGGTTTTATTATTATGTCCAAATACATTGACTCAAATCCTATATCGTTTTGGCAACAATTAATATGATTTAGTTTGATAAACATTGAGATTGATTGTCAAATATGATATGATATTATTCTCTTACTTATAATATATATTCTTTGAATATCATATCTTATTAATAAGATGGAAAAATTAGAAAAGGCAAATGGCAAGATATTGGCTCTAAACATTTGATATTAATGTTGCTAATTTTTCCAAAACTAACGTGCAGTTAAGGTCTCAAAAGTTTGCCTTGCCTAAATGACGTGGCGAATCAAGAAAGATATTATACTGAAGTTGGCTTCCCACATCCATGCATAATATCAAGATGCATATCAAGAATCAAGATATCTAATCTTGCCGTAATTACTTGATCCCTTGAGGTCAACTATAAATATGCGGAGTATGTGATCTTTCAAGAGACAAGAGACACAAGGAAATATCTCACTTTGAGCATTATTGTTTCATACTATTGTTTGTGAGATCACAAAAAAATTATTGTATTACATTTCTATTTATTATTTGAGCCAAGAGTATTAGGGTGAGGATTAGGAGTTGAGAGGTCAACTCTCCACACTTGATTGAGAGGCGATGTTGAGTAGTGAGATCTTGAGAGTAGAGAAGACTCTAAGATCGGTTGTCATAATCTATCCTAATAATAATTCAAAGTTAAATCCTAGAGTTTGAGAACTCTAGGCGGTGACGTACTCCGAAGTTGAGTTCGGATGAACATCGTAAACAACTACCGAGTTTTGTCTATCTTTTATTCCGCTATTTACTTTCCGCATGTTATTTAAGTAACTAGCCTAATTAAACTTTCAGTGGACAATACCCAATAAGCAAACCCTGAGAACATGTCATTGATGTGTAGCTGTTGCCACGGCTCAAAATGGTCACTCTCAATTTAATTGCATTGCTACAAAGTGCAGAGCAACCAAAACAAAATTAAAAAAAATTGAACTCATTATAATTTATAAATAACCTTAGACCAAAGTTTAGTTAATTAAACAAAATAAAATTTATAAAATATATTGTAAAAAATTCTTAGTTAAACATAATTTTTGGCACAATTAATATGGATTGGGGTAATATATGAAAAGCAATCTCATTTCTCGGTGGCCCTTTAATTCTTAAATTGCCCATAACCTATCGACCACTCCACCAATCTTCTTCTATATATCTTCAATAATACTCCTCTGATTTTTTTTAATTGTCGTCCATTTTCCGTGTCATCAACTTTGACCGTTAATTTCTTGGTATATATAATGTTTTATCATACAAAATTAATACCGTTAGATTCATACTAAAAAGTAGTTTTAAAAAAGTATAAAATTAAATTTTTTTAATAAAATATTATATAAAAAATTATTGAAGAAAGATAAAACTTAGAAAACGTGAAAGTCAGTTATTTAGAAACGAAGGGAATATAACTTAAGCAAATACCTAGTTAGTATAGATTACATCATCCATATGTGCCCCACTTCGCACATAACCGCTTTTGTCGGTATTGGATAAAAATGCTACTGAACTTTGCAAAAATTGCAAATTTGCCACCCGAAAAAAAACATGTAATGAAAGTGTCATTCATTTATGTTATCTGTGACAAAAATGCCACTTTAACGATTTTTTACCTACAATAGTCGGTTATATGCAGGTTTAGGGTTTAATATCTTCATTAAGCATTAAAATTTCCCCACCCTAAACTATCTCCCAAATTAATTATCTCCCAAATTTTTTACGCCCCCTCCTCCCCAACCCAGTTCATCTTCTTCTTCCTCAACCCTTCTTCAATCTTCTATGTTTTGTCCACCATAACCCACATTTTCCTCATCTCTTCTTCTTCATTTTCTGGGCAAAAAAAAAATTATAATTTTTAGTGAAATTAGGTTTAGGATGCTCATCTTCTTCTTCCTCCCTCAACTCCCCTCTTCAATCTCCTCTGCCCCTCTCTACATAATACAGACCAACACACATTCAAACCCTAACATCCCAACGCAGACCCACCCTGTCCCGTGCCCTAACCTTCACTTGCCAAAACCACCAGGAGATTTGAGTCTTCAAGCAACTTCCCTAACAGTAAAAAAAAAGTTACAAATTGAACATTAGGAAGTGACAAATCGTCAAATCCCAAGTCATATATTTGGAGCATACCTTGAAAGAAATAGTTCTGGCAAGAGAATCAAGGTCTTCAAGCTACTTCCCAATCCTGATGTCATTCCCAATCTGAGTCTTCAAGCACTCTCAAACCCTAATTTCATCTTCAACCCATCCTATTCTCCATTAAAACCCACTACAACCTTTTCAATCCACAACCCTGCTTCTGGGACTTCTAATTTACCCAATTGGGTATCCAATTCGCAGCAATTCAACCTCAAGAATCATTGAAAATTTCTCCAAGATCCAAGATTCAATCTCGAGGTTTTTACTGTGGGTAACTGGGTACCCAGTGAATGCATTAGTTTGAGAAGTAGAAAACTTGGGTGTTTTAGGGTTAAATGTGGAGGGTTAGAGAAAGAAAGTGAGAAGGATGCTCATTGATGATTTTTGCGTGAGGAAGAAGATGAGTGAGGAAGTAGAGGAGATTGAAGAGCAGTTTAGGGAAGAAGAAGAAGATGAGCATCTGCGCATCTGGGTTGAGGGGGACAGTAAAAAATTTGGGGGATAATTAATTTGGGTGGGTATTTAATTTAGGTAGACAGTTTAGGGTGGAGGGGAAATCTTAATAACTAATTAAAGTATTAAGCATCCTTCACCTGTTTATAACCGGCCAAAACAAGTCATAAACCGGTAAAGTGGCATTTTTGTCACAGATAACATAAATGAATGGCACTGTCATTACATGTCTTTTTCAGGTGGCAAATTTGTAATTTTTGCAAAGTTCAGGGGCATTTTTATCCATGAACTCGACTTATCTTCTTCCCTTCATGCAATTAATATTCATTTTTTATTGAGAGATTCTCCCATGAAGGTCATGATTGAAAGTCTTTTTCAACTGCCCTAATTGAATTTATTGTCAACCGTCTATTTGCTTTGCAAAAAATATAATTTGATTTGATGATACTTTACCTTTTATTATAAAATAATATTATTTCCTTTTTCTAAGAATTCACGTCATCACGTCTCTGCTCCTTTTGTCATTCACTAATGCACACACCACATTGACGAGGTTGAATAAAACTCCTTTTTCAGACATTATTTTATAATCACTTTTCATTTTATTTGTCTAAACTCCGATGATATCAACGATCCAGAAAGTTTTCTTAAATCCTACCTAGTTCAATTGAATCAAATTCTCCCCAAAGACCAGCACTTCAGCTATGGGTTCATCACTGTAAATCCGACCCGTCCAGTCTTAGTAGTCCTCTCATTTATCCTTGCTTTTAAATTTAGTTGCTACTGAAAAAACTCAAACATTGATATGGTGTATTCGAGTGTAAGAGGGGTTTTTTAAATTCTGGACTTTGAAAGATGCAGTAATTAATTCTGGACCCTTAGTTTCCCATGTTAATTTTTTGAAATCTAAAATTTATGAGCTCACACAGTCACCCTATGACACAAATGGCTTCTAGCAACAATCAAAAGTGTTGCCTTAGATGGCAAAAATGTTGCCAAAGACCTTATGCAACACTTAGTTTGATGTTGCCTTATGTGGGTGTTGCATTAGATCTAAGGTAACAGTTTTTTGGTTTCTGGCAACACTTTTTTCTACTGTTGCCCAAAAGTTCAAAAACTGTTGCCATAGCCTTGGCTATTGCAACACTTTTCACTACACACTAATGCAACAAATTTTCCCCTATGGCAACACTTTACATGCAATTGATTTTTCACCTATAGCAACAGTTTTCGTGTCATTATTGCAACATATTTTTATCTCTGGCAACAATTATTTATATTGCCAAATGCCAAGATGAGCTCAATAACATCCTGCGGAATATACATGCAATTCAATCAAAATTACATGTTCATAAAGTGCTTCTTGATTTCATCATATCAATTGAAGTCAAATACGATATCCAACATTTTTAATTGCAAAAGTTAACCCTCACATCTATTTGTTCATGTCATCCAAACCCTTAGCTAAAGTAATATGTATAAGTAGACCAAAATTAACAAGTACAATGATTTTTCAATGTGCATTTCAACCAAATGATAGAAACACAATGATCTTCAAAATGTACTTCATGCTTGAGGAGGTAGTGGATGACCAAAAACAACTTCAACCCATCAACGGACGTCTACACAAGGAAAAAAAACAATCAGTAATTTATGTTTTAACTTCAAATCTACGCAAAGGTTGAATCAAATAGAAAAATCAATTTGTAATTCACATTTCAACCTCAAATCTATAGGAGGTTGCATCACACACATAATCTAGTCACAAAAGTCATAAAGAAGCGTTCAAGATAAAAAATTTGGCACCATGTAAAACATAAATTGAGTATTGACCTATATAGTACATAAATAAACTACAAAAGATGGTGACAAGAATGAGCTAACTTAGATTTTACAAAATGAACTATGAAGCCAAAGAGAATGGAGGAGCTTCTCAAGTTGTATTTTTTAAGGGAAATATCAGTTAAATGCAACATTATTCAACTAATCTTTCCTTTTAGATGATCTAGGTTTCATATTGCATAAGATGTTTTTTAATTTCTATTTTTTTTGGTGATCAATAAATGGCCAATAGGCCTAATTCAATCAACAAACAAATAATTTCAAACAATAGACATGACAACCCAACATATACAAACAAAGGTCAAGGGACAAAAAAAATCCCTTAAGATTCTAAAGCACACAAAAAGATAAAGACAATATAATTGAATTGAGATATCAATAAATAAACCACAAAAAGACAAAGAGACAAGAGCTTACTTGAAGGAGGGTATACATTTCAAGCTGTAATTAAAAAAAGAACCAAATAAAAAAAAAAAGAAAAAAGACAAGGACTTCAGGTAGGGCGTGTTAAAAGAAGATAGATAATGATAGGATCGAGAAGAATTGATATTTAAAGTAGAGGAAGATAGATAATGACATGAGAAGAATTACTTACCAAGGTGTAGCATGTTACTTTGCAAGTAAAGAAGATGTGATGGCTTGTCCAAGCATCTCACTTATCATGTTTGGGCACATTTCTAGCTAGCTTGTAGGCGAGTCCATGCCCTTGCAGCTACATTATCAAGCAATTTATCCTTTTGAGCTTCAAATTCTTGTTTCATATCCAGTGCCAATTTCTCCTTTTGAGCTTCAAAGTCCTTTTGCATTTCATCCTTTTGAGCTTCAAAGTCCTTTTACATTTCAGTTGCTAAACTCAACTTTAAAGCACCAATATATTCTTGCGGTATAACAACTGACTGTGCATCACGTTTATCTTCGCTTGTTTTGTTCAGATTTTTCATTGACACGCCTCTTCCATACAGCAGTACCCATTTCTTTTCTTTAATCTTCATCACTTTGTCAAATGGATCTCCATGATCAATAGAAAGTCCCGCTTCTTGTAGAGCTGCCAAATCTTTCATCTTTTCCTGTATAAATAAGTTTAATATTATAGTTATCAATGGATTTTCTCCTTTTGAGCTTCAAAGTCCTTTTACAATAGAAGTTTGAATACTTACAATCTTATTAAATGTGTCATCGTAGGACTCCTCGTACTCACGCCCGCTTGTCCTTTTTCGTGTTTCTTCAAATAACACCCTTTTTGAAGGTGGGTTTCCATCTTGGTCAACCTATTGTATAAATATATTAACTCCAAGTATCTTTTAACACCCACTTTCAAGAATTTAACTTTAAAATAACGACTACATTTGCCTACAAAAATAAAAGAACTAATTGAATATATTTTACACTCTTACCATTCTGTTTTGTATTCTTGCAAAGCTTACGGGTCCGGTGGTGTGCCTGTTGTCTAGGCATGCTCGACGTTCGGAATTACGAGCACTTATATTCTGCAAAAACACTTAGAAAAGATGAGTCACTTTGGTTCAATACACAAAAATATGTTATATAATACAAGTTTAAATTCCTCGTAACCTTGATTGGAGAAGACTTCCAATATTTTAACAGTAATCTAAATTGAGAATCATGTATTCTGCCGGGTCTATTTTTCCATCTTTCAGTATCAGTCTTGTATTTATTGAAATGTTTGGATTTCAATCGACTCTTGAAAAGCCTCCAAGCAGAAGAGATGGAGCTTAGCACCCACCTTTTTCATACTTTGTTTGGGGAAGTATATACTTGCACTAACATATATACATAAACTAATCCTCAAACCCGTGCGTTCCACGGGTCAAAATTAAACATCATCTATTGTTGGAACAAAATAAGACAACACATATTCTTAAAAACCATTAAAATATCATAAAATAAAATGAATGTATGTATATTTTTATAATTTTTCACCAAAATATATTAAAAGATTAAACTTATAATATCTAAATATATTGATTATGCTTTTTTCCAATATTAAGATCTTTCAACAAAATATCATATAAATTAAAAAATCTAATATAAATACAATTCAAATAAAATAGAACAGTATCCTGATGAATTAACACAAATAATGGTAGCATATGTTATGAGTTGGATTAAAAAAAACAATGTCAATTATGTCAATATTTGAATCTAACTTATTTTTAATAAAATAATGTCACAAAATTGAATTGATAAGTTGTCAATATCATTGTTTTCAAAAATAAATTTTAAACATTATAACAACGGATAGAATTGTGAATGCATAAAATTAAAAAATAATGAAAGATATGTTTTATTTGTATCCAAATAAAACTCGTCAAACTTTAAATGTTAGCAATAACATTGGAAATATATAGGGTCGCAATCATTGTAGTAGTAATAATAATAATAATAATAATAATAATAATAATAATAATAATAATAATAATAATAATAACAAGAACGATAATCATAATTATTATTATAATAATTATAATAAATATTATTATCATAATCCCTTGAAAAATTAAGTATTAAAAAAATTATCATAAAAGCACAATTATTTATTTATTTATTATTATTGTTAATATCGTTATCATCATTATCACTGTATTAGATAGTCCAACATTTATAATATCTTCTTTTTATATCGTGATTGCATTACCTTGTATCAATTAAAATACAATATTTTAAAAGAAGAATAATAATAATTAATAATTGTACTATAATTGTAACGCCCTAGAAATTCAATTTTAAACTTAATGGTCAAAGTCAAACGTTGACAAGCATTAACAACGGAAGACTCTTTTTTTTTCTTCTAAATGGGCGTTACTACCTGTGGGACCCGGGAAAATCCCCGTTGGTGTCCCTCGCAGTAAACGGCGAGTCGAAAGGGGTGTCTTTTCTTCTAGAAGATTCGTTTGAATTTCCATTTAAATAAATCAAAATTGAAATTTATGTAAACTCTTTTCTTTTAGATTTTATTAAAGTCTAAGGATTTTGTTTATTCAGAAAATGAACAGAAGATAAAAGAAAAACAAAAAGAAATAAAAAAGGATAATAAACAGAGAGTCTCGGACTGGCTCGGATGATTCATCTGTAGCAATACTGCAGTATTGTGAGTCGATGTTGAATAAAAAAGATCTTAATTAAACTCTCTTTTTTTGATATACATTTTTTAGTTGGAGATTTTATTTACTCTACGAGATAAACAGAAAACAGGAAAACGAAACCGAAGAAATAAAAGAAAACTGCAAACCGGGGGATTCAAACCCGAGACCGAGACTATCGTCGCTGCGATACTGCGGTATCATGGGTCGATAATCGAACGAGTCCGATCTGGAAGTCGAGTCGCCGTGGGTCGGGCGAATACCGCCGGTATTCGTCCATCCGACTTGGAGCCGAACTTAGGGATCCGGACCCAAAAAAAACTTTTATTTTCAAGATCCGCTTTCTGAAATCCGGAAAAAATGAAACTCGAAAAATAAATAAAAGAAAGAAAAGATGAGAGAGTCGCCAATTAATTTTTGAACGAGAATTAATAAACTCAAAAAAAAGTGACTCCACAAACCACGAACCACGAGATTCGGATCCGGGGTTAAGGTTACGAAACGAGAATATAAATTCCCGAATCTGCCCGTTCAACGAACGGACTTTACTAAACCGGTTAAAATAAAAGGAAGAAGAAGAAGAGAGTAGAACGGAGTATTAATTAGCGTAATTAGTGTTATTCAGTTACATGCAAATACAATGTTAAAGCGAGAAATAAATACAAGAAATAAAATAATTAGATACAAGCGTACCTTTATTCACGTACAATCCATATTATTTAGGTCGAGTTTAGGGTTAACTCAAGTTACAAGATAATATGAATGGAGAAGAGATAGAGATAAACGAAATAAAAATGCCAATTAAGTGTATGCAAAAATGAGAGAAATAAAGAGGGAGAAGAGAAGATGAAATCACCAAGTGTCAATACGCCAGGGTGATTTCGGTGTAGGAATGAAGTGGAAATGAGAGGGGTTTTTATAGGAGGAATTTCGGTTGGGAATTTAGGTCAAAAATGAGGGGGAAAACATGACCTAATACCGCCGAGTATTATGGGCTTCGGGAGCCCGGCTGCTGGTGGCACGCAACCCTAGGCAGGCGGAAGCGCCTCGGGTCGGGTAGAATCCGCCCCAATACCTGGCGGTATGACGGGCCGGATCTGCTGTTGGGCCGCTTCTGCCTCGGGCCGCGTGCAGATGCTGGATCAAGTTGATTTTTTTGTTTGGCATTTCACTTTACTTGGCATTTTTTTCTAAAATAAAATAAAGACAAAATAAAAATAATTACAATAATTACAATAATTACGAGACACTTTTTGGGTGTCTACAGTTAGCCCCCACTTTGATCGAATCTGAGTAAGGCGATGAACAAAGTATAGTCTGGAGGTCTTCGATCTTCCTTGATGTAGTTCGGTCTCTCCCGATGTCGCTGAAATGTAGCTCAGTCTTTCCCGATGTCGTTGAAATGTAGCTCAGTCTTTCCCGGTGTCGTTGAAATGTAGCTCATTCTTTCCCGATGTCGTTGAAAATGTAGCTCAGTCTTTCCCGATGTCGTTGAAAATGTAGCTCAGTGTTTCCCGATGTCGTTGAAATGTAGTTCAGTCTTTCCCGATGTCGTTGAAAATGTAGCTCAGTCTTTCCCGATGTCGTTGATTCTTTCGTTGAAGATGATGCAAAATTGAATTGAAATTATTTTCTAAGTTATATAGAAATTATATTTCCATATTTTCTCTTGAAAATAACATATATATTATTTTTTTGTTTTCATTTTTTTTAAATTTATTAAGGGAGTACTAAAACAAACGAAGTTTTAAATTCTCCTCATAATAATTTCCCGGTCAATGCATGTTAGACCGGTCAAGGAGCATTCAATTGGATTTTGGGAGGTTGAGGATAAGCCTTTAAAAGGAAGGGATCTCCACCTTATCCACATATCTCAACACTTCACTCTCACTCTCACTCCTCCTCTCTCTTCTTTCTCCCTCTAAACAACCGGATAGCCAGCCCGAGGCTAGCATACCGCCAGGTGTGGCGTTTCCCGAGCCCTGCTGTCGCCTGTCGACTACCGGCGAGATTAGGAGACCGGGTGACCATACCGCCAGGTACCCACTTCTTCCAGCCTCGGTTTACGCGCAGCAGACTCGCCGGAGAGAAGTTGAAATCCCGACAATACCGCCAGGTATGTCGTAGCGGGCGTTGTCTCGGGTTTCAGATCTGGAACCTTCTGCCAGAAAAAGTGCGGCCTCGGTACCCCGCCATACCGCCAGGTATTCCTTTCCGGCCCGGAAATTTCTTGTGTTCGAGTTCGATTTTGGACTGGAGCTGCATGCTTTTTATTTCAAATTTTCGGCTCGGGACTTCGAATTTTCAGAGCTTGCATGCTTTTTATTTCCGTTAACTTAGAATTTCGACCTTTGTACCCATACCGCCAGGTATTGTCTCGGGTTCAGACCCGAGCTTAACCCAATCTTCTTGCCGGATTCGGGCACCATCGCTGGTATTGTCTCGGGTTCTGACCCGAGCTTGACCCACACCAATTTTCGGGTCGGATTTCGTACAACCTGGGCTTTGGTCTCGGGTTCGCCCCATACCTGCTTGTATGGTCTCGGGATTTTGATTTCCCCCTTTTTTTCTTGTGCTTTGCAGTTTGCATTTGACGATGACGCAACCTTTAAAGCCTCGTGGTCATATAGCACCTCATGCCGAGGATTGGGTCCATCACACGTTCTTTGCCAAAGAATGATTTCCTGAAGGTGGGTTCAACCCGGCGAACCTCACACAATATCCGAACGAACATGTGTGGCTTCGGAGATCGGAAATCCCGGTAAGCCTTTCATGTTTGTGAAAAATTAAATGTTCTGCATAACTTTTGGGCTTGATGACTTGCATGCTTGGGCCCAATTATTGTTGTAGCACCCTTTAGCCCAAAATCATGGTGTTATTAATTTTAGAGTGTAACGTCAGGTTTAGTCATTTTCCCAAGGTTTTTCTCATAAAATTAGAGTATAATCTGAAAATTGCTCAAATTATGTCTCGTAAGATTTCCATGTATGCATACTTGTGATTTTCTTTGGGCTTGCCGGCTCGTATCCCTAGGCCCAATCGTCGTGCGTTGAGGCCCAAAATTTCTTGTGCGGTCAAAATTTTAGAGTTTAACGTCAAGATTAATTAATAATCTCGAGGTTTTTCTCATAAAAATCCAATTCTTGTTTTTAGAGTATAATTCGAAAATTTGTGATTTTCGAATTAAGTCTCGTAAAATAGAATTAAATTAAGGAGTCAGGAATGTGTATATCAATATGAACTTTGACTTGGAAAAAGGTTATTTTACCATGTCGCTGCCTCTGATTTAATTCGTACGTACGAAGTCTCAGAAACGGGCTTCAAAGACTACCCTTGCGAGTGTAATTTAGAAGGAACATGACCGTATCTTTCTAAATTTTTCTCGCTTGGTTTTTTTTTTTTTAATTAGCCCCCAGTTTTTGATGGTAGTTCTTTTCGTTTCTTAGGACGATAGCATGAAAACTTGTGGTTCGATTACCAAGATGATGGCCACTTTGAAAATTCGTGTTGACCTTGTTCGAGATACCTTGGAGCATACTGGTTTTCTCCCTTTTTATCAGTGTTTGGAGGCTTGGTTGATGCCTCGCTCTCGTCGTCCCAGTAGAGCTCTTGGTGAGCTTTTCTGGGACACCACCAATACATTTCACTTTCGATTTGGCGAGATGGCTGTCACCCCTACAGACTTTGTGGTAATTACTGGTTTACCTTGCGGAACCCAACGCTTATACTTCAATCGGGCTTTTAGGAGAGGCACTCCCCAGGCGTTAGAACTTTTTGGGCCTATGATGGGAGGTCAAGAGTCAAATAGTCCCTTGTGCTATAAGCACTTTCAGGATGCGATTCGTTCTCAAGGCTTCCTGGCCCTTCCATTAGTTCAACGGATGCGAATTATCCTGGCTTATTTCATTGGTGCATCCTTCTTTGCCAATCCTGGGGACGACGTCCACCTCTTTTGGCTGGAGAACTTAGCGGATTTAAACAACATTCGCACTTTAAAATGGGGAGAAGCGGCATATGCTTGTTTCGTACGGGGTCTCCGCATGGGATGCAGGACGAATTTACCGAATAGGGAGTCCCGATTCTATAACTACGGTCCTTGTTTGTGGAAGGTTTTAGAGGTAACCAAACTCTTAAGACTCTTCTCACTTTTAAGATACCATGATTGTTTTACTAATTTATTCTAACCCCTACAGGTATGGCTTTATGAATATTTTCCTGCTATAGCCCCTATGACGAGGGCAAATATGAAAGTTATTCCTGCGGCGACCCGGTACGTACCCCTTCGCGTTCGGTTTTATTGATTGGATCTCGTTTCACAAATCCTTTTTTTCGACATCAGGAGGATGTGAATTGGAGTCCCTGGGAAGGCCTAGATGATAGGACTGGTATGAGGATCCAAGCTGATGGTATCACTACATTGAGGATTCTCCTGGAAGGTCCCTATGGCTTTGTCTGGTTCTTGGGTGAGAGAGTCTCTTCTCAAATCCTAGGTTTCTATGACCCTTGGATTCCTGCAGACCCTCCAGCCGAAATGATGGCCCCTCGATCTTTGAATTTCGAAGACTGGGTAGCTGCATGTCACGGGACTCCTTGGGGTGTATTGGCTACTCGTTACGACGAAGAGTTCCACGCCGGGGCAGTGGAGTTCTACTTAGATCGTTTGGCTCATCGACGCGTACGTCCTGCAACCCTCTCTTTATTCATCTGTTGCTTTTGATGAACTCATCTGTTCTCATTTTCTTTGCAGCTAGTGGATCCCTCCCGGCAGTATCAGGCCCCAGGTTTTGTCACTTTGGTTGACAGATATCCTGGTCAAGATACAGAGGTTCTAGTGAGTTTTCTTCTTTTTTTTTTCATTTTCTCCGCCAGTTTTTTTTTTTTATTTGGTGACCTTTTTGCTGACTATCCCCTTGTTTTTTTTTCAGCCTTCTCTTTCGAGCTTTAAGAGGATGTGTCAGCTTTGTGCCTCCTACGTAAGACACCTGCGGGGTCGATTTTCCTTTTCGGGCCGTTATCGAGGATCCCCTAGTGATTCAGACTCCAGTCATAACGAGTTTCGATCTTCCGGCACTGATGAGTCTAGCTCTGAGTCATATTCTCAGGGTGGCGGTGGTGGTTCTGGGTCGCATTCTCAGGGAGGTGGTGGGGGTCATGGTGTAATTCCTCGTCATTCTAGTGCCGAACGTGGTCCTCCTCCTCGTTTTCCCGAACCTCCTCGCTCTTCGATCGGGGACTTTCGCAATTTTGAGCAGGGCGAATCCTCACGCCGCCGTGTCATTGTTGGCCAGTCAACTTGGACTGTCAGCACGTCTCATGATGTGCCTTTACAAGAGCGACTCCGTAATATACAAATATCTCGTAGAAGAGGCGGCGTTCCTACCGATCGTTCCCAGGATGGTAGACAACCCTCTGGGTCGAGTGGTCACGGGGGTCGCAGTTCATCTCATGGTCATTTATTTGGAGGAGGAGATCTCGGTGCCAGTCATAGTCGGTCCGTTGAACGACAAGACACCGAACTTTTGCAATATTCGGATCATTCGCTCTGTTGGCCATACCAGTCATAGATCGAGCCATCATACTGAGCGTCGTACGAGCCGCCAGTCCGGTGAGAGATCTGGTCGGTGTTCTACTGGCTCCCAAGCGACAGGTGGTAATCCTGTCCGATCTGGTGATACCGAAGTACTTGGTTCCTGGCAGCTTTCAGTGCGAGGTTATCGGCTCGGGTGATCTGAGAGATGCTTGAGAGTCAAGGTGATACAGAGGTACTTAGGAGTTTTAGTTCTCCTCGAGATGTTCCCTCTTCATCCTAGTGGCCTCCTATGGATCGTCATGGATCTGCTCAGGGCGGTTTGCCCCCTACTGCTCCGACTGGTAATGCCTTTGTGGATGCCTTATTTGGCGCTTCTGGTGATCCAACCTGGGGCGGACAATACCCCGGAGGTGGTCCAGTCTTTGGTCCCATCGGCTCAAGCTCTAGTCGTCATAGCTCTCGCGGCTCCTCTCGCCTTCGTTGATGTAGGCTTGGTTAAGGATGCAAGATGAGACTTTACATATGTATTATGAGATTTTCTGCATGCAGTATGAGACTTTACGTATGTAGAGACTCCTATGTTTTATTATGATGTATGTACTAGACTTTGAGACCATGTATGCAAGGAGATTATTATGTACTTCTATTTTATGACTCAAAATTTACATGCTAAAATGCAAATGCAAGGTGGTGCATGCAGCACCCACTTCCCAAAAATAAAAAAATAACAAAAGAAAATAGAAAACCCTAAGCGTCGGGATATCAATTTTGTCATTAATTTCGGGACAGGTCAAAATGAAACTTCGGGAACCATCGCCTTCTTTTTTTTTGGAAAATGTGAAAGGAAAAGGATGAAATAAAAAATAAAGAAAATAAAATAGAATATAAAAAGGTGAAAGAAAAACAAAATAGGAAGAGAAGAAGAGAAAATGAGGCGAGAAAGAAAATAAATAAATAAATATAAATGTGTAAGAGGATAAAGAAGAGAAGAGAAGAGAAAATGAAGAAAATAAAGGAAAATGATAAAATAAATAAAGAAAATAAATGTAGAGGGAATAAAATAAATATGTGATAATAAAGAGAAGAAAAGAAGAGGAAAGAAATAAATAAAAATATGTGAGAATAAATAAAGGAAAGGAAAATGAAAGAAAATAAATGTAGAGGGTATAAAATAAATATGTGATAATAAAGAAAAGGAAAGAAAATAAATAAAAATATGTGAGAATAAATAAAGGAGAGGAAAAGGAAAGAAAATAAATGTAGAGGGAATAAAATAAATATGTGATAATAAAGAGAAGAAAAGAAAAGGAAAGAAAATATGTAAAAATAGATAAAAGATAAGAAAAGGAAAGAGAGAGAAAATAAAATAAAATAAAATAAATCGGGCCTCTGATGCAGCATGCCTGCAGGTATCGCGGGCCGGGCCTGTCCGATTCAGCGCCTCGGTTTCCGTGCCCTGAAAAAAAAAATGCTGCCCCCTGCCTATAAAAATTTGACCGCACAAGAAATTTTGGGCCTCAACGCACGACGATTGGGCCTAGGGATACGAGCCGGCAAGCCCAAAGGAAATCACAAGTATGCATACATGGAAATCTTATGAGACATAATTTGAGCAATTTTCAGATTATACTCTAATTTTATGAGAAAAACCTTGGGAAAATGACTAAACCTGACGTTACACTCTAAAATTAATAACACCAAGATTTTGGGCCAAAGGGTGCTACAACAATAATTGGGCCCAAGCATGCAAGTCATCAAGCCCAAAAGTTATGCAGAACATTTAATTTTTCACAAACATGAAAGGCTTACCGGGATTTCCGATCTCCGAAGCCACACATGTTCGTTCGGATATTGTGTGAGGTTCGCCGGGTTGAACCCACCTTCAGGAAACCATTCTTTGGCAAAGAACGTGTGATGGACCCAATCCTCGGCATGAGGTGCTATATGACCACGAGGCTTTAAAGGTTGCGTCATCGTCAAATGCAAACTGCAAAGCACAAGAAAAAAAGGGGGAAATCAAAATCCCGAGACCATACAAGCAGGTATGGGGCAAACCCGAGACCAAAGCCCAGGTTGTACGAAATCCGACCCGAAAATTGGTGTGGGTCAAGCTCGGGTCAGAACCCGAGACAATACCTGGCAGTATGGTGCCCGCAGAATTCCGGCAAGACAGTGGGTTAAGCTCGGGTCTGAACCCGAGACAATACCTGGCGGTATGGGTGCGATGTCGCCATTGGCAAGTTAACGGAAATAAAAAGCATGCAAGCTCTGAAAATTCGAAGTCCCGAGCCGAAAATTTGAAATAAAAAGCATGCAGGTCCAGTCCAAAATCGAACTCGAACACAAGAAATTTCCAGGCCGGAAAGGAATACCTGGCGGTATGGCGGGGTACCGAGGCCACACTTTTTCCGGCAGATGGTTCCAGATCTGAAACCCGAGACAACGCCCGCTACGACATACCTGGCGGTATTGTCGAGATTTCAACTTCTCTCCGGCGAGTCTGCTGCGCGAAAACCGAGGCTGGAAGAAGTGGGTACCTGGCGGTATGGCCACCCGGTCTCCTAATCTCGCCGGTAGTCGACAGACGACAGGAGGGCTCGGGAAACCCCACACCTGGCGGTATGCTAGCCTCGGGCTGGCTGTTCGGTTGTTTAGAGAGAGAAAGAAGAGAGAGGAGGAATGAGAGTGAAGTGTTGAGATATGTGGATAAGGTGGAGATCCCTTCCTTTTAAAGGCTTATCCTCAACCTCCCAAAATCCAATTGAATGCTCCTTGACCGGTCTAACATGCATTGACCGGGAAATTATTATGAGGAGAATTTAAAACTTCTTTTGTTTTAATACTCCCTTAATAAATTTTTTTAAAAAAAATGCTGCCCCCTGCCTATAAATACCTGGCGGTATTGTCAACCTAGGCATGTCCAGTTCGGTGCCTAGGTTTTCGTGCCCATAAATCATTGTTCTGTCTAGCAATACCTGCAGGTATTGTAGGCAGTGTACTGCTGCGGCGAGAGGTCTTCCAAAACTATCCAGTTTTCTGCCTCGAAAAACGTGCCATTCTACGTCGATTTTCGTGTCGTCATTCATGGCCTTCGAGAAGAAGCTATCGGCATGGTTGAGTGCTCTTTCTAAGAGTGAGAAAAAGGAACTCCAAAGGTACAATCTTTCCCTTTTTCTGAGCTTGAAACAAGTGGTTTTATTTCTAGACTTCCTCTACGCATGCATTGCACTGTGGGATCCTGTGATGCATGTTTTTCGCTTCGGGGAGGTTGAGTTGTGTCCTTTGGTTGAAGAATGGGACGCTTTGTTGGGTGTGGATTCTTTAGCTTGGCCTGCACTCCCCATACCTCTTGACGATGCACCTTCAAAATTCCAAAATTTACTATGCCTGCCTGAAAAAGGGTTGGGCTTCCTATTGGAGTCACATTCCTGCTATTCAAGCCCCCAAGGATAAGACACAGGTTGCCACTACCTATGTGACCAAAGCTTTTATCAAGTGGTTGACTGAAAAAGACCCTGAAGAGCGGAAGAAGCTAAGGGAAGAAGATGAGCAAGGACAACTTTCGGTTTTTGACATGCTTGGTTTTGAGTATAAGAGGTAGGATGCCATGCGAAAGAAGAAGAACGGGGAGGACGCTGTGAGAAAGCCCCCAGCTCGGCGTATCACCCGAGAACCTACCTTGCCTTCTTTGGTTATTAGAGAGCCTAGGTCTTCTCCTAAAAAGGTTGAACCCAAGCCTTCTGGGAAAGGAAAAGGAAAAGAGCCTCGAGTCTATAAGGAGAAGCCTAAGAAGAGAGAGCGTTCGCCTCCAAAGGACAAAGATGCTGGTCCTAGCAAGAGACCCGAGAAAGAGAAGAAAGATTGAATCTGCTTAAGCCAATAATTATTTTTAATTTGATGCTGAATTAAGTTACAAGTGTGTTCTTGTAATCTTTTAGGACTATTATTATTATATTTGAATTTTGTTAGTGATTTATTTCTTAGGAGGAAACTAAAGCAATGTAACGAACTTTATTATTATTAATATGAAATATCAATAATATCTGGGAATTTTATTACATCGATTGCCTTCCAACAAAAAGAAAAAGAAAAAAAAATGATATGGGCCGGACCCTCGCGGGTTTCCTACGTATCTACCGAAGTAGAATCAGGCCTTCGTAGTTCACCTCTCCTTTTTCTAAACATTACTAAGTTTCTGGGCCGTATCCAGTGTCTTAGTTATGTCACTCGAACACTCAAGCATAGAACTTTTTTAGTTGATCTAAATTGGTTGGTTGAGACAATTCCTCGCCCTCGGGAGTGATCAAGATTGTCGCTCCTGCTAGTAGTAAAGTCTTGATGACGTAAGGCCCCTTCTAATTCGGCTTGAATTTCCCTCGTGGATCTGGAACCGGTGCTCCCATCTCCTTCAAGACCAAGTCTCCTTCTTTAAGATTTCTAGATTTTACCTTCTTGTTAAAAGCCCTTGAAATTCTATTCTGGTAAACCTGGACATGATGCATGGCTCTCAACCTTCGTTCGTCAATCATGGTCAACTCTACATACCGAGTTCTGGCCCACTCTGCCTCGAAGATTTGGCTTTCATCCACTATCCTCAAGGAAGGTATCGCTATCTCTATGGGTAATACAACCTCCATCCCGTATACCAATGAGTATGGGGTTGCCCCGGTGGCAGTGTGAATCGACGTTCGATACCCCCATAAAGCAAAGGGTAGTTTATCAGGCCAGTCTTTATAAGTCACCGGCATCTTTTCAATGATTCTTTTTAAAGACTTGTTGGCCACTTCTACAGCGCCATTGGCTTGTGGCCTGTAAACCGACGAGTGATGATGTTGGATCTTGTATTTCTCAAGCAATTCGGTGACTTCCTTCATGAAGTGTCTTCCATTATCACTTATTATTTCATGCGGTACTCCGTATCTACAGATGATGTTTTGCTGTATAAACTTGGCCACATGTTTAGAAGTGATTTTGGCATAAGATGTCACTTCAACCCATTTTGTGAAGTAGTCAATAGCCACTAACACAAACTCATGGCCCCCAGTTCCAGTATGGGATATCTTTCCGATGATGTCTATTCCCCACATTGAGAAAGGCCACGGGGAAGTCAACGTAGTGAGGTAGGTTGGAGGTTGATGCTGCAAATTTGCATAGATTTGGCATTTGAGGCATTTCCTAACGAAAGCATGACACTCAGCTTCCATAATGGTCCAGTAATAACCAGCTCTCTGAATTTTTTTGTTCAAGATCCTACCATTCATGTGTGGACCACATTCTCCACTGTGTATAGCCTCCATAATCTTCTCGGCTTCTTCTTTGTCGACACACAGCAAAGTCAAGCCAATACTAGTCTTTTTGTAGAGTCTATCCTGAATTATGCAGTACTGGGCAGCCATAAGCTGAATAGCTCTTTGTGCTCTAGGTTCGAGTCTATCTGGGTATTCCCCTTTTGTCAGGTATATGTAAAGGTCATAATACCAACAGTCTGGGTTAACCCCGCACGTGTCTAAGGAGTATATATATGCCGGTTCATTTTTCCTTTGGACTATTATGGGCATTTCTCTTATTCCTGCCAGGAGAGCAACCAATGATGATAGCTTGGCTAATGAATCGGCCAATTCATTATCCTCTCGCTTGTGATACGTGAAGGTGATGTAATCGAATTTCTCAGAAAGTTTAGTTAAGCATGCTTGGTAGGCGGCCATATCTTCATCCCTTACTTTCCAATGATGGTTGGCCTGATTGATCACGAGGCTGGAGTCTCCAGAGACCCTCAACCTCTTGATATTCATTTCTAAGGCGGCCTGTATGCCTAGAATACAAGCTTCGTATTCAGTAGCGTTGTTGGTGACCCCAAAGTCAAGTTTCACAGATATGGGTGTATGTGCTCCTTCGGGTGAGATTAGGATAATGCCAGCTCAACATCCCGTTTGGTTGGATGCTCTATCGAAGTGCATTTCCCATGTTTCGTCATCTATATTGAAGACTTGTTCATCGGGAAATTCAAATTATGCCGGGTGAGGTTCACTTGAAGGCGAATCAGCTAGGAAGTCTGACACAACCCTTCCCTTGATGGATTTTTGTGGTACATACTTGAGATTAAATTCAGAGAGCATCACCATCCATCGGGCCACCCTACTGTTGACTATAGGTTGTTCCAAGACATATTTGACCGGGTTCTTTTCTGCTATGATATGCACCGTATGTGCAAGCACGTAGTGGCGAAGCTTCTTGGTAGCCCAAACGAGGGCTAGGGCCATTTTCTCTATTTCTGTATAGCGAGCCTCATACTCTAGGAACTTCTTACTCAGATAATAGATGGCCCTTTCTTGACCGTCCACTTTCTGAGCCAACATAGCCCCCATAGCTGTATCGGTAATGGTGAGGTATAGAAGTAGTGGTTCATTGGGTATGGGTGACATTAACACAGGTGGATGTGTCAAGTACTCTTTGATCTTGTCAAAGGCATCTTGGCATTTTTCATCCCATTGTGGTTTCGTCCCCTTCTTCAACTGTTTGAACAAAGGTTCGCATGTCATGGTTAGTTTCGAGATGAAACGACTTATGTACTGGACTCTTCCAAGGAACCCTCGAATTTCTTTTTCAGTCTTGGGTGGTTTGAGGTCTTGAATAGCCTTAATCTTGGCCGGGTCTACTTCAATACCTCGTGAACTTACCACAAAACCGAGTAACTTACCGGAAGTAACTCCAAAGGTACATTTTTGTGGATTTAACCTCACGTTGTACTTCCTTAGTCGAAGGAAAAACTTTCTCAAGCTGGCAGTATGTTCTGCCCGTTTCTTTGATTTGACAATCATATCATCGACATATACTTCTACTTCATTATGCATCATGTCAAATAGCAGGGTTGTAGCCGTTCTTTGGTAAGTAGCTCCGGCATTCTTTAATCCGAACGACATTACTACATAGTGGAAGTTTCCCCATGGTGTGGTGAAGGCAGTCTTTTCCATATCTTCTTCCGCCATCTTGATCTGATTATACCCTGAATACCCGTCCATGAAAGATAGTAACTCATGTCCACATGTGTTGTCTACCAGAATGTCGATGTGAGGTAGTGGAAAGTCGTCCTTAGGACTTGCTTTGTTCAAGTCTCTATAGTCGACGCACATTCTCACCCTTCCATCTTTCTTGGGTACAGGAACAATGTTAGCTAACCAGTCTGCGTACTCAATTACTTTGATAAAACCCGCTTGTTGCTGTTTTACTACTTCTGCTAAAATTTTTCGCGACCATTCGGGTTTCATCCTTCTAGGTCTTTGCTTGACTGGTTTGGCATCAGGATATAAGGGGAGTGAATGTTCGGCTATCTCTCGGTCGATCCCTGGCATGTCCTTGTAGGACCATACAGACACATCAATGAACTCTTTGAGCAGCTCGGTGTACTCAGCTTGTTCCTCCAATGTTAGAGATTTTCCGAGCTTCAACTCCCGAGGGTTTTCTAAGGTTCCTACGTTAATGCTTATTGTTTCCTCCGTTATGGCTGTATGATTTTCATGTTCCTCGACAGCTTTTATTAATTCTTTTGAGTCCATTAATTCAGCATCACTATTGGCAAAAACAGTTCAGGGAAGAGGGAGAAAGGAATCAGGATAAGCAAACAAACAACCATTTTATTGAATTAGGGAAAACGAGTACATTAAAAATAAATTCTAAGACTTACTCAGCGGACTTTGACTCAACAGAAGGGAAACTAGGACCAGACTCAGAAGACTCTCCTAAAGCTACGGTGAACTCTTTTCCAGCATCGAGGTCCACCTACGATATTTCACGGCAGCTTCCATCTGCAGTTATCAGCTTGCTTGGATCAAATCCTGGGTTAGAAAGGGCAGCTACAAGGATGTTGTCTGGGTCGTCATTATGACGAGCTTATTGGCCAAATAGAAGACCAAAGATACTACTTCCAGCTAAATGTGTCCATTCAAGAGGAGGTTTCTTGTCCCGACTTGGGATAAAGTGTCCTTCCTCTAAGATCATGCAGTCATTAAAAATTTCCAAGCCAGCTACTTGGATACCTTCCTCCTTCAGATAATAAGGCTCCGGGAACCCATAGTAGGGAAAGTCATCTCCCTCTTTGATCCATTGTCCATTAAGGGTCAAAGGATAAGGCCTGATCTCGGAGAGTAGCGGTGGATCGTCAACCTTCCTCTTCCTGGCAGTTGCCCACTTAGCAAGTCTAATTTCTTCTTCGGTTGGGGTGTACCCGAGACCAAAAGAGTAATGGCTTCTAGGCATTAAGTACGGGAAGTTGGACTTCTTACTTGGATTCCCTAGGGATTGGCCCGGAAAATATCCTAAGTTCCTTAAGATCGCGTTGATCTTGCGATTGGAATGTGGGTCAAAATCGAAAGGGGCCTCGTTCAGACTCAGCATGGCCACAAATTCGAAGTTATGAAACTCTTCATCCATAGAATTTTGTTCAACTTCCAGCACAGGCGTTGTCGAGGTAACAATAGCAGAAATTTCCTCGCCTCCTATAGTGATGACTTGGCCTTGAATTATCATTTTCACCTTTTGGTGCAGAGTCGAGGCAACCGCCCTATTCTCATGCAGCCATGGTCGGCCAAGTAGTAGATTAAAAGAGGCCGGGATATCGATAACCAGAAATTCGACATTTCGAGTGACGTATTCCATGGTTATGGGTAAGATTACCCAACCCAGAGTCCTTCTCGGGGAATTATCATAAGCCCAGAGTTGAACAGTTTGTTGTGCCAAATGGTGTCGTTGAATACCCAACTTCTGGGCGGTCCTCCATGGACATATGTTGACTGCCGACTCGTTGTCCACTAGCACAAGTGGGACAACCTTGTTGGAGCACATGATGGTTAAGTATAAAGCCTTGTTGTGAGCGTACCCTTCCCTTGGCAGATCTGCCTCGTCGAAAGTGATATCCGGCTTTGGTGTAGTCACAAATGCGACGAGGTCCTCGGGCGGAGTGTCCGAAGGAACTTGGATTCGGTTGAGTGCATTCAAGAGTGCTTGACGATGTGTTTGGGAAGTATTTAACAGTTGCCAAATTGTGAGGTCAACTTTAGTCCTCTTGAACTGCTTAAGGAATGCATCCTCTACAGGGATCGCCTCTGTTGGATGTGCGTTGATGGGTACAGGAGCAACCGGCGGTGGGAGAGTTGGGTCTTTTTGGTTGGTCCTTCCCGACCTGGTAAGAAAAGCAGCATCAGCGTAGTCATCCAGCTGATGATCCTCCTGAGTGACTTTGAGGACCATCTTTACTATTCAGTCTCTTTGATTAGGTTTTCTTCTTCATCACCAGAATTTATCTTGAGTGATTCGACCTTAGGAGTGATCTCCTTGTATGTATCCTCGGGGTCAGAATCCCAGGAAGTCATGTCAGTTTGATACACGTCCTCTTCATCACTATCCCATACACCATTGACATGCAGGAGGTATGGAGCGTAAACCCCAAATTTTGGAGCCTCTGTGTCAGTGATAAAGATGGTGGGGTCCCAACTTCCTGAAGTTTTGGATATCATGGTGACCCCGAATGGATTTGTAAAACCCCGAAAAATTCGAATACGTTGACTGTGACGTCGTTAATTATTTAAATTGACTCCGTTAAATTTTGAAATTTTATCGGTGGTTATTTCTGCTAACATTTGAGCTCGTAGGACCGTTGAGAGACTAACAAGGGTATTTTAGTAATTTTATACGGGCATGGGAGTATAGGGTAAGGTGGTAATTTTATGTGGTTAATATTGTATGATTTCATGTGTTTTCTTTAATTATGCATGAATTATGTGTTACAGTGCAATTATTTATATGATTATAGTTATTTTAGAAAGTAAGAAATTATATTTTTTTTTTTCCTAATTACTATTATTAGCAGCATGTTCTATTTGATTTATTCTATATTTATTTTAGTTTGTGTCTTGTTTAATTGGTATAAGTATTAATTAGTATTAGAAACCTTAATTATACTAAACCCTAAACCTAACCCCTCCTCTGCCTCCCAGCGCCCGGCACAGATCGGTCGGAAACCGTGGCCGGCAACCACCGCAGCAACCCCCATCCTCCCCTCTCTGTCGTTCTCTCTCTCTCAGTCCCTCTCTGTCTTCCGTTGTCGTGAACCACCCCGAGCCACTACCAAGACCGCCATTCGATACCACACGACGACCACCGCCGCCGCCGCATCCCACTAGACGTCCTACCTCCATCGTCGCAGCCACCGGAACCAGCCGCCCAGACGCGAGACGTGCCTGGTTACTGCTGCGGTATTCGACCCAGCCACCGTAAACATCGATCGATCCTGCCCAGAGACATTGCCGACCTTCGACCACCACTGTGCATACGTCGATAGTCCTGTCGCCGCCTCTACTGTCACCGGAGACCACTAGTCGCCACCCATTCCTAAGTAAAACCCTAGACCTGCTGCATTATTTTTGCTTCGCTGGCTACTGTTGTTCTTTTACTATTCATATTAATTACTAGTTGCTTAATCTGTGTCTTTATGTGAATGATATACATATACTCCAAACTTTTACTCTGATGTTATGGTGTAGTTAAGCATGCATTTATGTAATTCATGTGTACTTTGAGTGTATTAGAATGTTTAATATTTTTGTGAGTGCTACTGAGAATCATTGCAAATATATGATGAGTATAGGGTGTTTCATGAAAGTTATGATTAGGGTTTATTAGAGTTGATTTGTGGAAATTTTATGTGTTTATGTTCTGTTTTATGCATGATTATCATGATTATAAGTTAAGTTCTAGTTACTCATATTACTATTTGAAAGGAGTTGCGTTTTAAATCTCATTTCATGTTACGAGTTCGCGTTGAACCTTGAGTTTTATTCGTTTTGAGAGTTTGGAATTTAATAATCTAAATTTATAATTATTACTACCTTATATCTTTTAAAATGGATGTTGATTAAATCTTCTTATGGTTTTTGCAAAGTAAATTATACTATGTTTACTAAAGTTTTGATCTTTGGTGTATTAATCGTATTATTTTGGTTATTATCATGTGCGGTATTTTTAATACGAATGTTATTGATTTTCTTTATGTAAAATACTTTAATTTTGGTCATGAGTAAGAGTTTGTCACCCTTGCTGTGTGGGCTGTTTTTCCATAAGGTTTGATGCCAAAAATTTGAGTTTTATTCTGACCTTTATGGTAGGTTTTTAAAGAAAATGTTTATTTTAAAAATTTAATTGTTTATGTGAGAATTTGGTGATTGTTTGATTGACCTTGGTTGTGTTAGGGGGTGAAGGGGAAGGTATTTGACCTTAAGCGGGCTGTTTAGAATCTCAAATTAGAGTCCCGGAATGCTCTGATTGGAATTAGGATCGAAAAACCCAAAATAAAAACGGGTCAGTTTGGACAGATTTTATGAGTCGTATGATATCGGCCACCATTTATTTTGTAGTTAATATTTAGCCCTACTGTTCGGTCTGGAAATACCTTAGGATGTTAGCTTTCATAGGAAATTTGCGGATCGGGATTTTGAGGTGTATATTCTAAGTTACGACCCAAATAGCGCACCTAGGTCAGAACTGGACAGGTTCTGTAATTAGCTGTTTTTGAGGACCTTAGGAGGTGTTTTAGGTCTCGTGGTCAACATAAGAGTTTTAGTAGACACCTCGAGGTTTCCAGAAAGTCCAAAACCGTACCCATAGGATGTCGGGAAGATAAGTTATGATTCGTTTTATCCAGACGTTGCAATCTGTCCAGTTATTTTCTTCTTTTGAATAAATGTGTTGTTATGTGTGAATTATTCAATTGATTGTCATATGGAAGTGTTGTGATATGTAATAGTTAGATGATGTGAGATATGTTAAAATGTTAATTTATGAATTATGGGAACCTTATAGTGTTCCTAGAGGTGGGTTAGGTAGATGGTAGGGTATACTAACTTCGAGAGGACGTTATTCATTATAGATTGTATTCTATTTATAGGCGCGATCTAGATCGACTCGTTTTAGTGAGCTCAAGTGTATTCGTGGAGGTCAAGTGAAGTGAAGTGAAGAATTCAAGGTAATGTCTATGTCCTAAATCCCGCTGGGGTGCACTTTAATTGTTTTGATTGATTTTAAGTTATTTTACATTTTGCATCCCGAAGGGATTTTATGGTGAAAATTGGTTGTCTATTTTGGATGTGGTTTATGTTCTTTTGAGTTGGTAAAATGTGGACAGTCGTTTATGTGTGATTTGGAAATGATTTTGGAAATTGGGAATGGATTCATTAGGTTTGGAATGTTTGATATTAAACCGGACTAATAATTCAAATGAGACGTAAATGCGGGTTCGGGCAACGCCCCATAGACCAGGATCTGTTCCTGCAGGGAGGTTGTCAAGAGATCAGGGGATGCCCTGATATGGTTATGTGTTCGGGCAAGGCCCCATAGACCAGGATCTGTTCCTGTAGGGAGGTTGTCAAGAGATCAGGGATGCCTGATAGGTGCTACTTCCCCGGGGTTAGTTATATGCACGTGTGTGAAATGGATGGCCATCCGTATGTTGAGATTGTGATTGATTGAGATTGATATTGAGATTTGATTATGGTGAAGTCTTGGACTTCGAGGGCCAAATAAGCAAGGTCCACCCGCTTAATAAATTTGAAGGACAGTTATGGTTGGTTTTGGAAAAATAGTTGGTTTCGAAAAGATTTGACTCGTTCACTTCTCCCCCAAAAATGAAATGAAATGGATTTGAAACTGTTTTGACAGTTAGGGGTAGACATTATTGAGTCCTCCTCATGTTTTTAAATGTTTTGTTTTCAGGTGAAGAGTTCTGTGATGAGAACGGGAACTAGAAGTGAGGACGATAGATCAAAGTTAGAAGTTCTATGAATAAGTTTAGTTAATGTTTAGACTTGAGTAGTCATGTTAGTTTATGATGTCTTTAGAAATTGAAAGTTTCCTTCGGTTGTTAAATTGAATTAATTAATGATTAGTTAGTTTTTCCTTTCTTGCCTTGTATTCCTTCGGGGATACGGCAGTAACGCCCAATTAAAAAGAGAAAAAAAAATGAGTCTTCCGCTGTTACCGTTAGTCAATGTTTGACTTTTTCATAATTGAATTTCTAGGGCGTTACAGGATTATTATTGTTGTTGGGTTTTTGTTGGGCCGCTTTGGGTAGGGGTAAGGTCTGGTCACGGATCATCCCTTCTATGACATTTTTAAGGGTAAAACATCTCTCGGTATCATGACCTCGCATGCGGTGGTAGTTACAGAACTTTCCCGCGTCCCAACTCTTTCCTTTCACTTCAGGTTCAGCTTTGATAGGGGGAAGTTCAATTTTTCCCTTCTTCACAAGACGATCTAAGGCCTCGGCGTACGAGGTGTCGAGAGGTGTATAAGAGTTAAACCTTTGAATGACATGTGCTTCGACAGCTTTTGGTTGTTGATTGGATGTTCCACCAACCCTTTTGGTGGAAGTGGGGTTCTTCCATCCGGACGATGTTGCAGATTTTTCTAACTTAGCTTCTACCATTAACCCCAGTTTCTTTAAAGCTGAGAAATCTAGAATCAACTGGCATTCCATCATGTTGGCATACCTTGGCTTCAGCCCTTGTATGAAGATTTGGATCTGGTAATCCAAAGTCACATTATCAGTCATTAAGGCCTTTTGCGTGCTCCAACGATGGAAGTAGTTCATGAATGATTCTCCTTCACCTTGCTTGATGGCCGCCATGTCACTCATGGTTACATCTGCATCCTGGCTAGCTGCATATTGCTGAATGAAAGCCTTATAGGTAGCTTCCTAGTTCTCTTGGACATCCAGCGGTAAGGTGTAGTACCATTTTAGGACTTCATCGCTTAAAGTCCATGGGAAAACATGAGCATATAAGCTAGGATCTACTTCCTTTAAGACCATCATGCGCGCAAAGCTGCGCACATGGTGAGTAGGATTCTCCATGGCCTTAAATTTCTTCTCAGGTAGCGAGAACTTGTCAGGGAGTTTGGCTTGAGGAGTGCTTGGTAAGCCGATATCCAGAAAATGCTCTCTAAATTGAGGGATTTGTCTAAGCAGGTTTTGAAGATTATCAACCCTATTATCCCTGAATGGCATGAACTGCTCATCTCGGGGCATAGTTCTTTCAGTGTGCACGCTCCTGTCATCTTCATCAGGGGTATCCTGCCCTATACCTATCTTTTCATTGATCGTTTGAATGGCTTGGACAACACCTTCCATTCTACGATCTTGTTGGTTGGCCCTTGTATCAATCAGGCTACGGATATCTCGCACTAAGGCTGAGAGGTCCGCCGCCGTGACAGGTTGGCCATGGGTTTCTTGTTCTTGATCGTTAATCTCAGCCATGAAATCAGAAGGAATGGACACAATGTCACTGTCTACGATCGAGGTTTGGGAGGAAGTATCCGAGTCGGTGTCGGTGGACGAACTCCGGTTCGGTGTTGCAGTCGGGATCGGTGAGAAACTTGTCAGCCTTCGAGATCCAACCCTAGCCCAAGACTTGACTCTTGACTCTTTAGGTCCTATCTTGCCTGTATGGAAATTTCACATTAGAACAACATCAACTCCCAACACATGCCTACCCGATGCATGCCATGACTTAATGACCTATATGAAACAACCTAATGCAGACCATGCGTATATGTTGACCCCTTTTTTTTTGCTTTGACTCACCCAAATTTAGGCTTGCATGATGACCTCTAACCTAGGATGAGATTATGTACGGGGAGGGTCAATCGGACCACGATAAGATCGAGTCAACATTAAAGCTTTAATGAACTCAGATTCGAATAATGATCGGATACACTTTAAGGACCCCAAGCACAGCCAAAGGTTGGACAAAGTCAAGCTAAGATATCGGGTTTAATCAAACTTCTTTGATTTGGGCCCAAGAGAGACCTCTAGGCCTTCTTTAACTTTTGCACGACTATTGCCCAAACTAGAGCGGCGTTTGGGGGGGAAAAGAGACCTTATGAGACCGACTCTAAAGAAAAGAAAAACACATAGCACATAATTCACATATATCACAACAAGAATGCACGTTGCATACAAAATGGGTAATGCACCTAACCGAGGTTCTACATTCATGGGTTTAAGGTCGGGTACCTAAAACTAACATACTCATGTCTCTCACTCGTCACAAATTCTATGGAGTTCATAGTAATGTGATTTGTGTGTTTCTCACAAAATTAAGGGGAAAATGTGAATTCATAATCCCGAGAATTTTGGGAGTGCTTCATGAGTGGGAAAGCAATTCGCGACCTTCTCGAAATGTGGGGTTCATTCCTTGAATTCGAAAATATACTTTACCCAAAAAGGGAAATTAGGTTAACCTAGACGGTATCTTTGGGTTCATCCCGATTTATTAAAAACCGAGATGGAGGTCCGCATGCACGATGCCTAACTAAATAATAAAAATTACAAAAATTAACTTCTCCTTTTCTACTCAAAAATTTTAAAAACCGGTTTTTCAAGTTTTACCCTCTTAAAGTGATGTATATTTGATGGCCATATACATCAAGGTCATCAAGGGAGACAACCCATACACACCATAGGAGCCAAATACTTGATTACATGGAAAAGGAGCCCCATTCACTCATGTCTCTTACACAAACGAGTGGCTTCAACAAGGGTAGCTCGGTAATTTACTCTATATCTCAAGAACCATAAAGCTTTTGAGAAAGTCATCCAAAGACATATTGAAGAACATTGAAAGAGCTTTCCAATGGTTTTTGAATCTTGGAATTTGGATTTGAAACGAGCAAGTTATCATCATTTGAAATCTAGTTTAGTTCATTGTTTTCTTTATGATGTAATCATTAGAATAGATGATCTAAGCCTCAAGGGGCCTATTTCTTGATTTGTGCACGTCTAGGGAGGGCTAGGATTACTATAAATACCCCCCTTAGGCCTCTTGTAATCTCATTCATTCATATATCAAATACAAAGTAAACACATGGTGTTGTTTTCTCTCTAGCTTTTGTGCTAGTTTTCGTTTCTCTTGAGGGAGTTTCGAAGTTATCCCCTTCTTCTATTCAAGGGTGGCATCCTTGAAGGTGAAAGGAAGGAATTGAAGAGTTCTTTGAGGTGGTGTGGCTGTATCCTCATCGATCCTTCAAAAGCCGAATCTATCCAACTATCCATTCCATCGTTCATTCAACTACATTCATCCAACCTCACGTCATTCATCAAGAATTCATCAAGAATTCAACAAGAATTCATCAAGAATCCAATAAGAAGCATTCGTTCTTCATCAACACGTCTAAGCTTCAACAATCGTGCATCCATCCAAACGTTCAATCGTCCATCATTCGTTCATCAACATACCTTCATTTGGTAATCATCTTTCATAGTTCTTTCCATCCATTTCCAATCTATTTTCGCCCCTTAAGAACTTTGAGAAGGGAGATTCTTATCTTCGCTCTTAAAGATCCTTAACCCTTTTGTGTAATGTGATCTTGTGGTCCCATTATACATCATAAAGTAAGTCCCCAGTGGAGTCGCCATTTGTGGGACCCGGGAAAATCCCCGTTGGTGTCGCTCGCGGTGAACGGCGAGTCGAAAGGGGTGTCTTTTCTTCTAGAAGATTCGCTTGAATTTCCGTTTAAATAAATCAAAATTGAAATTTATGTAAACTCTTTTCTTTTAGATTTTATTAAAGTCTAAGGATTTTGTTTATTCAGAAAATGAACAGAAAATAAAAGAAAAACAAAAAGAAATAAAAAAAGATAATAAACAGAGAGTCTCGGGACTGGGCTCGGGATGATTCACTGTAGCAATACCTGCAGGTATTGTGAGTCAGTGGCCCGGAATAAAAGGATCTTAATTAAACTTTCTTTTTTTGATATACATTTTTTAGTTGGAGATTTTATTTACTCTACGACATAAACAGAAAACAAGAAAACGAAACTGAAGAAATAAAAGAACACTGCAAACCGGGGGATTCAAACCCGAGACCGAGACTACTGTCCACTGCGATACCTGCAGGTATCGTGGGTTGGTAATCCGGGAACGGAGTCCCGATCTGGAAGTCAGGTCCGGGCCGTGGGTCGGGCCAGAATACCGCCAGGTATTACGTCGTCGACCTCGGAGCCGACTTCCGAACTTAGGGATCCGGACCCAAAAAAAAACTTTTATTTTCACGATCCGCTTTCTGAAATCCGGAAAAAATGAAACTCGAAAAATAAATAAAAGAAAGAAAAGAGGAGAGAGTCGCCAATTAATTTTTGAACGAGAATTAATAAACTAAAAAAAAAAGTGACTCCACAAACCACGAACCACGAGATTCGGATCCGGGGGTAAGGTTACGGATTCGAGAATATAAATTCCCGAATCCGCCCTTTCAACGAACGGACTTTACTAAACCGGTTAAAATAAAAGGAAGAAGAAGAAGAGAGAAAAAGAGAGTAGAACGGAGTATTAATTAGCGTAATTAGTGTTATTCAGTTACATGCAAATGCAATGATAAAGCGAGAAATAAATACAAGAAATAAAATAATTAAATACAAGCGTACCTTTATTCACATACAATCCATATTATTTAAGTCGAGTTTAGGGTTAACTCAAGTTACAAGATAATATGAATGGAGAAGAGATAGAGATAAACGAAATAAAAATGCCAATTAAGTGTATGCAAAAATGAGAGAAATAAAGAGGGAGAAGAGAAGATGAAATCACCAAGTGTCAATACGCCAAGGTGATTTCGGTGTAGGAATGAAGTGGAAATGAGAGGGGTTTTTATAGGAGGAATTTAGGTTGGGAATTTAGGTCAAAAATGAGGGGGAAAACATGACCTAATACCGCCGAGTATTATGGGCTTCGGGAGCCCGGCTGCTGGTGGCACACAACCCTAGGTAGAATCCGCCCCAATACCTAGCGGTATGACGGGCCGGATCTGCCCGACTTGGGCCGCTTCTGCCTCGGGCCACGTGCAGATGCTAGATCAGGCTGATTTTTTTGTTTGGCATTTCACTTTACTTGGCATTTTTTCTAAAATAAAATAAAGACAAAATAAAAAAAATTACAATAATTACGAGACACTTTTTGGGTGTCTACACTACCGTATCCCCGAAGGAATAAAAGGCAAGAAAAGAAAATTAACAACTAATCATTATTTACTTCAATTTAATAACAAGAGAACTTTCAAATTCTAAAACAACATAAATTGACAATAACCAACTTCAAGTCTAAAACATAAACTAAACTTATTCTCAAGACTAGCTTTGATGTCCTTACTGCTAGTTCCCATTCCCATCACATAACTCTTCACCTGATAACAAAACATTTAAAAACATGAGGAGGACTCAATAATGTCTACCCTTAACCGTTAAAACCATTTAAAAATCCATTTCAATTCATTTTTGAGGGAGAAGTGAACAAGTCAAAACTTTTCGAAACCAAATTTTTTCCCAACCAACCATAACCATCCTTCAAATTTATTAAGCGGGCGGACCTTACTTATTTGACCCTCGAAGTCCAATCACTTCGCTATAATCATATCACAATCTCATCACAATCTCAATCTCAATACCATTCTCAAATATCAATCACAATCTTACGGATGGCCATCCATTTTACACACGTGCATATCACTAACCTCGGGGAAGTAGCACTTATCAGGCATCCCTGATCTCTTGCAAACCCCCTACAGGATGCCCAGAACCTGGTCTTCGGGGGTGTTGCCCGAACCCGCATTTATGTCACGTTTGAATTATTAATCAGGTTTAATATCACACCATTCCAAACTCAACGATCCAATCCAATCCAATCCCAAATTTCCAAAACCATTTCCAAATCACACATAAACGACTGTCCACATTTTACCAACTCAAGAACATAACTCGACATCCAAAACAGACAGTCAATTTTCACCATAAAATCCTCTTTCGGGATGCAAAATTCTTAAAACATAATAAAAAAACCATAAAACATATAAAGTGCATCCCAGTGGGGATTAGGACATAGACATTACCTGACAAATCTTCTCTTCACTCCACGGATACACTTGAGCTCAGTAAAACGAACGGTCTAGATCGTGCCTAAAAATATAAAGAAATTCCTAACATTAAAACGTGTCGTACGGAGTTAACGCAATCTATCTTCCACCTAACCCACCCCTAGGAACACTATAAGGTTCCCATCATTCATAAATTAACATTTTAAACATACTTCACAAATTCTAAACCATCACATATTACAAACAAATAACATATTACAATTAAACGAATAATTCTCACATGATAGTACATTTATTCAAAACATAAACTGGACAGATTACAATGCGCACATAGAATGGACCATAACTTGACTTTCCGATATCCAATGGGTCTGGTTTTAGACTTTCTGGAAACCTTGGGTTGTCTACTAAAACTCTTATGTTGACCCCGAGACCTAAAACACAATTTAAGGTCTTCAAAAACAGCCAACTATAAAATCTGTCGAATTCTGACCTAGGTGCGCTATTTGGGTCGTAACTCAGAATATACACCTCAAAATCCCGATCCGTAAAATTCCTATGAAAGCTAACATCCTAAGGTATTTCCAGAACAAAAGGTAAGGCTAAATATTAATTACACAATAAATGGTGACCAATATCGTACGACTCATAAAATCTGTCCAAACTGACCATGTTTTTATTTCGGGATTTTCGATCCTAGTTCGAACCATACTATCCCGGGACTCCAAATTGAGGTTCTAACCAGCCTACTGGGGTCCACTACTTCTTCTTTCACCCCCATAGCATCACTAAGGTCGGCTTGCACATATATACTAACATAAATTGCGACGATGACATACTAATTCTTAAACAAACACATAAACTTAAAATTTACACCAATAATCGAAATAAGAGAAACGAAACATGGACCCCTAAACTTCAAAACACATAAGAAATCAGCAAGGTGCTATTTCACTAAAATATAAGTAAATCGAACATTTTTTTTTATAAATAAAGAACTCGATAATAACGAAATATTAATATAACCACGTGTCAATAATCCCAAAATATATAACATTTGAAACTTTATTACGCATAATACGTTATAAAATTTGTAAAACAATAAAGGAGTTTTAAAAACACTCTTTAGGTAATTATCACATATTTTTTTCATATAAAATCGATACTAATTTAAAAATCTAATGACTCATATAATAAAAGTAAAATTAAACGATTTACTTTGGAATATGAAAATAAACGAGGTTAAAACAACGAATATGCTTAGTAATTCAACTTACAGGTAATATAATTAAAAAGGAACATAATATACTGAGATTAAACAATTACACTAGCTCTAATCAATCCCTAATCACAATTTACATGAATTCACAATATTCATCACATATATTACAAAAAAATTAATAATTTAACCCCAAAAATTAGACACTTAATACACCAAGATTTCAAAAATGAATCTTATATATGTACATAACATGGATAAAAGACAACTTGATATCAGATACTAAGAATAAAAATTAGTTTAAAGAGAATCAATAGTAATAATAATAATACAAAAGAACAAATTTAGAAAATGAACAAGGAGTAGGTTAAGGTTACGCACAGAACTAGGCACGGCGGAAGGGTGGACGTCAAGCGGAACTCCGACAACGTCGGTGGCGGCGGCGTGCGTCTGGGTTGTCGTCGGACGGTGGGTAGTCGTCGGGAGGCGGCGGTGGTGGCCGGAGTCGAGGCAGAACGGCGGCACATCAGCAGCGGTAACGGGGAAAAACTTCGCGTCTGCGCACGTGCGACGGCCTCCGGCGATCGCGTGGGTGGCGCTCGGTGGTCGCCTGGTGTCCAGGGGTCGACGGGGATCGTCGTTGGTGGCTGGGCGGCGGTGATGGTGGCGCACGGCGGCACGGACGGCGGTGAGAGAGAGGAACGTAGGGAAGAGAATAGAGAGAGAAAGAGAGCGCGGTGGCTGTTGCGGTGGTCGGGGCGGTTGCTGGGGTTGGTTTCCGGCGGGACGGAGGTCACGGCGATTACAAGCGGTGGTCGCTGGTGGCTGGCAGTTACTCAGAGAGAGGAACGAGAGAGAGAGAAGTGGGAGGGATTAGGGTTTGTATAATTGCATTAATCTACTTAATTAGACTAATTATAATAGTCAATAGGGTTAATAAAATTGGGGAAAAAGCTTCCACTAACCCGCTACTAAAATTAGTAAATAGGAATTCTGAAAAAAAATTGGAAATACTAATAATAATACTAATAATAATGATAGTAATACTAAAAGAACCACATAATTAATCTAAATAAAAATTAACACATAAGCATCAATAATTAACATGTAATTTACCGAATCACCCCCTATTCCCATGCATATTCATACACGTAGAAAAGACTATATTACCCTTGATAATCCCACGACGGTCCTACGAGCTCAAATGTTAACAATTTAAACACAGAAATAATTAACGGACGTAAAATACATTAACGACATAACGACAGCTATAATCGAATTTTCTGGGGTTTTACAATAACTTATTTTACTAATTAATATGAAAAAAATCTGAAATAAAATAGAATTGACGAATTACAAATTTCTAATAATGCCCTCTTCAAAGTACACATATGCTAATCCTCATATTGAGAAGTAACTTACCTATCGATCAATGTGGTGAAATAATTTTTAAAAATAAAAATAACTAATTATAAATTTCTAGAAATGCCCTTGTAAACACAAATTTCGAACCTAAAATAAATAAAGACAAGAAATTGAGAAACAAATATAACTTGTATTAATATTTGAATGTAAGCGGGTACAATTGGGTGAGCCGAGGGCGCAGACGTTTGATCTCGATCTCGAATACAGGTTTAGCTGAAGAATTCTTGCAGTAGTTCTTGAGCTGAAGGTCTTGAGCGTTGATCCTCTTAGTGCTTGGTAGCTAGAGTCTACTCAAAGTTTAACCGTCTGAAGGTTGACTGTTGGTTGTAGTTCTCCTGGTTCTTGGATGCGAGGGCTTAGTGCTTAATCTCGATTGATGAACCAGACGAGGAAGACGACTGCAGTCCTTGATGTGAAGGACATAAGTTGTTAAACTAACCGACGTTGGTCCTTGGTGCTCGGTAGCTGGAGGGCGTCTGTAGTTCGATCTTCTGAAGACTTTGTAGGTCTTGCTGAAGAACTCTGACGCAGTTCTTGATCTTGACGCAGTAGAGGCTTGAAGACTCGATCTTAAGCTTTTGCAGACTTCGATCCTTGGCGCTTGGTAGCTGGAGATTGCTGGCAGTTTGATCTTCTGAAACCTCTGGAGTGTAGAATGTCGAATGACGTCGGAGTAGACTGCAGTGTCTGTTGAAAATGAGGGAGGTGACCCCTATTTATAGACTCTAGAGGCCTAGGGTTGCCCAGGGTTTGAGTCGACTTTGGGCTTGAGCCCAATTTAATTAATTATTCCTCTATTTAAAATAAAGAAATAATTATGATTTTCTACATCATAATTGACATGTGTCGCGACGCTATTGGGCGTGGTATATTTCCATTTAAAATTTAACTAAATGAACCGCCGTAATTAATTTTACACGTGGCGGATAATAATTGACCGAACAAATTTATTTTCCACATGTCATTTTCTTATTTGCCGACAAAATTTTGCCTTCTACAGATGCCCCCTTCGAAAGTCGACCGCGGACACAAGCTTGAGTGTTTGAAGCGGTTGGGTCTCGAATATTTGATGTACTAACTTAAGCTAAGCACAAATTTTCTTGAAGGGCTAGATACAAAATTATGAGCTGATGGACAACATATATGTCTGTTGTGTCTTAGACAACCAATTTGAGGCTTTTTTTTTTTTTGGATTGGATCTTGGACCTCATTGGGCTTCCAGCCTTCCACCAATTTGTCAAGACTAATGTGTTGCATTTTTTCTTATTCTGCCTTTTTTTTCAGTATTTGACGTCAACAATTTTTTTTCATTGGGCGGCCAAGGGAGTTAACTGCCATAATGACTCTTCTCTTTATTTTGGATAAAATTTCACCCAGAATATAATTCTTGATACTGTGATCCGAATTGGAGACCAGGTTAAACTGAAGTTAGGGTTGAAGCATGAGACTTAACAATTAATTACTATAAATTAACTCTTAATCTATGCCCAAAATTACTCAGTTCACCGCTCTTCAACTGTGACTCATTAGGTTTTTGCTTCTTCAGCGAGTCTTTTAGAGATGTGCAGAGGCAAAGTTGGTGTTTTCCCATCCTTCATATTCCTTTTGCTAACCCAAGTTTTCTAATTATTACTGCTCTTCATCACAATAGTTTCTGGCTCCTCCTCTATCAACATATCATTTGAAAACATATTGGAAGGCTTACTCTGCTAAAGACCGGCTTCATGTGGAGGAGCAAGTACAAATCTGGAGGAGGATCTGGTGCTATATCTACTTCCTGTTTCTATTATGTCGCTGGTTTTTTTGGCATCGCTGAGATAGCTGGTTGTTCAGGATGGACAATTTTTAGCAAATAACTTCAGGCTTTTTGATATTGAATCCATACCCAAGAGCTTTTTGACAATTTTAGCAAATAACTTCCTTGCAATGACTTCAAGCAACGCACTACGCTCAACACTGGCTTTATTCACAGTAGCAAACCCGAATTTGTAGGATGACCTTGTCCCTTTTTTTTTTTCTTCGATGAATATGATTTTCGTGGCTTTTTCTTCTTCTTTCTTCACTCTCCTTTTTTTTTTGGAAAAAAAATATGATATGCAGAGCTTTCAGCAGTAATTGTTTTCTTGACCGAGGTTTGGGTTGCTTTGTTCTGACGAGATAACAATGGAGGTCTTTGTCTTGGCTTTTGCAGATTGTTAAGTGTTGGTGGAATCCAATATTGGTGCTTTGCCTTTCTTTTTGACCAATCTTGACTTGCCACCTCAATACACATGCAAATTAAGAATTCAATGTGACTTTTGTGGGTTGTGTGGTTGTTGCTATTAACACAGTCACCTGGCCTTTGTAAGGCTTTGAAACTTTTGAGGAATTATACTATATTAATATTGTACACCACTTCATCATTTCATAGTGAACGTACACTCAACAATTCAATGCTTGGCTGTATATTTTTTTCTTCTGTTTTATTACACCAGTGCCTATTGTGTCTGACTCCCTTTTTTTTTTCTTTAAATTTCTTTTTACTTTTTCATTTTCTCTTTTTTTTTTGGAGCCCTTTTTTTTTCTTCTTTTTGGTGCAGGGAGTTGAGATTAATTGACGTCGCCTGTTTGAAGTTGTCTTACGTCTTCGCCAGTGTCTTGTCTACTCCTCAGTCTTGACATAGGAGTAGTCCTTTGCTCTCTTGAGCTATGCAGGTCATTGTGTCGTCTTCTCCGCTTTCTGTGCTACTCCTCAGGGACGGTCTAATGTATTAGACATCTTTGAGGTGTCTCTTTTCAGAACTGACTTGGGTCGACGGAGTTATCATCAGGTTTACTCCTCGGGGATGTTCTGGTGTATTAGACATCTTTGAGGTGTCTCTTTTCAGAACTGACCTGGGTCGACAAAGTCAGCGCCTCGCTATGAAGTGCGATACTCCTCAATTTACTTACGTAGAGTAGTCATAGACAACTCTCTCAAAAACGTCAGTACAGTCTGGGTCGACAGAGTCAGCACCTCGCTGCAAGTGGAACACTCCTCAGGGACGTTATGATGTATTAGACAACTTGAGATGTCTCTTTTCATAATTAACTGGGTCGACAGAGTCGTCACCTGGTTTACTACTCCTAGACTTTCTGCCATCTATGAGCTATGAAGAGCGGACTTGAATTCTCTACTGAGTCGTGATGAGTCAGCAAGATTTTCTTCTAAAGATCCACGACAGGTCAGCCTAACATGTTCTCGACTATGATTGATAGAAGGACACTGCCAGCTAGCTTGCCCCCAGTATTGACCCGAGCGAGACGTCGATGTCGCTAGCTTGAAAGAGTCTACCCCTTAGCCAAAGGAGTGCGCCGCTGATTTGAAGGACGATGGCGTCGTCTTGGAGCAGAATTCAACCAACACGACTAGGATGCCCCCACGTTGGCTGCTTGAAGGAATTGTCAACCATATTGAGTATTCCGTTGGTGGTGCTGACTTGAAGCAAGCCATCGACATGAAGATGTTGGAATGCTAGAGTGCGGCTTGAAAGCCCACAAGCTTAATGACTTGGCAGTCAGTCCATTTCTTGTACTTGTGACTTGAGAGTCTTCATTATGATGATGTAGAAGTCTTTAACCTTGTCGACTTTAAAGTCTTGCACGGGTGAGCAATTGAATTTTCTGACTTAAGAGTCTCTCTAACTGACTTACGAGTCTTTACGTATCTCGACTTGGGAGTCTTGCATCTTGTTGACCTGTGAGTCATTGTTGTCGTATTTATCATTCATTCTGACTTGGGAGTCGTGAACTCATAAATCTTCTGCAGGGAATGACTTGAGAGTCTTTTCTTTGGTGACCTAGAAGTAATTAATTCTTTTTGCCTTCAGAATTTGATTTTAATGACTTGGTAGTTAGGGATGGCAATGGGCGGGAATCCCGAACCGTCGGGCCGCCCGCTCTAGGAAAAATCGCCCTGATGGGGATGGGACGGACGAGACGATTTTCCAAAATCCGCTCGGGGACGGGGCGGGGATGGGGACAAAATTTTCCCCATCCCCGCCCACATTTTCCCCGTCGGGGTGAATTCCCCGTCCCCATCCCCGAATCCCCATCCCCGAAAATGTTAAAATTACCAAATAACCTTTATTTAAATTTAATATATATATGAATGGGAAGGACAAAGTAGTAATTTTCCAATTTATTCTCATTTGTTGATGTATTATTGTTTGATTTTGATGTATTATTACTTGAGCAAGTTAAATACGTTGTATTTTGAACATGTTAAAAACCGGGTTCGATTAAAAATCAGATCCGGTTAAAATTTAGTTAAATTTAGGATAGTTTTAAAAAATCCCCGTTGGATCCTCGTTGGGGATGGGGAATCCGCGAGGATGGGGATAGGGATGGGGATAGGGATGGGGCAAGAATCATTCCTCGAAGCGGGGATGGGGACGGGGATGGGGATGAGTTTTGGGAGTGGGGATGGGGACGGGGGTATACTCCCCCATCCCCGATCCGCCCCGGTGCCATCCCTATTGGTGCGTAGTCTTGAATTTGGCTGACTTGAAACCTTCAATTTTTGATGACTTGGAAGTCGGTGGGTTTGATGACTTAAGAGTCTTGAAGTTTGTTGACTAAAAGTCTTTGGATTTGCTAATTTGGGAGTCGTATGCATTGTTGACATGGAAATCTCGAACTTTATTGACTTGGGAGTCGTGATTTTTTTCCTTGACTTGTGAGTCCTTGTGTTCTGTTGATTTGAATTTGGTTGACTTGTAAGTCTTTCATTTTTATCGACTTTCTATCGATTTGGGAGTCAAGAGACTTGTTGATGCGAGAGTTTGACTAATTTGGAAGTCTTTGTCTTGTTGTTGACTTGGAAGTCAAGAGACTTGGTGACTTAAGAGTCTTGAAGCTTCTTAATTTCAAAGTCTCGAATTTTCGCTGACTTGGAAGTCTTTAATTTTTGATGACTTGGAAGTCGGTGAGGTTGGTGACTTGAGAGTCTTGAAGTTTGTTGATTTGAAAGTCTTGACTTTTTGCTGACTTGGAAGTCTTTAATTTGTGTTGACTTGGAAGTCAGCGAATTTGGTGACTTGAGAGTTTTGAAATTTGTTGACTTGAAAGTCTCAATTTTTTTTTTCAATTCATGACCATTCTGTTTTTGCTATGTTATGACTGTATTTGGGTTTGGACCCCAAATTACCTACGTACCTTAAGAATGAAACACTCATAAGGATCAAGCCAAACGTAGTTCAAATTTAAAAGAGAAATGGAGACAAGAAATTTGTAAACACAAATTTCGAGCCTAAAAAAAATAAAGACAAGAAATTGAGAAACAAATATAATTTGTATTAATATTTGAATGTAAGCGGGTACAATTGGGTGAGCCGAGGACGCGGACGCTTGATCTCGATCTCGAGTACAGGTTTAGCTGAAGAATTCTTGCAGTAGTTCTTGAGCTGAAGGTCTTGAGCGTTGATCCTCTTAGTGCTTGGTAGCTAGAGTCTACTCGAAGTTTAACCGTCTGAAGGTTGACTGTTGGTTGTAGTTCTCCTGGTTCTTGGATGCGAGCGCTTAGTGCTTAATCTCGATTGATGAACCAGACGAGGAAGACGACTGCAGTCCTTGATGTGAAGGACAGAAGTTGTTGAACTAACCGACGTTGGTCCTTAGTGCTCGGTAGCTGGAGGGCGTCTGTAGTTCGATCTTCTGAAGACTTTGTAGGTCTTGCTGAAGAATTCTGACGCAGTTCTTAATCTTGACGCAGTAGAGGTTTGAAGATTCAATCTTGAGCTTTTGCAGACTTCGATCCTTGGCTCTTGGTAGCTGGAGACTGCTAGCAATTTGATCTTCTGAAACCTCTGGAGTGCAGAATGTCAAATGACGTCGGAGTAGACTACAGTGTCTGTTGAAAATGAGGGAGTTGACCCCTATTTATAGGCTCTGGAGGTCTAGGGTTGCCCAGGGGTTTGAGTAGACTTTGGGCTTGAGCCCAATTTAATTAATTATTCCTTTATTTAAAATAAAGAAATAATTATGATTTTCTGCATCATAATTGACATGTGTCACGACGCTATTGGGCGTGGTATATTTCCATTTAAAATTTAACTAAATGGACCGCCGTAATTAATTTTACACGTGGCGGATAATAATTGACCGAACAAATTTATTTTTCACATGTCATTTTCTTATTTGCCGACAAAATTTTGCCTTCTACAGCCCTCATTATATATATATATATATATATATATATATATATATATATATATATATATATATGTATAATTTACATATACTCTATATCATAAATTTACATGCAATCATTCAAAATTACAAACATGTGTTAAGTTTGTCTCATACTCTCATTATATCATATAAAGAAATTTTACAAAAGATATGCAGCTTGATAATTTATAATATTTAGGGGGCAAATGAATTGTAATAATTATAGGGGCAAATGATATTCACTATTAAAAGCAAATAAAAGAATAACGATTACATACATACATGTATACGTTATCAGTTAACCTTTCAACCTCCATTTTATGTTATTACGAAACTTTTAGAAGAATATTTAGAAATCTTGAATAATATATTTATTGCTAATATAATTTAGGGCCACAGTACATTTACATATTTCTATAATTTAAAAACAAATTAGAATAATATGGTTGTAATATTGTTTATATAGATATTAATTTGAAAAATTATGTTTAAAAAATGATATGTATGAGTAGCTAACTAATTTATACTTAAGAAAAAATTAATAATAGATAGAGATAGCTAGAAATGAGGTGATGTGACTCATAAATGGTTGTGTAAAAAGTTACTATAGTACAATATTTAGAGCAAAAATTATCATACCACACCAATTTAATCATCCTCAATTATTTAACAACTCTTGGTAATTCCATGCCTGCACATCATCAAAATTCACATAATTTCTATGTAAAGAACAATTGTAATAGAAAGTCTAAACATATCAAAAAATGAAATATATGCATACATAAAATATAGTTGCAAGTTGCGTAATATAAACTATACTTTGAAAGTTTTTCTTTTTCTCATAAATACGAACTATGAATAAAAATATGCGCAATATAAGCTCCTGAACGATAACAATACCTTGCATAGTGTACATGCATTGGCATCATATATCATATCATATTATATATATATATATATATATATATATATATATATATATATAATGGGTACAAAGGGTGAGAACGGGAATATGTGTGTTTTAATGAGGACATTATTGAAAATGTATAATTAGTTATTTTTACTTTAGATTAATTATTGGTTGATAATACATTGAACTTTAGGGTTATTGGACAATAATGCACAGAACTTTTTTCTTGGACTCTAATACACTAAACTTTGAGGGTATTGGACAATAACGCACTCAGACTAATTCAGCTGGTGGTTGACGCGATGATTGTCCTACTTTAAGGTGTCGTTTTTCTATTTTTTTCAGAAAAAGCTTTTGCCGTGCAAGAAAATACACATAAGCAGGATGACTAATATATTTTTTAAAAAAAAATAGAAAAACGATACTTCAAAGTAGGACAACCACTGCGTCAACCACCAGCTGAATTGGTCTGAGTGCATTATTGTCCAATACCCTTAAAGTTCAGTGTATTAGAGTCCAAGAAAAAAGTTCAATACATTATTGTCCAATACCCCTAAAGTTTAGTAAATTATCATCCAATAATTGGAATAAAGGGTGAAATTGGTATAAAGGGTGAAATTGGAATATATGTGTTTTGAAAAGGGCAATTTTGGCAATGTACAATTAATCATTTTTCTAAGTTTTCTATAAAAAAAGTTAAATAGAAATGAAAAATAAGAAATGTAAGATATGGCAATGTACAATTAATCATTTTTCTAAGTTTCTTATAAAAAAAAGTTAAATAGAAATGAAAAATAAGAAATGTAATATATCAATTGAATAATTACTTGATTAGGTTACAAAGGGTGAGGATGGGAATATGTGTGTTTTATTGAGGGCATTATTGGAAATGTATAATTATTTTTCTTAATAAATTGGTATAAAGGGTGAAATTGGAATATATGTGTTTTGAAAAGGGCAATTTTGGCAATGTACAATTAATCATTTTTCTAAGTTTTCTATAAAAAAGTTAAATAGAAATGAAAAATAAGAAATGTAAGATATGGCAATGTACAATTAATCATTTTTCCAAGTTTTCTATAAAAAAAGTTAAATAGAAATGAAAAATAAGAAATGTAATATATCAATTGAATAATTACTTGATTATATATGTATATGATATATTAACTACGTGAATCTTTAGTTATTTAAATAAAAATTGAAAATGTAATATAAAAATTTGTAATGTAACAAAATTAAATATTACACTATGCTTATATGTCCATATGTTCTACTTAAAATAAAGTTAATTTAAATTAATAATATTTAATTAGTCAATTATATGAATATTTAATTATTCATAACCTTAGTGAATCCTTATGCATGAAATGACGGTTAAAAATCTCAAGAGTTATGCAAGAAAACAACTATATAAATAATTAGCAAAGTGATATAATAACATTATTTAATTATAGTTAACTAGTTTTTGGCCCATTCTTGGGTGTAATTAATAATAATAATAATAATAATAATAATAATAATAGTAGTAGTAGTGTGATATCTTGTATGAAGGTCTTAATTAACATGTCATTTAATAGTCTATATGATACTTTGTTGCATGTGCATTCATTGTAAGAATTGTTTGTCCATCTACCTAACTCCCTTGTCCCAAAACGTTTGTTCATTTTATAATTTCAATGATTGTAATTCATATTATACCCCTAATAAATACTCTTTTGTTTCTTTTTTATTTTATTCACAAGAGAAAAGTAAGGGCAATTCTGGCACATTACACATTTTTCACCACATTTCCCATGACCATTAGACTTTTAAATATAGTTGGATGGACAAACAATATGAGACGAAGGTAGTAGTTACTGAAAAGATGAAGCAAATGAAAATTTTAATTTTTTAATAATTCAATATTGATGTGGAATAGTTGGGAGAGTGGGATTAAGGGAGGGAAAGATGCCCATTAATTGTCATTCTACAATTTATCCCTTCTTTCAAATCGATGTCAATTTTAATATGCCAATATAAATATAAATGAGGTATTTAAATTAATGTCGAAAATCGTCAAAAATAATGTCCAAAACAGGTAATAAATATCATCCCAATCAAATTGCAATGGGAAGGAAGCTAATAATAATAAAAAAAATCATTCTCTATATATCCAAATCCAATTCCCCCCCCCCCCCCTTTTTGTTATAAACCTAATTCATAAGTTACAATATATTCAAGATGTTAATTTTGTAGGTTTTATTCTGATGTGTGTTTTGCTTTTTGGCTATATATTGTTTGTTGTTGTTAACTATGTTTGACATTATTGTTTTTATTAATATATATTGACATTTGACATTTAACCACATGACACTTGAGAAAAACTTGATGGGTGAGGGTATCATCCAATCATCATAACAATTGTTTTAATAAATAGAGGTTCCTTCAGTAGGGCATTAGTGGTGGCAACCTTACTATGGCTTCTCCCTCCTTTATCTGAATCATCTCTGCACAAAATTCTCAATAATACATTTGACTCATATCCTTCAATAAACGCAAATAAAATTTAAAAAACGAAAAAAATAAAAGACAAAATAGAGAAAGGCAAAAGAGGAAGATGCAATAATGAAGGGAGAGTGATTGAGAGTCTATAGAAAGGGAGAGAGGAAGTTACCCAATAATGAAGGGGGAATGGATAGACAGTTAATGAACAATGGATGGAACATTTTACGTTTCTAAAATTTATATCATTCCAGATTGACACAAATCGCAATAACCCAGTTACCCAATAATTGTTGAGTTAGTTTTTATCTTTGAATCAACGCTCCAGATTTGTTCTCAAAAAAATCAAGGGTCAATATACTACAATGCATGAGATTTTAGAATGGAGGGAGGAAAGGGTTGTGGGTAAAGGTCATTCTGAAATTTATTAATAGAAGATAAACGTCAATGATATGTTGTAACCGATTCTTCAAGGGTTTAGTAACCTTTTAATTTCCAGAATTTAGTAACAATGTTTGCAACTAATGGCCTGGGAGCCTTAATAAACCTACTCATTACCATATGATATGATTTCAAGACATAAGAATGCTCTAAAGGTATGCATTTTTATTTTTTTTTTCCTATTCTATATATGAAAATTTTATTTCATTTTTTATGGATTTTTTTTAATCTCATTATAACCCATTTTTTGCAAGTTGGATTCTGAAAATACAAGGTTGAAGAATATTTTTTCTTTCCAAAGTAAAAGAGAAATGAGTGTAATTTTCAGAATGTGTTTTAACAATAGTATTCAGAAATGACTTTTTCCCTCTTTTAGTTAAATAGCTCATTACATATTGCTTCTTGTAAATACCAATTTAGGGTGCAACTCAAATACTTTGGCAAAGCATAAATTTCTTATTAAATATTTTTATAATTTCTTTTTCTTTATAATTATTTTGAATTTGTATGTTGTGTTGGTATAAAATTGTTTGATATCTTCAAAAAATAATCAAGAGTGATAGAATAATGTAAGGTGATTGCTTCTAGAATATCTTATTGGTTTATTAGGAAATATGTCTTTCTAAATATTTTTTTGTTAGGAGAATTATTAAACAGGATAAGATTCAGTGAGGCATTGTGGTCTAGGGCATGTGCTTACAAATCAAACTATGCATTTTATATTTTCTGTAATATTTTTCCGTTGGATTTATTTTATTTTATTTTTTGGATTGATTGGTTACTCCTACATGTCATTTTTAAATATTTACAAGCTAATTATATATAAAGATTAAGAACCATATTATTCTAATCCTTTTACTTATGTATTTCAAAAATAAGATATGACACTACCTATGTTAGTAGTTTTCTTTGTTTTGTAGAATTAGAATTAAAGACAGTAGTCTTTCCTCTTGCTTTTCCTTTTGAAAATGTCCATTTTGAATTGATTTAAATTTATTTCTTTTGACAGTTTTAAAGTAAAATTTGTAAAGTCCTCTATTAAATTATTTTTATTATCGTTTTATTTGATCCTTAATTTATATTCTATTATAATTATCGTTATGATTATCATTTCAGTTAACTTTGTTAGAATTTTAGAGGCATCTTTGATCTTAAAATACATCTCTTTATTAAGCTCCATTTTACCATTTTTGAATCTTCTCCTATTATTCTTTAGCAACTTTTGGTCTGTAAGTCTTCAAATTCTTCCCGAGCCATAACCTCTATTTGATAACTAAAAATTGCTTTGATTTTAGTTTTGATTATATAATTTGTTAGGATTCTCAAGGCGTTGTTAGCAGACAAGCAATAAATAGGGCGAAAAATAAATAAAGATTCGACATAAGGAATTAACGTGGAAAAACCCAAACCGGGAAAAAAACCATGAACGATGCACTATCAGATGATTACAATAGTGTTTCAAAGATTCTCAGACCTCCACAATCTCTCACAACCTCCCTAGAATTACAACCTGAGAACTCAACACTCACAGATGAGCCTCACACAGCTCCCTCAGGGACACAGAGATTACAGGTCAATCTCTTGTGGTATAAGATTAAACATTCTCAATTGCTATATAAATAAACCTAGCATCTAGACTCTATTTATAGTACAAGGCTGACACAATTTTAGGATTAATAAAACCCCTACAGCAAAGAAATTATAAAAAAAAGTAGTGGAACAAATCAACAACTTGATTCCCACTCAAACTCTTTTGCCTTGCTCCCCAAGAGATAGAGACCAACCCAAAATTGGTCTCCACATTCAACCCAACAATCTCCCACTTGGAGACCAATTGTAAACGCAGCCTTCGTCGATTATCATCAATCACCACTTCAACACCTCCTCGAATCCTCTAGTGCATCCATCTCGATCTTGTTCAGCAAAGATCAACAGAGGTCCCAGTTGACCTCCCATCAACTCCTCCTTTTGCAACAGGCTCCCACTTGAACTGATCACGCCCCTGCAACTTCGACATACGCATCATCGTCAACAACTTAGGGGAATTTTGGATTGAGATTTTACCTCGTGTTGAACTTGTCGAATTCCCATGTAGGTTAGATGTTATCCTCGGCTGATCATCCGTTCCCGTAGCCTCGACCTGAAACCTCCTCGTTTCTGGTTCCCTTCTCTCATCAGAGAAGCTAACACGCCTTTGACGAGCATGAACCGACATGTTAGAGTTATCAATGACAGAATATAGCTTCCCCTCTTTCTTGCCATTTGCAATTATCAGAGATCCTTTCGTTACCCTCCAATGACCATCTTCAAATCTCGTCATGAACCCCTCCTCATCCAGTTGACTCACAGATACAAGGTTCATGGTCAGACCCGGGACATACCGAACATTCTTCAACCTCCAAGTTCCACCCTTAGAAGTTTTAATGTTCACATCACCTCTTCCTATCACCTTTAGGTTGTGACCGTTTGCAAGCCTAACCCTGCCAAACCTCCCACTCACAAAATTGCTAAAGGCCTCCTTGCTAGACGAAGAGTGAAACGAAGCACCCGAATCTATTACCCAACCCCCTTCTGATTTGTCAACACTAACAGTTAGGGCATCACTAAAATCCTCAACAAAATATACAGAATCCTGGTCATTATGGCTGCTCTTCTTAGGTTTGGGACAATCCCTACGAAAATGACCTCTATCACCACAGTTCCAACACAACACTTGCTCCATGTTTCGACCTCTAGATTTTGATCGACCCCGACCCGAACTCTCACTATTCCTCTTACCCCTGACAGTCAAAGCATCCCCCGAAGACTCAGACACATCGGAATCTTTCCTACGAATACTTTCATTTAGGACCAAGTCTCTAATTTCCCTAAACTTCAGTTTCTCATCCTTCTTAGTTGAAGAAGTTACAGAAGTCACGAAATTTTCCCAAGACTTAGGTAGGGTAGCCAATAGTATATTAGCATTCATCTCATCGTCGAACTTAAATCCCACAGAGGTTAATTTTGATAGTATCATATTCAACTCATTCATACTATCATGCATATCACCAGACCCATGCATCTTAAATTCAAACAAATGACTCAACACATATACCTTGTTCACCGCCGAAGGTTTCTCATATGTGTTTTGCAAGGCCTCGAGCAGATCTTTCGTCGTTTTCTGATCTTTGACGTTAAAAGCCACGCGTTAGAGCTAGCGTCGGCTGGCCGTACTGAATGTCTGACCATCAAGCTCTTCCCAATCCTTCTGTTCCATCTCTTTTGGCTTATCACCCATCGCAAGATGCAACCTTTGCTGGCGGAGCACATCCTCAACGCGCATCCTCCACCATGCGTAGTCTTTCCATTGAACTCTGGAATCTTCACAATAGCGCCCGCTATTGCTTCTCAGTCTGCAGATCAACCACGCTCCAACCAAAGCTTTGATACCACTTGTTAGGATTCTTAGGACGTGGTTAGCAGACAAACAATAAATAGGGTGAAAAACAAATAAAGATTCGACACAAGAAATTAACGTGGAAAAACCCAAACCGGGAAACCCAAACCGGGAAAAAAACCACGAACGATGCACTATCAGACGATTACAACAGTGTTTCAGAGATTCCCAGACCTCCACAATCTCTCACAACCTTCCTAGAGTTACAACCTGAGAACTCAACACTCACAGATGAGCCTCATACAGCTCCCTCAGGGACACATAGATTACAGGTCAATCTCTTGTGGTATAAGATGAAACACTCTCAATTGCTATATAAATAAACCTAGCATCTAGGCTCTATTTATAGTACAAGGATGACACAATTTTAGGATTAATAAAATCCCTACAGCAAAGAAATTACAAAAAAGGAAGTGGAACAAATCAACAACTTGATTCCCACTCAAACTCTTTTACCTTGCTCCCTAAGAGATAGAGACCAACCCAAAATTGGTCTCCACATTCAACCCAGCATAATTGAATAGCTAATTAAAATGTTCAATGTTTCTCCCCTTTAGATCTAATTATTTATGTGCTTTCATGTTTGCAATTTCTTTCTTTCTTTCTTTTGACATTTCCCCCCTTTTTATGATATTAACTAATGTATACTTTTATTTTCTTACAACATTAAAATGTAATGATGAATTTCCATCATTTCAAAATTTATGCTATATTTTTTTGATAGAATACAATTTGCTACATAGTTTAAACCTTTCGTATTTTATATAACTTATAAACTTTTATTAAGATTTTAGTTAGATTCATGAATTATTTGCTATACACATAATTCCATATAAATATTTTAATTATTTGTTTTTTTATGCAATATATCAATCATTTAGTATTGAAGCTGCCATTTAATAATAACTAATACAATTTTTAAATATTTTTCTTTGGTTTAGAAGAATTATATAGCTTGATATGCTTAATTCACTACTTTTATAGTTGAAGCCTGAAGGTCAATAAAAGTATTACACAGTTCATTACTAGAACAAATCAATTGCCTCTACTTTTTTTTTTATTATTGTCAAGGTTATAAAAAAGAAAAATTAAATATATGTTCCTTATATATAGCACTATAGAAATGAGTCTTACAAATAAAACCATGCATTAATTTATTAGAAAGTCTTCAATAGTAATATCAAATCTTAAGAACCAACAAATTGACTTATTATAATTTTTCAATAATGTTCCCTTCAAAATACACATATTTCTATCCATAAATAGTTATTTTCACTAATAATAGAACAATAAAAGCTATCTATATTGTCATATTAACTTATATCCTAAGCTAATATTACATGATCATGCAATTAACCTATGTGGAAACTACACATTTTACAAACCCAAACTTTTCAAATAAAAATATAGAAAACAATTGCATAGGAATGTAGAAATACAACATGAGCGACTCTTATTTTATTGATATTCTTGATTTTGTCTAATAGTTACATTATATATTTATGTAGTTCAATTACAAAGAATCAATGGGTTTTTTACATAAATTTCAAAACTTTCAAACTACTACAAGTTTATCATACACATAATTTTAACACAACAATAGAAGTACGTAATCTAATGATGCCCCGTGCAACGCACGGGTCAAAAGACTAGTATTATAATACAACCAGGGACGAAGGGTCATTGGGGCAAGGGGGCAATTGCCCCCTAACCCTAGAGCAAATTAATATTAAGTAAGTTTTGGGGCATATTGATTCATGATTTATTATTGGCATGATTGGTTATTTAGACTCCATTCTCTTTGAGGTCATATCTTGATGCTATAATTTGCATTGTTTTTTTACTTTTATAAACAAAATCAAAGGCTTATTTTTTATATTGGATTTTCTTTCATTTTTTGCTTCTATAATTTATTTTTGTTTGACATTATCTTTATTATTTTATTTTTAATCCTTTTCTATGATAATTATATATACGCAATATAGTTTCATCAAAATCTTTTATAAATCAAGCGCAAATTATTTAAAATGATATATTAAATTATTCATAACTTATGAGGTTAAAGTATGTCGTGTATTGTAGCTTTTGATGGCAGTAAATTAAAAGTTATTAGTATTTGTACTTGCATCATGTCACATAAAAACTTATTATCACTATTTATTTTTAATAATACATTAAATTTTCGTAAAAATATATCAACATAGTTAAATTATTTTTATAAAGAAATTCTATTGTATTTTTTACGAATTCCCAGCTTTTTCTAGTTATATTATAAAATTTTTCAAATTAATTATATTTTGCCCTCCTCGACGTTAACTTCTGGCTTCGTCCCTGAATACAACGTACCAACTATGCCAACAAACCTATCTACCCTTTTTTACTATTTAAATTTACTCACAATTTACAAATTTTTATATTAACTTACCGAAACTTACTAAGATAAATGGTGAACATTGGACAAATAACCTAGCCTCAGTAAGGTTTTTATAGTAACATTTTGTTTTGAATTCTGAATATAATTATTTTTTTAAAAAAATGATATACCTATATTAATAGCTAATTATAATGTAACCGCTCACAAATTAATCACAATCTTTAAAGTTAAATATTCCACTTTCCATTGTAGGAGGTGGGAGTTTCATATGTATCACCATTGTAATTTTATCTATTAATTATATTAAAACAAAATATATGTATCTAACAAGTTGCCATGTGACACTCCAATGTAACAAATTAAACTTTAAATTTTTAAATTAAAAAAATTAAACTCTAAAATTAAAGTCCCTTCAACTTCCTATATTGAATTGATAATTTATTTTTTGAAGAGCTTAATCACTATAAGAAAATTAATTGATACTTTATTACAACACAATTATGAAAACCACTTTAAATAAATTAACTATAAAAATTTACAATTATCAAAATAATTTCTTTATTTCATCACAATTATGAAAATCACTATAAATAAATTCAGTGTAAAACTTCTACATACGTCATAGAAAATAATATTATATCAATCATTTTGAAAGTGTAGTTATTATGAGATTAATATAAATTATACGATGATTATGAAAAATAAACAAATGATAAAATTTTTACATATTTTTTTAGAAAATATATTATAATTAATAGATAATAACAACACTTCATTCACTAACTGATAAATAATTATTCGATAAATATTTATAATATTTCATATATATATATATATATATATATATATATATATATATAATTATTTCAATTTTAATAAGTTTAACACACATATTCTGTCATAAAAGATTTGACACACATAATTCTTGATAGTTTAATGATTGGCAATCATCCCATGCATCGCACGGAATATATAGTGCTAGTTAATCATTAATTAATTAGTCAAAATGCCATACGTTTTAGGTTAGGAAATAGAAATGGTTTGATATTAACAATTAACATCATAATAATAGGCATGCAGGGGGAGTTTCATCTGTGTCGTCAACTCATCATCATAATTTTATTAATTATTATTAAGTAATATTTGACTCTTCATTTTGGGAAATAAGAAGGGTATGAGATTAACATTTTTTTATGAAAGAGATTAATAATAATAATAATTATTATAATAATAATAATAATTTTCTTTTCTGATTAAAAACTTCATTGATTTATTGATATGTATATTATTTTACATATTTTTCATTTTATGTTAAAAATCACTTTGATAATAAACCAGTATGAAATGGAATATAATTTATCATTTAATTTATATTAATATTATTATATTTTTGTAGATAGTTAATATCCTTTTTTATTTTATTGTTAGTAGTAATGGATCCTATCAATTACTACGTATAATTTTTTTTTTAAAAAAAATTATGAATTATAGCTTTCCATAAAAACCCACATTTAAACACAAAATTTCAACACTCACTTATAATAACAAATAGTAAAGGTTTTTCGAAAATAAAAGGTAAACATTAACAATTATTATTTTTCAAAAATACCCTTATTCAAACACATTTATTTCAACCCTCATCCTCTATACGCAAATGTTTTAACATTTTATTTTTCAAAAAAACTTTAAATAATTATTTTGGTGGGATGTAGTGGGAAATTAGTAGAATATTTCCCACTATAAATAAAGTAGTGGGTAAACAGTGGGATCTTTTAAACAGTGGGAAAGCAGTGAGAATTTTGCCACTAAACAAACTTTCTCAAAAAATAATTGTAACTAAACGCTCCTTAAATAAGCTGATGTTTTGAGTATGCATCTTAAAAGGAAAAATGCAGATCAGATTCATGCCTTCATCAAGCACACGAAAATGGTTTCTTTTTCCAGTTAGGTTGATGGAATCCAAGAATCAACACTATGACACTGGAGAAAGATTCAAAGTAAAGAATTTGACTTATTAAATTAAACATTCAATTCAGTGTTCTTAGCTCTCCATTGAAATTCCTTTGCAATGTTGTTACTAATAGTGGTTCAATTTTGCCATAGTTTGATGCCCCTTATTTTCTTTCCCCCTCTCCTCGACTGTAGAATAGATTATTTAGAAAGCACGGGTTCATCTTAACAATTAAAAATCTGAATAGGTGAAGGTGACATAGCAGAATAGATTCTCTTGTCCATGTTATTATATGGACCGCACCACAATTAACATCAATCAAGTGGCTGTAGTTTAGTGGTTGGAATTTCAAGTTGTGGCTGTGGAGACCTGGGCTCGAATCCCAGCAGCCACATATTATCTGACCTTAGCTCAGTTGGTAGAGCGGAGGATTGTAGTGGGCATCTCACAGTTAATCCTTAGGTCGCTGGTTCGAATCCGGCAGGTCGGATTTTCCATTTTTTTGCTTCATTACCGTTTTTTCAAACAACCTTGTAATTTCCACCTAAATAGCATAAAGTTGATAGCAAAACATCATTTGAAACGCATAATGTTTGATGAAACCAGCTTATTGAATTTCTATTTCGCTGTATAATACTTGTATATATTCATCTTATTTCACGCATACGTTTATCCGTAATGTTTGTTTTTTGAACAAACATACGTACATTCGCCAGTACTAAAGTAAAGCAGTCTATTTTCAACTACTTGGGTATTTCTCAACGACCATACTTAGCCTTATAATCAGTCCAAAGCTGATTAACAGACTTACCTAACAAATCATTAAAGAAGGCATCACTATACCCAGTCCTCATCTTAGCATTAAGCTGAGCCACAAACCCAGCTTTCAAACCCTCACAATAATCCAAAAACCGAGCCGTTACATCGTAGCCTTGGTCCCACTTGTTGCCTTGGCCGGGCTTGACCCAATGGGCCGGGTCATAGCCCGCCTTGAGCCTGACGAAGTCGGCGATTCCCTCAATGAGTCCACCCGGGGTCCGCCCGTTCCCATTCCACTGCCAGACGTGGGTCATCTCGTGGTAGATGATGCCGGTGACCTCACGCCTGACGTCACCAGAGTAGCCTGCCACGTAGGACGCGCTGAGGTGGATTTGGTTGTTGCTGGTGTAGGCTACCCCACTCATTGACTCAACAAAGAGGGTCACTTGTGGGACGTTCTTGCGGGTTGCCGGGTTGGTCAGCTGGAGGATCCGCCAGATGAAGTTGGTTGCAGAGGAAAGAGTTTGTCGGGCGTAGGAAGACCCGATTTGGGAGTTGAAACGAGTGCCGCCGGGAGTGCTGGTGGCGTTGTTGATCACTTGGTAGGTTACCGCCGAGGTCTGGGCGGCTGTTAGGAGGAGGACGCAGCTGCTGAGAAGGAGTACATGGGAATGAGACCACATGGTGATGGTGGTGGCTAATTACTTTTAATTTGGATGGGGTTGTGTATGCCCGTCTGTGGGAATTGAAGTGCAACTAGGTAGTCATTATATATATGCAGCTTGGCAGAGCAAATTTGACCAAGTCTATCTACAAGAAAGAGTCAAAGTCAAGATATAGTGGTAATACAACAAAAGTGAGGAAAATGGAAAGTGTTTTGGTGCCTGTTTGCTTCACAATAGTCTTGCACTTTTTTTGTCCTTATTATTATTATTATTATTATTAATTTTAAACTTTTACAATCCACGGTTATATTAAAAGATAAATATTTAAAATTTAAAAAACTATGATAAATATCACCAAAAATTTAGGCCTAATCATGTACAATGTACAGTGCAAGATTAAAAGATTATATATAACTATTAAGTTGAGAAATAATGAAATACCATACACGTACACATAAAATGTTAAAATTGAAGAAAACTTGTAAACTAAACACTAATAGGCAATTTCTTTTGAAGTGGACACTATCACACTAACAGGCAATTTTCTTTTTTTTTTATTTTAAATTATGGGTTATTTGTGACATTTTTTTAATGATTTGGTACTACCCTAGAAATAGTAGTACAAAAGATACCGCAAACTTCACATATAATAAAGTACTAGTGGCTTTTGTGCCCGTGCAAGGCACGGGCTACATGCCTTGCTCCCTGCAAATAGAGCTGCATAAATAGAATGATAAGACACAGGCGTTCATGGTAATGAGTTGCAGAGAAGAAGCTTACTAATTATATATATACAAGGTTTACATTGAAAGTACAAAGGCTTTAGCTCAACTTATATATTTACATATGTGCGAGTATGTGTTGACAAAAGTCAACTTAAAGGACCCTAATCTTCGTTGCTTCACTTTCAAATGAAAATAAACTGCAACAGAAGGAAGCTTATGAATTTCAAGTAAGATTGTTGGCTTACTTGTCACTAATCAATAATGAGCTCCTTGTTCCTGCTATTGTGATCTGCACAACCAGTAATGCATTGCAGATATTAAACAGTGGCATCCCATGCAGTATATGATCAAACGAAACAAGCAATATTGAATCCAAAATACTAACCTAAAATTTAGGAATCAAAATTTGGGACTAAAAAAATTCCTTCCAGAGCCAGATCCACAGACCCATTCATCAATCAGGTTGCACAACCCATCCTCTGTACACCCATTTATAGTAATTTGCAGCAGAAAAAGTTGGAAGTATTACCCCTTCAGTGCAATATTAATATGAATGAAACTAAAGGGGTTGAGAGGTTAAACCTGAGGCAACTAATCAATAAACTTAGTTGCATTTGCAAGCTCAACTGCATCTCTGATCTGTTCAATTGTGGCATCACCTTTTCCATATGTTATATTGTCTCTGATTGAGGAAGCAAATAATACAGGGTCTTGGTTAACCAGGCCAATCTTCTTCCTGATCCATCTTAGCTGGAATTTTTTGAGATTGATTCCATCAATCAGAACTTGTCCAGCACGTGGGTCATAAAATCTTTCTAGAAGACTGATTACTGTTGATTTTCCACTCCCACTCTGCCCAACCAAAGCCGCAGTTGTACCCTGTGGTATGGAGAGCGAAAATCTATTGAAAATATTGTCATTGGGTCTGGTGGGATAATTGAAATACACATCCCTGAGCTCAATATCTCCATGAATATCATCTAATACTTTGCCACTAGGGTCAAATGGATCTATTTCAGGTTTACGATTGATGGTCTCAAGCATCTTGTATGTTGCTGCTTGACCTACTGCAAACGAACTCATGCATGGAGATGCTTGGCCCAGGTCCCTGCATCACATTGAAACAAAATCTGCCTCTATTTCAAGGCGAAAAAGGCCAATTCTACAACAAACCAAAAAAGAGCATACCAAATATTAGGAAGAGTTGGAGGAATGTACTAACATGGAACCAGTTAAAACAACAACTATGACAGTAATGACAATGCCCTTAGTATAAGGTCCTTGAAGAATCATCTTTGAACCAAACCATATAGCCAATGCATAGATGCCAAACATGACAAACAAAATTGCAGCAAAGCCTGCTCCTGCAGCCACTCCTTCATTCACACCTAATTTATAAGCACTCACAATGGCTTTACTGTATTCTGCCGTGGCTCATTTCTCCACAGTGAATGATGCCACCTTGAGGGAACATAGCACAATGTCAAAATCAGATTGCATATGCCTATATTAAAGATTCATTAACAACTTTTTATAAAAGTAAATTCGGTAGCTTAACTCACAGTTCTGATTGAGCCTATTGTCTGCTCTACAATAATGGCTGCATTTGCATAAGCATCCTGGCCCTGTGATGCCAGCTTCCCCATCATCACTGTCATAATAGCGACTAAAAATGTAGTTACTAACAATCCCATGATAGCAGAACCCATACCAAGAAGATTAACAACTGTCCCATCTCTCGGACTTTTAACAAACTCAACACGAGGGGGAGCCTGAAACCATAAAGAGTCCTCTAAAATAGAAACAATCTCATTTTGGAAATGTTGCACTGCTTGTCTCCTAACATCCCAAAGGAGGGCCAGAAACATCCAATCTTACTAACCTTTGAAAATGTTACCTCAACAAATGTGCGAGGCTTGTATTGATTTTTTCAATCTATCACAGTGAAAAGTTGCAACACTTGCTAATGCTAAAACATTTCGGAATGTGCGTTAGAAGCCAAAGTTGTACTGTATATGATTTGATTGCGAAAGAGAATGATAGAATAAAGACCTGACAATATTTTAGAGTAAAGTTAGCAGTTGAATGAGTGGATAAACTCCGATAGCTATAACTCATAAAGAGAAAACAGTCAGCTTTTACCTCATTATAATTGTATCATCGTGCTATCAGCCAAAGCTTGTTGAAGTAGTAATTTTGTGTCATTTGCCTTCTAAATACCAGCAAATAACCAGCAGTTTGGTGATTTCCTTAGTTTATGCTAAATCTATATGGAAACAAACTCATAAATCTATATGGAAACAAACTCACAATGCATTGGAGTAAGCTCAGACTTCAGAAGGACAATAAAGCACCAACACATTTATTTTATAAGAATGATAAGTAAATCAATGTATTATATAAATGATAAGCTACCATTCTCTGTGATATCTTGGACTGCACCCAAGTGATTCCTGTTTTTTTCATACCGGGCTCAAACGTATGCATGTTCCCATTATCTGTGATGTAGTTATTGGATCTTTATATTGTCCCTTGATATGGAGTAAAATATCGTAAATTCTTGTTGAATAAACATCAGGTCAATCTAAGTTACCTGCAAATGGCATAGTACATGACATTAAACAAGGAACATAATATAGCCAAACTCTACCTGATGTAGTAACACATCAAACATCTATTTGTCACTGAAGCACGGGGCGAAAGAGTTGAAATGCAGGCTACTCTATTCAGATGAGATTCCCTGGATATGCATCGAAACCATTCCAATGAGCTTGTATACAGCTTTGATTGATGAAACCGCGATATCATAGTGCTCCATGAAACAGAATCCCTCATTTCCATTGCCGTAAACGTCCTTATTGCATCAACAATTGACCCAACTTTCCACAAGGCACTCAAAAGTGATTTCTCCACATAGACGTCCTTGATGACCCCCAATTTCAACAAATGCTCATAAATTTGACCGCATAACTTCAAATCACAAAGATCATCAACTGCCTTAACTAAAGCATGGTATGAAAGAAAGTCGCCCATAACCAAACCTTTATCTAGCAAGTCAATATAAAGTTTGACAGCATTACTATGAAATCCTTTTGAGGTGAGCTCTTTGATCTGCTAGTCGATTGCAGATTCATTACTTAACACCTCGATGGGTGTGAATTCGTATCCACCAGTCAACTCTTTAGAAGAGTTATGTTCAGCTTGAGCTAAAGTAGTATATCTCTGAAACCAAAGTATGTCGAATGTTACAATAGCGAGTAGGTAACCTATGTTGTTCAAATTTGACATACTGAGAGATGCCATAATGATGAAACTGAGGGTTCAACAGATTAGAAAGGGACGCAACCACCATGGTTTAAATTCTGAAGTCTTCTACACTGGTAAATTACTTGTGCTGCATCCATGCTAATTGCATGATTTTGAATGATTAAACTGCAAGCCAAGCACATCATGGAGGTCCGATAAGTTCAGCTAAAATCTTCGGCAAACTGAAAAATTATCAATAAGAACACTGGAATTATGTATTGAAAGTAAAAAAGCTTATTAAGCAGCTTCAGAGACCATAACACACGTGTATCCTTACTTGGGAAAAAAAATTCCTACCTCTAAAAAATATTGAGTAAGCAAAGATTAAACCCCAAAATGTGGAGCTGCTCTAGTAGTTTTATTGACAAACAAGACCCAATCGGGGGTGGAATCCTTACTTGGGAAAAAAATCCCTACCTGTAAAAGAAATCAGATCGAAGAGGGACGGGGCTTCTAAAAAACAATGAAAATAATATTAAAAAGATTGGTAATTGATTAATGAGTGAGCATTGTATTGATGTTAGACTCAAAAAACATCTAATCGAGGGATGAAGGTGAAGCAGAAACTGTAGACGCTGAATTTTGTATCAGTATTTTAAGTACTAGTTTTAGAAAATAAGCTAACCGATTAATTTAGTAGCATGCAAACCCATCCCTTTTTCTAGCCCGAAAGCAAGCAAAATAGCCCAGCAATCACGGCCCAAACCGGCAGAATTCGCCTGGGCCAAAGCCTGGCTCAGGTCAGGAACCCGTCTGGGTTCACTGGGCCTGAGCAGGGCTCAGCTCGGCAGGAACCCGTCTGGGTTCCTGGGCTGAGTATTGGCGCGACAACTTAAATCCAAACCCTAGAACGCGCCCCCTATCCCCCACTCCACTATAAATTAAACCCTTTTTTCCCTTCCAAGGACACGGCAGAATATACTGGGAGTATTGACACTAGTATATTCTCTCTCTTCTCCCTCCTTTGCATGCTACCTCATTAAAGGTTAGCGAAATTCTTGTACTAATGTATTTGATGTAATTTTACTTTCTTTTCTTTCGTTTCTTTGCATGACATTAATGATAAGCTCGTGAAATTAATTCAATTCCTCCCTCTTTTTCAATCTTTCGCTTTAATTTAATTCTAGTAGAGTCTATTCGTTTGAATAGGCGGGTTTGGCGATTTTGATTGTCAAATTCGTAACCTTACCCCCGAAACCGTCTTTGGGTTCGTAGGCCGGAGTCTATTTCTTTAACGGTTTGTTGTTTTTATCCTAAAATTCAACTGACGACTCTATTTTTGTACTTTGATTTTCTTTTCTTTTTTTTGGTTCTTATGACCTATTTTACGTTTCGCGCCAAAGGTAATCCGGCTTGGTTCAATCCATGAACCCAGGCGAGTTCCTGACCCCTTTTAACTCTCTTTTATTTTGTTCTTTTTATTCGGGAACCCAGACGGGTTCTTTCTTTTTTCCTTTGCTTCTTTTTTTCTTTTGTTTTCCTTTTCGTAGGGATTCACCGCCGGAACCCGTCTTGGTTCCGCAGAACTCAGACGGGTCCTCTTCGTTGTTTCCTCTTTTTATCTCTTTCTTTCGTCTTTTTTTAAATCTAGGGTCGAGCGCATAAATCGTTTTTAGCTTGCTAACGAAAACATTCTTAAAAGTTCAACCTTAATTAAGGATAAGCAATCCTAGTCGGCTCCCAATCACTTTTAAGTAGCGCCGCGAAAAAGGTCCATCAATCGATTTTTTCGGTGTCTACAGATTGGCGACTCCACTGGGGACTTAAACTTAAAAGAGGGTAAAACTTGAAAGGATTAAATTTTAGTGTTTTTTGTAAAAAAAAAAGAGGAGGAATTAATTTATTTCACATTTTTATCATTTTTTAGGCATATTGCATACCAGGCTACTCTTGGGCCTTTATGGCTGGGGAGCACAAAAGCGTTGGTTTAGGTTTTAAAACTAGGAATCAATCCCGAGAGCGGGAGGTCACTACTTGTGGGATGCACTTACATCGCCAAGCATTTGATCTCTCCTCTCCCCGTGTTACACTCTAAAGGTTTCCTTGAAACCCAAAGAGCAACACCCCACACATTCTTCCTTGAATTCCATACAAGGAAAATGCACCGGGGCGAGAACATGTGGTACCCTATTCATCTCCCTAAACCTAGAAAAAACCCTGCACCTAGAGTCATGATCCCGCATTTGTATGCTATGTGTTTTATTTTTGTAAAGAGGTTTAGAATCCATGTATAAGTTGTAGAGTTTTATTTTTGTAAAGAGGTTTAGAATCCATGTATAAGTTGTAGAGTTTTATTTTTGTAAAGAAGTTTAGAATCCATGTATAAGTTGTAGAGTTTTATTTTTGTAAAGGATCTGTGTATATGCTGTAGAGTTTGTAAAGAGTTTCGAGTCCATGTATACGTTATGTAGATTTATTTTGTAAAGAGTTTTAGAGTCCAGTTGTAAGCAGTCGTCGAGTCCGAATATTCAACCCATTCATGAGTCGGGAGTCGTTCTAGTCCGCGTAGGAACATGCGAGGTGCATTTTGGCTTATCAGAAACCCAGACGGGTTTCTGGCCTGTCAGAGCCGAACCATTCGTGTCAATTGTCCGTCAGTGTGGGTCCAGCGCGTCAAAAACCCAGACGGGTTCTTGGCCATCGATCGCCCATCTGCCGGTAATTGTAACGGGGCCCAGTTAGAGGAAGAGGAACCCAGACGGGTTTCCTAACCCAGTCTGGCCTTCTCTCTTCTCTTCGGGCCTGACCGCTTCACCCCACGGACAGCCCAATGCCTTGCTGATGATCCTATTCGGCCCTTTATGACATTCCCTGAGTCTAATCCCCATTGCGTCCATTACTTGAATCTGAGCCCGAAACCGAAAGCGATCGTGACTCGATCCAAGTAAGGACCCAATAGACGATTAATGTTGTCAGTCCGCATGCTAGGTCCATGTAGAGTTAAGACATGCACTCCCGCGAAGTGGGTGAGTCATCCTTACGTCAACATATAGGCGTCGTGTCTGTGTTCTAAGCCCATGTAGGTCCACTAAGTCATGCATACGTTGGGTGGGTAGTATAAAAGTTCCTTCGATCACTAAACCAGTTTCCATGCAGGCAAGATAGCATACCATCTCCGAGCTCGCATCCGTGACCCGCAAACTGGCAGGCTCATCCACAATCCTAACTATAGACCGCCTACCCAGTCTAGTGACTCCAGTGAACACACCATGTCGGGATCTCCTAACAACAACCTTTTCGGGGAAAATTCTGGTGACAAGCTACCTGATGGGCTATATGAGAGGATACAGGAAGCAATTGCTTTCTACATGGCGGACCAAGAGGATAGGACTAATGAGAAACTAGAAAAGAGGTTCAGTGAAAATCAGCAGACTATGAATGGCATGCTGGAGGCCATTAAGCAGATCAACAAAAAGCTAGGCGTTGGAACTGAGGAAGAAGAAAACTATTATGATTCTGAATCTGAGGCCGAGGCTGATGACGGGGATGAAAGGGGTTACCCCAAAACCAAAACTGGAGGCCCACAACCCAAATCATCTGGTGAGGTCAAGTCCAAACTTACACCGAAGGGCTCCAAAACTTCGGAGGACCCTTATGTCAAAAAGCTTGAGGAGAAGGTTGATATACTCACTAGGAGGACGATGAAAACTGATCCGACTTTCACCGACGCATGCATGGATCTAGCCATTCCCAAGCGCCATGTATCAAGGGTGAGAGACAAAGTTGAGGTGTCCGCCATAAAGTTCAAGCCCACTGAAAATCCCCCTCAACATCTGGTGGAATTCATGAGACTTGCCCCTCTCCATAAGGTAGATGAAGGTCTCTATACCACAATCTTCCCTTCCACTCTAGAAGTTAAGGCCAAGGTATGGTACCAAAATCTACCCTCACAAGTTAAGACCAATGCAGATGAGTTGTTCGAGGCCTTCATCAGCCACTTTAGTCGTCTGCAGCAAAAGGAGGTCACTGCGGATGACCTAACTTCCATGAAACAAGGGGAGAACGAGCTGTTCCTTTCTATTATGAGAGATGGCACACCATGCTATCTGAAATTGATGAATCTATCCCTTTTAGGATGCAACTGAGCACTTTCAGGCAAAGCATTCATCCCCGCATCACGCGACATTTTGGCTTCCAGTCCATCAAAGACTTCGAAACCTTGAAAGATTTGTGCATTCAGATTGAAGCTGCTAACAATGAGAAGAGCGCACAAAACTCTGGCTGGAAGGGTTCTAGCTCCAACAGGAGGGCCACTAGTACACCTAGCATCCCTCAGAAAGCTGTTGAGACTAATTCCATCCAACGGAAGTCCTACACCCCAAGGTATGACTCCTACCACCCGATGGACATGTCTTACGCTAAGGCGTTGGAAAGGCTTGTGAAAAAGGGTATTATCCAGTTACCCTTGCCAGCACCTGAACCAGAAATCAAGCCTCCAAAGTGGGACGGAAACAAATACTGCAACTTCCATCATAGTCGAGGTCACGACACCGAAGTTTGCTGGACTTTGAAAAATAAAATCGAAGAACTGATCCGAGATGGTGTTATTCCCCCACCAAAACGATGTGCCAACTCTCAATCCGCCACTGTATCGTGATCTCTTCAGGCCTTTGCAGCAGTTTGACCCATTCAGTTATTGATCGACGCCCGGGATACCTCCTCTTGCGCTGACAGAAATTCGCCAACGCCGTTGCAGACTCCGCAGTTTGACCCAGACGGGTTTCTTGCTTCACAAAAAAAAAGCGAAAAGAAGGGAAACTCAGACGGGTTACTGCGAATTACGCGTAATCGCGTGTCGTGCTCGGTCCGCGTCATCTAGACACATTAGCGTTTCTCCCAGGAATATCGGTACAGGATTGTAGCCGCGGGCCATATCCTCCACCACATGGATCAGGTTCGCGGGACCCGTCCTTTGCGCCATGGTAAGCAGAACTCTCCTAACAGCATAGTACAAGAGCTCTCACATGCACCACGGGCCCCATACTCTAAGGTCTCGGAGCCCGGAAATACTCCACTAAGGTTTGGAAGTGCACCTATCGCCTATTATCATACTTCCAATTACCTAGGGTGAAGGCATAACAACTCACGGTATTCCTTCCTCACATCAAGAGCAGGAGGCACCACGATGGCGCGTAATGATTGGTCCCAAGGATAGAAGACCATTCTTGTGCAAGGAACCAACTCTTGCATGTCGAATCTATACGCATGGAGTTCCTTATCCCAGAAGGTCTCAGCAGCGCGCAGAAAATCCCAATCTATCCTCACTTGCCTCAAACTCAGCAAGGATGTCAACTTGTACCTCCCCAATTCTTTCTTTTCCTCTTTGGACAAGGTACTTATCCAAGTGGCTAACTTCTTTTCGAACGCCATGAAGTCGGTTGAAATAGGGATTAGGAAGCCAAGATGGATTCAGTATGAAATGTGTAGGGCGAAGAAGGAACGACAACACCAGAACCCAGGCGGGTTTCTGAGTAAATTGGAAGCTCAGATGGTGAATGAAGAAGACACGGCGAGGAGAAAATTTATAGTGCAACCCAGACGGGTTCCACCGCCTTACTGCCACCGCCAGACGGATTCCACCGTCTTATGGCCACCGACAGAAGAGTCATCCGAGCCATTGAAGTCTTGCTCCTCGGCCTGCAACCCAGACGGGTTTCTGGGCCCTATTGCTGCATTGTCTCTAAGCCAGGAACCCAGACGGGTTTCTGGGCCCTATTGCCGCACTGTTTCTAAGCCAGAATCCAGACGGGTTTCTGGGCCGTTGAGCTCCATTTCTCGGCCCATCTGCCGTAGGCTAAAGTTCCTTTTGGGCTCTTAACTCGGACAGTTTTCCTTTGGGCCCGATCATGGTTGCGATGCGGGTCCGCGAGATAACTATGTGTCTTCGCTAGCCCTGAAACTGTAGTTCGAATTTACTTATAATACTTAATGTTTTTTTTTCTTTTTATCATCTTTTTCCGTTTGGGGAAGTGGGAATGATCCCACCATGTAGGTCGCATATTGCATTGCATAAGTCTCCCATCATGTAGGTCGCATGTTGCATTGCATGAGCATCATATCAGTTTTAGTCGCATATTGCATTGCATAAGTCTCCCATCATGTAGGTCGCATGTTGCATTGCATGAGCATCATATCAGTTTTAGTCGCATATTGCATTGCATAAGTCTCCCATCATGTAGGTCGCATGTTGCATTGCATGAGCATCATATCAGTTTTAGTCGCATATTGCATTGCATAAGTCTCCCATCATGTAGGTCGCATGTTGCATTGCATGAGCATCATATCAGTTTTAGTCGTAAGGTTAAAAAAAAAAAAAGTAAAATAAAGAAAAAAAAAAACAAAAAAAGAGTCCTTGACCTTTTCTGAAAATCGACCTTTTCCCCAGCTTAACTTGCTTCACTTAGAAAAATCTGGATGAGATCTCAAAAGTTTTTGAAACCTTTTCTTCAAACCTTCTGATTTTGAGACCAGTAATAGAAGACGTATCTGACTGCTTTGACTATCTTAGAAGGTATAAATGTGCATGCCGCAAATCTTTGAGCTAAGTTTAGTTGATTGAGCCCCATCCCGTAAGCCCACATTGCCTAAAAGTCGAATTGATCATTTTCATCAATTCCATGATCCCCTGAGTGACTCACCCATTAGTCGCATCTCTAGAACTTGTTTTGCATCTTGCTTGAGACTACATGTTTGCATTGCCCACCGTGACAAAGTGATTGAGGCATTCGATTTTCTTTTTAAGCTACATAGCCAAATAGCCTTCCCTACATTGTTTTTACCGTTCTTTTTGCCCCGCCTAGCCTTTGCTTATCCCTTTTTCATGTTTGAACCCTGACAGTACAAGCCTTAGCCTATGATATCCAGTATCCTTTTGCCTTGCTTGGTTGGATGAAAGTTTGTCATTTTTGGGAAGGAACAATTGGTTTGGTGTGAGCAAAATATGAAGTCTGGGAGAATCTGAAAGTCTCATATCTTGAGCGAATTTGGTTATGCTGTTCAAAGTCGAAGTTATAATAGAGATTTCTTTTCCCCGATCACCCACAAAAAATCAAAAATCAAAAAAAAAATTGATATTAAAAAAAAATCGATAAAAAAAAAGGAGTTTCAAAAATAAAAGGGCGATTGGGGAGACGCAACTTAAAGTTCAGAAAACTTTGACTCGGTTGTATTCGGTTGAGATGTTTTAGGGTGGAAGGTGAAATGCTTTGCATACATTAAGTGAGAAGGAGAGTTTAGAGGATTTCATTAAAAATCAATCCAAGCATGGCTTTTAACTCCTCATTCCCAAATTTTACCGCTCCTTACCCTAGCCTAAGCCCCATTACAACCCGAAAAAGTCCTTTTGATTGTCACTTGTGCATTGCATACCAGTAGTGGAGAGCGAGGTTCTTACCAAGCTTATGGTAGTCTGCTTCTATTGGTTTGAGTATGAGAGAAACCCACATACATATTTAAAATCGAGTATTTGAGTGTTCATTCTTTCCTATGAGAGTTTTGCTCTTTCTGGCTAGCTTACGTCCATAACCAACCGCGCATATTTGCATTATTCTTCGAACTGTTGGCGGACTTATGCCTCTGAGTTACTTGTTCTCTCCCTTAAGTTTCGAAAACTTCTTTCTATTTCTCTTTCGAACTGAGTTTTGATTTTGTCCAGATTAATCTTTGTGCTTGTTTGTTTGACTTTGTGTTTTGTCCCAGGTTATTTCAGTAGTATATAGAAAGTCATAACTGCATTGCATAACACCATCATTGCGTAAGCATTGCATCAGTAGTCTGCACTAGTACATAAAACATAAATGCATTCGGTTTAGTACATCATTGCATGGCATTGTCATAAGTACATAGCAAAGAGTTGTGTATAGCATAGCATAAGAACTCTGCAGGCGCATCATTCTCAATCGTCATCATGCCAGACCTCCGCCACCACCGCTGGCACTATCAGCCCCATGGGCTCCGCTTCCTCCAGCTCCAAAGTAAGTGTCCCATTGGTAGTAGGAGGAGTCTACTACCTCTGTATCACCGCCTGAGCCAGACAGGTGCAATACTTCGGTACTGCCCGCATTAAGCCAGGAGTGTTCTGGAACCTGCCACTCTTGATTACCTCCAGGCCACCCCTGTGGAGCAGGCCAAGAAGTTCTTACTACAGGCTCTGGGATAGGCCACCCCGACCATTCCTGAGTTTGCGTTCCCCATCCAGACGATCGAGGTTGCTCCAAACCCCCTTGCGAAGGAGTAACGGGAACAACTGGTTGAGACGGAAGCACTGATGAGGCGTCATCTGCGAGGGCACGGTTATACCCCGCAGATGCACCCGAGCCACTGCAAAGCACCACAGTAGGATCGACCGCTTGGAATGTGCCGGTTGGAGCATACTCAGGCATACCGTAAGGATATTGCGGCAAAGGATGAGAAGATTGACGCACAGACCCCGAACGGCGGGATTCGAGAGAAGTATCCAAGTACAATGAAATGCCTTCTTGCTCGCCACCCACAGCTCCACCAACGGCACTAGACTCAGAACATGTCTCCACCACAAAGCTGGGGGCTCCACGACGAGAACCGCGACTTCGACGAGAACTCCCATGGCCATGAGACCCCACCTGACGGTCACGCTCGCCTAAGGACATGGAGGATATACTGTTTTCTACAGACTGCTGAAAATCGTAATCAAAGCCCGTGTCACTATAGCAAGAACTAGTGGAGTGGTTGTCCTCAAGCAAAATGCCCTTCCCACGATCGTCGCGATTCGGCACATCCCTGCTCCGTCTGCTCCTTTCCTCGTGCCTTCGGAGGACGGCCTCCCCTCCATAAGAACGCCTCGCGTCAGCCATGAAGGAGGAATGCCGAGGAGGGTCCCTCTGCTCCGACCGGCCCCGCGATATGTGTGCATCTTAATGAAGAGAAGGCTCCACAGGACGAGACTGTGCGTCATCATCCATGTTCGCATCACCGACCACAGACCCTGCAAGGTCTTTCTCGCGAGCCCACTTAAGCGTGAAGTAGTTCTTGAGGAAGCCTTTCGCTTGCTTCCATCGCCACCGCACGGAACGAGGAAAATTAGGCAAAAGTTGGGCTAGTTGCCAATAGACGACGAAAGGGGAGTCACTCACCGACTTTCTCAGGATCTTCTCCAGCTCTGGCTTGATATCCTCGCTAGTTGCCCGCGGGTAGCCACAAACCGTGTCCCCGGAATGGCTCTGACTTTTCTCGTCCTCTTCGCAATAAGGTCCCAACTGCAACAAGCGAGAAAAGGGTCATGTCAAGTAACCATGAGGAAAATGAAGAGGGTAAATGGATTATTTTTTCCTCAGCTTTCTGAATGCCAGGCGGTCTTGATACTGTTCCCATTCCTCTCAGAATTGGGCGGGCGATGCCAGCGATGCATGATTGGTATACCAAGAACCTCCCCTAGCTGCAGCGAAAGCTTCGGCATGCAAGGCTCGTGGATCATTCATAGTCTCAGGGGGGTCAGATGGTATTATCCATCTTTCTTGGCCAAGAGTTTGCCTCGTAAACCTCTTGCCAAGGCTCCAGACCCAACCAGATGGGCTCTCCATAACCAAGCGCATGCTACCATCTCTACGTGCTGCGTTTCGCGAAAGAATGAAATCCTGCGGCGTCTCAAAATCGACCCAAGCATCCCAATTGACATCACCCTGTAAAGAAAGGGAATGTGGGCACCCTAGAAATAGAAAGCATAGAGGAAAGAGATTACATGAAAGTTGCAAGCCTAACCTCTTCAAGGTGATCCAAGATGCGGCGCAGCTCATCCAAACTTCCAAAAGGCTTCTTCTTATGCCCAAGGTAGTCCTTGTGCCACCGTTCTGCAGCTGGCACCGTCTTAGCATGTCGAGTAGGGATGGTGAATCCTTTAATGTACTCGTACCCCCATACCTGCAAGAACATTACAAAAAAGGAGATTACATGTAAAAGAGAAGCGTCTCGAAAGTTACCTCGAGCACCTTCCACATGCTCGGACCACTCATCTCCTTCGGGTTCTCCGGCGCAAAGAATGGGTCCACATCAGTGCCAGGACGAACACCAATGCGAAGCCAGCGGATGAAGTTGGCGTAGGCTGCTTTGGCCCAGTTTCGGTGGATGACTTGTTCTAAATCAAGGAGATTCTTCATCCAAGTCAGATAAACATCGTCTCCTCGATTGGCGAACATCGTAGCGGAGATGAAATATGCTAGAAAAATAAAGCGGCGCTGAAACTCGTCCATATGAGCAAAATCAGCGGAAAGGATGACCTCTTCAAAAGAGCCATAAGAGAGCTTCATTTTCCGACCAAACCGGCGCCTTTCAAGCACAGGTTCTAGCAATTCCATCACTTTATCTGGTATGACAGGATCAAATTCAACGTCTTGACCACCCCAGCGTAGCCCTGTAATTATAACAAAATCAACAGGGGTTATGGACATTTCTCCTACGGGGAGGTGGAAAGTATTAGTAGAATCCCAGAATCTCTCCGCAAGCGCACGCCCCATCACTCGTGGTGTGCAAGACTCCCAGGCCTTGACACATCTCCAAAAGAGATCGAACCCCGACTCTTCTAGTAGAGTGAGTGCCCAGTTATCCTTCTGCAAAATGCTCGACCACCTTGATCGGCTTCCGCATGTTACCGCCTGTTCTAAGAGAATCTTCCTGAAAATCCACGATAGAAGAATTTAAAAGGGGTACATCAGTATAGCAGCTATCAATAGACTCCCAGTTTAGCAAGAGTTAAACCAAACAGCCACTAAACTGGGGGCTATGCGGCACAAGCAAGGGGTCGAATCAGCCTGAGAGCAAAGACACGAAAGCGAGTTTGGGCCTTCTTCTATTCCATCTGGGCCAGGCTTTTCTGACCCACGCAAAATAAAAGAAGAGCCCGATGCTTAGCCAAACCCAGACAGGTTTGAGTCTTTGGGCTTTGCTTCCATTTCATCCGCCACAAAAATTGCGTGGCCCATTTCATGAGTGAACTCAAACGGGTTCCACCCCCTTTCAATGGGCCTCCTTCCATCCTTTCGGCCCACACACAAAGGTTGCTCGGAGAAGGAACCCAGACGGGTTCTACTCCTGTTCAGTGGGCCTCTTCCATCTTTTCGGCCCACACACAAAAAAAAAGAAAATCGCTTGGAGAGGCAACCCAGACGGGTTCTACACCCTTTCAATGGGCCTTCTTCCATCTTTTCGGCCCACGCACAAAAAGGGGGGGCTATTCTCAGCCCGTTTCCCATGGTTCAAGCCCAACCCAGACGGGTTTGAGGCCGAAAATGGGGGCTGTTTTCGGCCCAGTTCAGATAGTCCAACATCATTTTCCGACCTAAAGCCGTACCCGGATGGGTTTGAGAGCATTTATCAAAAAAAAAAAAAAAGAGACAAAAACGGGCCAGCGAACCCAGACGGGTCTGCGCCCCATTTCTGCCGGCCCAACTCAACCAAGCCCAACTCAAAAGGGAGGCCTGGTTTTCACTCAGCCGAACCCAGACGGGTTCCTTTCGGCCCTTACTTCGGCCCAATTCTTAGCTAAATCAACAAGTGCGAATCAAACATTTCTACTTGCAAATTTAAGCTAAAACCAAAAGCAAAGTCAAGAAGAAGACATTACCCGGACATGTGAATGCTTATGTCATACGTGGTTCCATGGTTCGGGCACCAATTCCGACGGTTCCCAACCGGGCCGGGGAGTCCATGCTCGCCGGAAAGACATCTCATGTGCCCAGTTCGCCGCATGGGGTTGAACGGGCGGATTCCTAGCTTTCTTAACCATTATTTCCTAACTAGCAAATAAGTGGAAGAGAGAGAAGCAAGGAAGAGAGAGAAGCAAAGGAATAAGAAGGAGGAGCTTAAAGTGTGAGTTAAGGGGAAGAAGAGGCCTCCTTTTATAGGAAAAGTGGGGGCATGCACACCACACAAGTGTCCAAGCAGCGGGCCCCAGCATCCGGATTGTGGAAGACATGCATTGGCCGAAAATCTATCCTTATCCTATCCTATCGGATTGCGCAAAAAAAAAGAAAAAATAATGAAAGGGTCGAACCCAGACGGGTTCTTGGGCCAAAACAGGCCCAACAAGCGCAGCAACCCAAACGGGTTTCATGGGCCAAGAGCAAGCCCAATTCCGCGAACCCAGACGGGTTCCTGGGCCGAAATGAGAGGTCAAGGCTGTTTTCGAGCCCAATGCGACTTGATGCTCAACTCGAACCCATTTTCAAGACATAAACTGACAGGTAAATTCTCTGACTCACTTTGGATTTCAAATAAACTGATGCCTTCTTTCTTTCTTTCTTGCAGGACAATGCGCGAAATACAGCGGCCGTCATCGGGCCCTAACAATACATGACACCATCAGCCGTCGCCGGGCTAGTACGCGACATTTCCCCACCAGCGGCCGTCATCGGGCCCTAACAATACATGACACCATCAGCCGTCGCCGGGCTAGTACGCGACATTTCCCCACCAGCGGCCGTCATCGGGCCCTAACAATACATGACACCATCAGCCGTCGCCGGGCTAATACGCGACACTTCATCAACAACGGCCGTCATCGGGCCCTAACAATACATGACACCATCAGCCGTCGCCGGGCTAATACGCGACACTTCATCAACAACGGCCGTCATCGGGCCCTAACAATACATGACATCAGCCGTCGCCGGGCTAATACGCGACACTTCATCAACAACGGCCGTCATCGGGCCTTAACAATACATGACATCAGCCGTCGCCGGGCTAATACGCGACACTTCATCAACAACGGCCGTCATCGGGCCTTAACAATACATGACATCACGTAATACGCCGACACTTCATCGCGACACTTCGCCGGGGCCTTAACAATACATGACATCAGCCGTCGCCGGGCTAATACGCGACACTTCATCAACAACGGCCGTCATCGGGCCTTAACAATACATGACATCAGCCGTCGCCGGGCTAATACGCGACACTTCATCAACAACGGCCGTCATCGGGCCTTAACAATACATGACATCAGCCGTCGCCGGGCTAATACGCGACACTTCTTCAACAACGGCCGTCATCGGGCCTTAACAATACATGACATCAGCCGTCGCCGGGATAATACGCGACACTTCATCAACAACGGCCGTCATCGGGCCTTAACAATACATGACATCAGCCGTCGCCGGGCTAATACGCGACACTTCATCAACAAACGGCCGTCATCGGGCCTTAACAATACATGACATCAGCCGTCGCCGGGCTAATACGCGACACTTCATCAACAAACGGCCGTCATCGGGCCTTAACAATACATGACATCAGCCGTCGCCGGGCTAATACGCGACACTTCATCAACAAACGGCCGTCATCGGGCCTTAACAATACATGACATCAGCCGTCGCCGGGCTAATACGCGACACTTCATCAACAAACGGCCGTCATCGGGCCTTAACAATACATGACATCAGCCGTCGCCGGACTAATACGCGACACTTCATCAACAACGGCCATCATCGGGCCTTCACAATGCGATGAACATCACATCTACATCGGCGCAGGACCCAGCTTCCAAGCGTCAACAACAGGCCATCGTCGGGCCTTCACAATGCGACGAGGGCCATTGTCGGGCCTTCACAATGCGACAAGGGCCATCATCGGGCCTTCACAATGCGATGAACATCATATCGACATCGACGCGGGACCCAGCTTCCAAGCGTCAACCAGCTTCAGAACAGGCTTCTGATTCATATCCAAGATCATCAAGACTACTTTGATCATCGTTTCACTCAAACTCGATCAAAGTGGGGGCTATCTGTAGACGCTGAATTTTGTATCAGTATTTTAAGTACTAGTTTTAGAAAATAAGCTAACCGATTAATTTAGTAGCATGCAAACCCATCCCTTTTTCTAGCCCGAAAGCAAGCAAAATAGCCCAGCAATCACGGCCCAAACCCGTGAACTCGCTGGGCAAAGCTGCTTCAGTCGAGAACCCGTCTGGGTTCACTGGGCCTGAGCAGGGCTCAGCTCGGCAGGAACCCGTCTGGGTTCCTGGGCTGAGTATTGGCGCGACAACTTAAATCCAAACCCTAGAACGCGCCCCCTATCCCCCACTCCACTATAAATTAAACCCTTCTTTCCCTTCCAAGGACACGGCAGAATATACTGGGAGTATTGACACTAGTATATTCTCTCTCTTCTCCCTCCTTTGCATGCTACCTCATTAAAGGTTAGCGAAATTCTTGTACTAATGTATTTGATGTAATTTTACTTTCTTTTCTTTCGTTTCTTTGCATGACATTAATGATAAGCTCGTGAAATTAATTCAATTCCTCCCTCTTTTTCAATCTTTCGCTTTAATTTAATTCTAGTAGAGTCTATTCGTTTGAATAGGCGGGTTTGGCGATTTTGATTGTCAAATTCGTAACCTTACCCCCGAATCCGTCTTTGGGTTCGTAGGCCGGAGTCTATTTCTTTAACGGTTTGTTGTTTTTATCCTAAAATTCAACTGGCGACTCTATTTTTGTACTTTGATTTTCTTTTCTTTTTTTTTTGGTTCTTATGACCTATTTTACGTTTCGCGCCAAAGGTAATCCGGCTTGGTTCAATCCATGAACCCAGGCGAGTTCCTGACCCCTTTTAACTCTCTTTTATTTTGTTCTTTTTATTCGGGAACCCAGACGGGTTCTTTCTTTTTTCCTTTGCTTCTTTTTTTCTTTTGTTTTCCTTTTCGTAGGGATTCACCGCCGGAACCCGTCTTGGTTCCGCAGAACTCAGACGGGTCCTCTTCGTTGTTTCCTCTTTTTATCTCTTTCTTTCGTCTTTTTTTAAATCTAGGGTCAAGCGCATAAATCGTTTTTAGCTTGCTAACGAAAAAATTCTTAAAAGTTCAACCTTAATTAAGGATAAGCAATCCTAGTCGGCTCCCAATCACTTTTAAGTAGCGCCGCGAAAAAGGTCCATCGATCGATTTTTTCGATGTCTACAGAAACAACCAAATTTTTTCACAGGAGGAGTTTAGTTGTAAGCTGAATTATGAGTTTTTTCGTCTACAATATTGTGCCTTTTTTTTTCCTTTGTTCACTATAGTGGGAAATTAGAATTGGCCGCAAAGTGTAATAGGTGCTCCTTCATCCTTTTTTCTTGCTCAATTTTACTTGCTGGGTTATCAATATTACCGAATCCTTGTGTTTATATTTTCTAATTAAACAATTTTAGGTCAATAAAAGAGCCAGTACTCTTAGTGGAATTTCATCGAACACATAGTGTGCATCATCCGGATCAGGTAATCGCATAAGTATATTAGCTATTAAAACAATTTTGCATGATTCCTGTATTGATTGTAAATTTCACCATTTAACTATAATGAAAAAGTGATTGAATTGATAAAAATCTAAAGCACAAGTGGAATTTATCAATACCTGAGATGATAGGATGAAGTAGCTGGATGACGAACAAGGGTAATGTTGGTGGCAGTCGCGTGCAGCAGGCGACGAAGAAGACCAAACGGGTGTGACAGAAGATGAAGTATCGGGATGGAGATGGAGTTACAGACAGATTACAGAGATGAAGTTGGAGATGGGAATGGAAGCATGTGAGTGAAGAAAGGAAATGAAAGCATGGGGCTACAGCAAGCAACCAAGCAAGGAAATGAAAGCAAACGTAAAGGTGAAGTATGGGGATGGAGATGGGAACGGGCCGAATGAAGTTGGAGACAACACATGAATGATAGGGAGGAGAAGACAGCTATCACATGTAATCTCAGTCAGCAAGCAACCAAGCAAAGAAGGCAAGCTTCACAATGCTAACAAAACCTGGAGGCAACTGTCCCTTTTTATTTAGGTAAAGGATATTACTTCCTCTATTGAGATAGGATTTAACCAAAAAATTTAGCTACCTCTCTCAATTCTTATCAGAAGAATCCAAACTTAAAAGTTATGATAAGTATATTAAATGACTTAGATATAAAAATCGATATATTAGTATAGTGGACATATATTAAGATCCAATGTCTCAAAAAATGGGTATAATTCATGGAACCTTTTTCCTACCGTAACATTAATTGAACCCCTCCAGTATCCTTGATGCAATTAGGGATGGCAACGGGGCGGATCGGGGATAGGGGGTATACCCCCGTCCCCATCCCCGCTCCCGAAACTCATCCCCATCCCCGCTTCGGGGATTGATTCTTGCCCCATCCCCATCCCCGCGGATTCTCCATCCCCAACGGGGATTTTTTTAAAACTATCAAAAATCTAACTAAATTTTAATCGGATCCAGTTTTTAATCGGACACGGTTTTTAACCTGTTCAAAATACAACGTATTTAACTTGCACATGTAATATATAATACATCAAAATCAAATAATAATACATTAAAAACTGTTATTCGAAAAAAAAATATAATAATACATCCTCTTCAAGTTCCCAGCATGAGGAACCAGAAAAAAAAAACGAAAGAATAATGAACAAAAACTGAACGAATTGGAAAGATTTCACACATCAAGTTCCCAGCAGCTGTCTCTTTCACAAAAGACAACATAATATGCTAACCTCATAGTCTTGCAAATCAACAAACAGTTCAGCGTTGTTTATACAGTATGCATTTTGAGGACTAATTACTGAAGTGCGCTATTGTTTCTAGTGAATATGTGCTTATACAGTATGCATTTGCTTTGATTTATACAATTGTCAGAAATGAACACACACAACGTACGAGCGAGCATAGATTCAGAAATGAATAGAGTTACAGAGATTTGAACACACACACTGAGACTTGAACACACACACACATCAGAGAATGAGAGGGAGATCTGACCGAGCGAGTGATTCAGGAGCAGCGATTCAGCAAACGAACGAACACTTGAGAAGTTGAGAGAACGAACGCACTGAGTGACTAAGAAGAGGGAAGCAGGGAGGCAGGGAGCAGAGTCGGCGTCGCAGAGTGAGGAGCGAGTGAGGCTGAGGTAGGCAGTGAGAGTCGAGAACTCGAGAGACGGAGAGAATGAGATTTAGGGTTAGGGTTTCTGTCTTTTGAGAGTCTAGAACATGAGTTTCAGAAATCATATTCAAATTTCAAAAGAGTGAATAATGGAAGAGTGTAAGAGTGTCAAGGGAAGCGGCAGTGGGTATTTAGGTTTAGGGTTTCTTTGAATAAATTGGAAAATTACTATTTTGTCATTCCCATTAATATATATATTAAATTTGAAAAATGTTATTTGGTAATTTTAACATTTTCGGGGATGGGGACGGGGAATTCACCCCGGCTGGGAAAATGGGGACGTGGATGGGGAAAATTTTGTCCTCATCCTCGCCCTGTCCCCGAGCGGATTTTGAAAAATCGTCCCCGTCCCATCCCCAATGAGGCGGGGATTTTTCCCCAGAGCGGGGCGAGGCTCCAACGGGTTCGGGGATTCTCCGCCCCATTGTCATCCCTAGATGCAATTAGCCTTTGCTTTTGTTTCATGTGTACAGTTATTGTTTCCTATTTGAACTTTATTTCCTTCTTTCGAAGGTTACCCTCTTTACAGTGTACAAGAATAATTGTGGGTGGAAAAAATATAAACAGATGATGAACTATCCTAAAATAATAAGGGCCCATCGACTCAATTAACCATTTGAATTTTACACATACATATGTACTATAAGACATGTCTAAGTGTCAACCTTTAAAATTACTTACCTGCTTAACATTTGGAATTCTCATAGCTAGCTTTCGTAGTATATTCAATCGAGAGTAAATACATTTATGCAACTAATTAGATACGGAGTACATCATACGGAATTACGGATTATGAGACAAAGAAACAATGGTGAGCCGTCCGTAAGCGAAACTTCTTTTCCCCTCTTCTACCGAGTTCTTGCTAGCGTCACGAAAAATTAATTTGGATGATATTTTTATTAACGCATGCAATATTAAAAATTGGTGACATCTATGCTGTACAATTTGACTATCCTTTGTACATTGGATCTCCAATTTTGTCAACAAAAAAAAATAAAATTGTGTGGAACGATATCTAGTTGTTTGAGATATTGATTCTTTCGTTTCATATTAATTATTGTTTAATAAATGATATATAGTATTTAATATTATTTTTTAATTTAAAATTTCTTATTTTATATTTTATTAAATATATAAAATAATATTTTTATAATAATATTTTTTTACGAATTTAATAATAGTATAATTTGTATAATAGTATATTGTTTATGTTGAGAAACTTATTATCAAACAATTTAAAATTTGACTAATGCGTATATCAAGATAACAGTTAATATGGACCAGATAGAGTGTACATGAAATGAAGTAAATATTTTTAAACATTTTTTCAGTAAGGATATGTTTAAAATAAAAGTAATCATTAAATTATCCATGTAATCCCTATAAATAAAAAATTTCAGTGTTTCAAATGATTTGCATTTTAAGAATATTTATAATTGTTTTATATATTGAGACAAGTCCAAAAAAGTAATGCAATACAAATAAAAATTAGGGGAGTCGATCATGTCGAATGACTTGATATTATATATGTAGGGTTTCACAATTGGAGAGAGGAGATGGACTACTAGAGAACCTTCTTGGTAGGTTTTCAAAGACATGAGAGAGCCTGTTGGGGTGGGGTGGGAGATATATATATATATAAGACTAGAGAGAGGGATAAAGGAGTATAGAGATTCATTGCTAATGAATAGAAAAGAGAGAGTACGAGGGAGGGATACATGCATAACAAATTCATGAAGGTGGTATTGGCAGCCAACGCAAAAACTAAATTTAAAATTCTCTATTGAAAATCAATGTGAGGCTTTCTGTTCGGGTTAGGATAACTTAAGCCTTCTTGATTTATGTCATTTACCTTGAGGTCCAAATTAAAAATAATGTATAGAAACTCAAGGTTCAAAAAATTAATATTTAAAAAGTCCAAAATACAAAAAAAAAAAACGCATATTATATACCATGGAAAACGTATATATATATTTTGAGTGTATTATGGTGATTAATTTTAAAGACGTTTAGCTTGAAATAGAAGCTTGGAACACTTAGCCGGCTAAATAGTTGGTCCTTTTCATTTTACACAGCATTTTCTTTTACTAACACACAAACTTCAAGTTCAATCACCTTAAAAACGCACGTATCAATCAGTTCCACCAGAATTACTTGTAGAAGATGAGATATATAATTATTAATTAATATAAAAGAACAAAATTACAATGTTTATAATTGGCGTACATATTTTCTATAATTAATTGAATCAGAGTGAATTTGATTCAATGCAAGCTGAAACATAAATAAAATCAAATTCACTCAAATTCAAATCCCCTATCTACAAGAAAAAGAAAATGGCCAACCCATCTAGAAAAATCATATAAGAGCCTCCATAATCTTCCTCAACCGCAAAACTACCATTTTGAACACAATATTTCTTCCATTTGATCGAGGTTTTTGGAATCTATACTTAGCTTGGATAGTTGATGCATGGGAATTCAATGACCAGCACCACCATAACTAGGGCCAGAATGTGCTCTACTAAACATAAGACTCAAAAATGTAGGATTGTCGAAATAAAGTTGTTGCTGTTGTTGCTGCTGCTCGTGCTGGTGGTGGTAATCTCTTAGAGGTCTCATACCGTCCACATGCATGAAGTTTGAGACCGACACGAAGAAAATAACAAGAAGAAGGATGTACAAGCAACAAAACATGGAGTTATTGCCTTTCATTTTCACTCAACTTTTCCTTCAAAAAGCTTCAAGGTGTTACAACAAAAAGAGGGTAAAATCTAGCTAGGTTAAATTTTTCTTTTGTTGCTAGGAAAAAAGAGAGAGGGGTCTTGGAATATTTATAATAGTAGTAGGGGAAGAAGGAGATGTGGGTAGGGCTCATTCATCTACTCAATGTTTGACTGAGGTTAATTTGGTTAGGTACGTGGAGAATGAGAAGCAATGAACGGTGGGGTGTCAAGTCTTTTTTTTCAAGAGGTTTGAATTGTGGTGGGTTTAAAGGTGAGAAAAGAAAGGGGGATTATTGTGGAGATGAAGGATACAAGTTTGAAGGATGGAGTTACAAGGTCAAAGTGTCGGAGTAAAGGGTAGGAAAGTTGGTGAAGAAGGCTGGTTAAACTTGCTGTACTTTAGAGATTAATTGGTTGATACCACTTGTCTTTTTCCAAATGTTTGAGCTTCATTCATTTCATTTGCCATACATCCTTATTCCTGGTAGACATTTAATTGGGGGATAGTGCATGTACTCGGAGCATGTGCTCTAGATGTTTATAAGTAAACAATTATTAGAATAAGAGTGAACAATTTATTATCTCTAGTGAACAATCGAATATGTGCAGTTGAACAATTATACTATCTTGAGCACATACTCTGTGTGCACCTAATAAATTGCATGTCATTGGCAATCGGCAACTCTTGGGTCAGTTTGTGTTATGGAGTTCGTCTGGTGTGATTGATCCCCTTAATTTTAAACATAAAATACTTCAATAGTTTTTGTTTTTCATTAAAAAAATATCGAATGTTAATATATTGTATTTTGGTGGTGTTAGAAAATAATGTATGAAACTTTTTTGTTATACCATAATATATTGTACTTTGGGGATGCTAGACAATAATGCACCAAAAACAAATCCGGCAATAGCAGACTCAATGGTGGTTCTATGTATGCGATTTAAAAAATTAAAATTTTGACTAAATTAATGTCATGTTAGCAAATGCAAAATAATTTTATTCTATTTTATTTTGAAAAAACACCCTGTCAATCTACATTTCCCTTGACCAAATAGTATAATGTTCTTTTATAAAGTAAAATAGAATTCATTTTCACTTATTTGGATTTGTTAACATAGAATTAATTTAGAAAAGATTTTATTTTTTTGTTCCTCAGCCTGCTATATACGTAAGTCTGCCACCGAGTTAGCCATTGTTGGAATTGTTTTAAGTGCATTATTGTCAAAAACCCACAAAGTATAGTATATTATTGTCCAAGAAAAAAAATTTGGTACATTATTGTCCAACACCGACAGAATACAAGGGTCCAAAAACCCTAGAAAAAAAAAAGAAAAACTAAATATACTAGCTAATGTAGAACTACCTCCGTCCTTTATTGAGTGTCAAGGTAAATAACTTTATAAGTCCAATGTCCCTAGAAAATTGAGTAAAAAAATTGCACTTAGCTTGGACAAGTATACCCCTTTCACTTAGCAGTGACTTTTCACATCTTAAGTAATACTTAGATTTTCAAAGTATAATTAATATGGGTAACATGGGTATTTCAATCATTGAAATTGTAGAATTGACAAATAAAAAGGAGACAAGGTAGTTAGAAAATTTAACACTCATTCAGGGACGAAGGTAGTATAATGAGAATCATTGTTAAAGCAAGTTGAATTGATGAAATTGAGATATTATTAAGTTTTTTGTGTGAGTTTCTATTATTCTGTCCTATTGGATATGATAATGAAGTTGCAATGGAAACTATACATGTTTATTTAATCATTCATTCATTTTAACTGAATTGTTCAAGTGATAAATATTGCCCCAGTAATTTTACGTGGGTGCGTTTGATTGGTCAATAACCTTGTGGAAATGGTTAATTTTTTTGGGTTGACTTATTTTTTTCATGTTTGAATGTGGATTAACTTCGGAAAAGTTTTCACGATGGACCCATCATTTTCTCCATTTTTCTAAGGAAAATTTCTCTTAGGGATGGTTAAGGGAAATTTTTTCCAAGAAAATCTTTCCCATGGAAAATTTCCCATATTTCCCTGGGGTTCCTACCAAACACTCAACATGTCATCAAATAATTAAAAACTATTCTACTCCCTCCGTCCCAAATTAATTGACAGAATTAGAGTTTTCACACATACCAATATATAACTATAATAACTACCAAACATCAATTGTATTTGGCTTTTCTCTCTATATAAATAATGTAAAATAATTAAATTAGGTATTAAGAATAGGAAAGTGACAATTATTTTGAGACAAAATAAGTTAATTAAAGTATCAATTAATATGGGACGAGAGTATCAAAAAGCAACTAAAAAGTACAAAATAACTTTTGAAAAAGAAAAACATTTTTCCCCAACGGAACACACCTAATAACGGATACATTAATTTTCCTTTGTGGCTCTGTTTTTTGACATTCGAAAACCGACTTTATATTTCTTGATGCATGGAAGTTACAGATAGTATAGATGCAAGGAAAATCAATGGTAATGTCAAAGCGTCGGAATAAAGGTAGGAAAGTTAAGCCTGCTGAATTTAGTCAGAAGTTGAACTTCTGCTACTGCAAAATTTAGTCAGAAGTGGATCCCTAAGAAGAATTTTGGGAAAGATAACACAGTTGTGCCCGACTTTCTTGAGTCTTCTGATTGTGATGGGTCTGTGAATGCTTCTAGTAAAACCATTACGGACCCAATTAATGGTGTTTTGGATAACGGAAAACATGAAAGTAGGTTGTCCTATAGAGATGCTCTCTTGAGTGGTTCCAAAACCAATCGGTCGGCCATTAGGGATCCGGTGGTCGACTCTGACAGTGATCGTACTCATAGCATTCCGATTGAATCCTTTGATGGTGTGGCTGAGCATGAGATAATTGCAGATCTTGAAGATTTCATCCTTGAGGCTTCAAAGGGTAAAGACAGGAGTAAGAGGAAATTAAACTTGTTGATGAAATTTAAGTGACAGCTTATCAGAGATGCAACTTGTAAAGTTGCCCATGGGCAAAAAGGTGGCCAGAAAGTTAGGATGAAGAGGCGTGTGAACTTGTCGAAAAATGACAATCTTGCTGTTGTATTTGCGGCTTGCTGTATGTTTTGAACTTTTAGCCTTATGACTACTAATAATCGAAAAAAAAAAAGTTAAGCCTGCTGATTTATGCCTGTACTTTGAGCTTGAGTTAATTAATGCCTAAAACTAGTCTTTTTCAAATTGTTAGGGCTTGGTTCAATTTTATTTCATTAATTAGTTATGTTGTAATATTGTCCAGTGTCCCAGTATGTCTGTTCCTTGTACACATTGATTGGAGATTTTGGCTTGTTTGTTGTGCAAGTTCTTAGAAATGTTTTTGTCTTAGGTTATGTTCTTTGCAACATAAATTATTAATAATATTTTTTTACAAATTCTTATTTAATTTTAATTTTTCCACCTAAAACTACCAACATTTAAATAATTTATTTTTTTAAAACATCTCATTATTTAATTAAGAAAGTCATAGTTACTCGCTTAGTTTACCCATCCTTGGTTGACATCTCATTATTCATTATGTACTTTTATCTATTTCTACATAAATTAAACTACCCAAACATATTTAAATTTACCTAAATTTGCATGAGAATAAAAAGTCAAAATCCATTTTTTTGGGATAATTTCGAGTCAAGCAAATTTGCATGAGTATAAAATCAGAGTTTAGACAATAGAAATGGTAAAAATATTATGTTCAAAGTTCGGAAAAAAAAAAAAAAAAAACTTCTATCAAAATTTGAATGAAAAACTGATGATCATATATATATATATATATCATTCTCTGGCAGGGCTAAACCACAATATCTGGGTAAGACATGTTTTTAACACCCCTAGTTGTATTAATTATAATTAGATCCATGCTACATTGTGACCCATTAGTGATTAACTCAGTACCTAAGCATTGTAGATCGTGGAGTCAACGCTCCAACAAGATGAGCAGGCCATGCCGACTATCTACACAGCCAACAGTCTAACAGTACACGCACCATATCAGGGCTTTCAACTCAATATGAAACGCCCAATTTGAATGGAACTCCACCATCATATTGATTTTTGACCAACACAATGTCATATCCATTTTTCAAACTGTTGGACTTCAACTCGCACATGCTGATACGCACCTGTAGACTAACAAAACCCACAAGCCTGACAAGTTGAGTAGACCCATGAATAGTATTATAAGTGTCTCCACATTCACCTTAATTACTCGCATCAGTATCGTGGAAACCAGCTTAACAACATTTTGTAAATTAGCATAGTAGAAAACTAGTAACATGATCCTATATGTATCAATTTACACTACACACAATGGCCCAAAATTGCGCAGCACGGTCTTCAACAGTTTACAGTACCGCCATCTAAACCGGTATGCACACTTGTGCCCAAAAATGATGGTAAAGCGTTCACCCCAAGATGGATATGCTTGACAAAATTTACATGTAGCCATCATATCATATGTATGCTTTGCTGAGATACTAGCTTAGTAACATCAAAAGGGGCATCTACTGCAGGCAATAACTAAGCTTCATGGCTTAAGCACCGACTGGATGGTTGAAGGAGTTGACGACCACAAATCACCGGTGCTGGTGCTGCCACCGCTGCCTACTTCAATAAGGCATTGGACTGGCACCAGACACAGCCCACGGCTCCTTAGACCCTTCGTTGCTTCTGTCCGTTTCCCTCCTCCCTCTTTCTCCTCCTGCATTCAAAACAAAAATCATTAGTGATTCACATATTCACCTCTACTTTTAAAATTGGTCAATCAATCATGTCTTTGTTTGAAGCTGGATTTGGGGCAGGTAAACTAAGCCAAATTCAGGTTGTCTGAATTTTGTACGAAATTCTGGGTCAGGCGGTCAATTTGAACAGTGATCGGACCCGGTATGTAAGCGAATGTTGGACTAAAATGTAAAATTTAGAAAGAATTCTAAACTTATGTAAAACTTAGAAAGAATTGTGTAATTCGGTCATTCAGACATGTTATTTGAACACCAAAGGTCTAAAGGTCAATGTTGTCTTAATGTACAGTTCGTCCTGGTTCGGACATCGGACAATCAGGCATCCCAGTTAAGACATTGGACAATCAGGCCCCATCCAGGTACAGTCAACCTAGTCCGAATTGTAAACTTTAATAGAGTCCAGAAATTATGTCAGTTTGACCGGACCCAAGATTATCTGGATCCAAATTTTCGCCACGACTACAATCAGTATAAGTCGTGATAAGGTTAACTATTCGTCCATAAAATTTACTTCCATTCAATTCATCCATTATTGGAATTTCATGAGAACAACTTTTAGTGAACAGTTGCCACCCAATGCAACTCAGCCAGCATAGTGATGAACACTTCTAATTGGGAATCAAGTGAGGTCGCAGCCACCATACAGATAGGCATCTTTTTCTTCCTGACATTAACTTGATGTGGTATATTTTTCAACCCACCATCATTTCATAGCGATAAGTCATATGGAAGTGAAAGAACAACCAAAATGATAGAACAACCAAAGCTGAAGTGATTTTATCACCTCCTCCTACTACTAAGATTGGTTTTTACCCCCTGTCAAATCCAATCTAGGTAAAACAAGAAACATAAACTTCAGAATTCATTTGAGTAGGCATCTTTCTTTATGTCACAAAGAACAAGCAAGCGTGAACCAAATGTCAATTCATGGCAACAATCACTTAACCAAAATGGGTGAGGGCTTATTAAGGAGGGAAATAAAGGGGGTCGGGCCAATTTCAACAACACAAAAGCATACGACTTTTCACAATCACCATTAATGTCATTTCTTTGTTGCATCTAAATAATTAACTAGTGGTGGAAACTAATAAAGGGAGACATATTATGTACTTACAGAAAGGCGATGTGGAGGTGAAGAAGAAGATGGCAAGCGCTCCAAGTAAGGGGAGGAGAGAACCTTGACTTGGTCTTGCAGGAATCTTATGTAACCCATTGCTTCATGTAACACTGATGCTGTATCTGTCTGCATTACATATTCTAATTCACATCAACCTTCATGAATAAAAATTCTCTCCATTCCTTAATTACCACACTTTTAAGGTGTTCTACTGCTCAAACAGGACATTTGTTTTTGTGGAGTAGTATGTAATCAATAATTCTCAAATTCAATCTATAGCCCCCCCCCCCCCCCCCAAAAAAAAAAAAAAAATTAATCTACATTTTGAGAGGTCACATATACTTAACAAATAACAATGCAAAAAAAGTTGTGTATTGGTATTACATGCAATTGAGACCCAGATTCCAGGAAGAGGCAATTAATTAGCAGAAAGTTGATATCTTTAACCCAATTTCAGCAGCATCCCAACAATTACATTAGTCATTAAAATATGTAACTTATATTTTGAAGCAAGAGAATGTTGATTCTAACTCGAAAACAAGTATGAATGGAAAAACAGAGGGAGTGATAAGAGACACCTTGCCATAAGGAGAAACAAGCTGTTGCAATGCAGCGATTCTCTCTCCAAGCTTTTCCCTCCTCCTCTGTTTTCCACACACACAAATGACATTCTTCACTAATTCAATTCCCAGAAGGTAAAGAAAAAAGGTAAAAGAAATAGAGCATTTATGGTATAATTAACATGCAATGCAAAACAAGCTTGTATCTTCACCTTTGCATGCACAGCTGAGGGAGTCCTGGTGGGTCCCACTTCTTGTTTATTCTTCTTCTTCTTCCCATTCTTTTCTGTCTGGTGCTGATTCCCTGTTGCAGCCCCACCATTCTTGTCGTACCTTTTGCCGGGTTCTTGACCCGACCCATTTCTCCTCTTCTGCTAACAGAAACACAGAAACAAAACCCATCAACATAAACAAACTCAATCAAAACAGTATCTTACACAGAGTGAAAGAGGATGCAGAAACTAACATGAGAGTTGGAAGGGTTAACGAAGTTGGGTTTAGTAGTGTTAGGAAGAAGTTGTGTAGTCTGAGTGCTAAAATCACCAAAACAGAGCATTTTGGGAGTATTTGCAGAAAACAGAGGAGGTGGAGGAGATGTTGACGAAGAATACATGAGGAAGTTGTGTTGTTCAGCATCATCAGATGATAAGAGCAGTCGAGAAAAGCTTCCTCCAGGGAGATCAATTTCACCGTCAAACCTTCCATTCTCCCCCATTATTAGTAGTAGTGAGATTAGTAAATCAGTATTGCTATTAAAATAAGTAGATTAGGACTTGGGAGTTGGGAAGAAAAACTAAAGCTGAGGTTTTGGAAGTTGGAACTAGGCCAAGAACAAAAGTGGGGGGAAGTACACTGTGTTACTTGGGAGTGGGATGTTCATGGGAGTTAAATACGGAACCTTCTTCTATCACTATATTATGGGTTTCCTAGATTGTGCAAGTTTAACAAATACAAATGAGACTCGAGCAAGCTACAGCAGGTGAAGGTATAAATTTCAAAGTCTGATATAAGGAAAAAATTGCAGGAATTGTGTTTTTAGAGAGATACTTTTTTGTGAAATTGTGTAAGGTTTGGATTGGATTAAATTAGATTGAATTGGAAAGAGTTACCAATCCAAAGAACAGTTATAAATTGTAGTAACCCTAAAAATAATGAAACGTACCTTTAGAATGATTTAAATACACTTACATTTCACTTTATTAGTGATTTAGAAGAAATGCAAGATGGTTAAGAGTCATCTTGTGTCAAGATGTTTATCATTTTCGTTTTATAAATTTTAATTGTTAATTCATCAAATTATATATTGAGGTTAGCGGTGGTAAAAAATTGGGTTCGAGTCAAAACGGGTTCGGACATTCTGATAAAATCTCTAAACTCGAACCCTGTCCGAATTTCAAATTCGATCATTTTGTGGTGTCCGAATCAGGACCCGAATTGTCCTAATTTGTCTGAACACGGATTTGTCCAAATATAACTAAACCCGAATTCACACTAAATTTATACATAATTTCAATATTTTATCTGAATCCCAGTGTTCGAACGCTATTCGAATTTATCCAAACTCGAATTTGACACAAAATTTGAGCGTCTGAATTTCTCATCTCAAACCCGAACCCAACCCGATTTTAGAATCAGACATGCCCGAATTATCCGAATTTGAAATTAGGATAAAAATTTGAAGATACAACGTTTAATTTGGGTCTGACAAATTTGAATATTCAGGTCTGACAAATTTTCGCCAATGCTAATTGAGGTATTATATAAAACTATCTTTTTAGATTTGTGGTAAAACAAATATTTTTACTAAAATATAATATTACAAATCTTTAGAAGATACAACGCGAAAAATTATGGTTAAAATATTATGTTGAGAACCATCAAAAAGCAAAGGGGACAACCTTTTCCTGATAGAGTTAGTATTTGATGGGTTTCTTCTTTTCTTCTTCCTTTCGTTTTCATCGGGTTTTTCTTTTTGATTTTTGAAATGATTTTGTTGTTTTAGTTTTCAAAAAGTTTTCCGTATCTGCTAGAATCAGCATACATTCTCATGTATAGGAGAAAACTATCCATAAACGTCACGTTTGCATAATTATACTAGATCTTGTTGTGGTTCTTATTGAATAGAAAAACATAATATCATTTGGATCAGTTTTTTATACTCTCCTCCAATTCTGCCTATCTTTTTAAAGAAAATTTATCATTAACTATTTTAGACATGTTTGAAATTACTATCGGTATCATTCATAACAAAAAATGAAATTATTAAAAAGTACACTATTATAACTAAAAATAAAATATCATGCACGAAAGTATTAGTTAAGTAAGAACATTACAGATAATATTATGTCAGTAACTCATAGATAAAATGCTAAGGATAACATAGACTGCATAATTAGTTTTTTAAAGACATTAACATATTATTCTTATCACTTTTTGTTTGCAATAAACAAATTAGTACATTCATCAGGAAAGGTCATAAGCTAGGAAGAATGATGGTTACCTTGTATGGAGTTGGATCATGTACGTAGTTCAATATTTGATGTTATGAAAGGTATATGAGAGGAGTAATTAAGGAGTAGCAACAGATTGTTAAATTATTGATACCGAGGACTATAAGGTATGGTAAGCATCTTCAGTTTGCTTCCAAAGCCAAACAAGGTTGTAGTGCAAGTTGCAGGAAGCGTAGACCGCTATGGATCTACACTCACAAAAATCAACTTATGAGTAAGGTTGTTAAAATTAGAATCCTAACTCGGGTCCATGGGGTAGTTAGGATCGGAATTAACCTACGTGGGATTGTAGATCATAATGTAGATAGTAGAATCGCATCGAGAATTTTGCATTATAAAATCGTAGAATCGTAAATAAGGATCGGGATTTTAATAACCATGACTGTGAGGGGGGAAAAAACTCTATCACACACTTACGCTGCTAGTGTCAATGTCTCCTTGCTTTGGTCATCTCAACCAGCAACCAAGCCTAGACCCGAGTTTGTTAGTAGTCTTCGGATTATTCTTTGGTCTGCAAGTTTGTTGTGGAATAGTTCTCTTAGTTATAGTTCTATAGATTAGCTTAGCTCTAAGTTAGTCGAGAGGACTAGTTATTCGGTTCCTGAGTCAACTTTCTTTTGTACTTTTGGTTTGATTATTAATGAGGCTCTATCTCCTTTGCCAAAATAAGGTACTAGGCTTTTTCCCATATTGCTTAAATTTAAAATTTCTCACCAAATTTAATACACAATTTGAATGAGGTATCAAGTTAAATTCAATAGTTGTCTAGTTGACAATAGTGTACTTAGCCTGAAAGCTTTCTTTGAAAGAATAATAAAATTAATAGGAAAAGGCATATGATAGGTATATTAAAAATTTACAATCATTGTTTTCTCAATTGTTTAGAGGTAAAGGGACTGGAATACAAACAGTGCCCACATTGAGGCCAAAGCGCCAAAAAAGGATAGACCCCAACAACACTGAAAAACGATACACACAGCATAATAAAACACCAAAAACTAGGTGACGCGCGAGAAATACCAAAAGCAAGGAAGACAATGTACTACGAAAATACCCGAACAAGACTCAACGAGCAACACATGACATAACCTTTCATTTTCTTTCCTTGATCACTTTTTCTTTAGCTCCTCCACAGCTCCTTGTGATCCTTAACAACTATAAACTCGATTTTTGGTATCAAGTTTCACAACTCTGTGAACCTCTTTTAGATTTTCAGTTCATCCATGGAATTGTTTCTTGACTAAGAGGACTCCACTGGATCTTCTACAACTTCCTTGGATTTTGAATTCTCTTCATTCTCAGCGCCCCTCATTAAAAGTTTTAATAATTAATATTCTCTTAGAGTGATTATTTTTACCAACGAATAAGATTTAAGTGAAATAGATTTATCCAATTTACATATATTTATCTAAACTTAATTAATTTTTTTCGTGTTTATCCAAATTTAGATAACATTACCGTCACAAATATTTCTATGTTTATTCAACTTGTTATTATTGTTAGTTACCAAACTTATAATGGGACACAAACATGTCCAAATCTCAAACAAAATTGTTAACAATTGACCACTATTAACTCATATACCACGGATAAAAACTACCCCATATTTTAACGCAAAATATGACGTGAATACAAACCTGAAGACTTTTGAGCTTTGTTGAACACCAAAAAGCGTACACCTAGTCAGTGGTGTATTTAAGTCTTTCTTATTATGAGTAATCAATATACTATTATATTTGTATGATAAATATAAAATTCATAAGTTTATCCAAATTATACTAAATTATTGTTTTTTTGATGGTGTTAACAGTGGTCGTAACCACCCTTGACATACATGCAGATCCGCTAATATTGCTCCTAGCTCAATTGGCAAGCATGATAATTATATTTTGTTTCTTGATTTTCTTTGCATTTTTACATTCTTCCTATGCGTCTGGTAGACATCTCCTCAAAACCTACAACCATCAAATCTAACATGTTATCTATATCAATGGAACTTCTTGCCGACTGCTCAAAGCTCTTAATGTTAGGAAAGTGTCCTAAAATCACCTAATATCTTGATCTCACAATTATTTGTTTCCTAATTGTGTTAGGATAATTATTTAGGTTTCCTTATTATGTTAGGTTTCCTAATTGTATTAGATTCTAAATTTAGTTGGAGTGGGAGTCAAGTTAGGTTTATAGGGAGTTTTTCCTATAAATAGAGGGTTTTATTCATCTATTCAAACACAACACACAGAGAGTATTCTTCACCTCTACCCATCCCTAGGTTGTGAGAGTCCTTTTTTAGAGAGTTATTATTTTGCCTTCAGTATATTCCCGTTGTGCTATTAACCCCTTGAGATCTTGTTGTCGATCTCGTTGTGTTATATAGCCGTTTGGGATATCTCTTGTAATCTCTCCCCTTATACTAGTGGATTATTGCTCCGTTGTCGTACGTGGTTTTTCCCTACTTTGGATTTCCACGTATATCTTGTGTCACTATACTCTCTATTTTAATTATTGATCTTGTTATATTTCTTCTAAATTTATACATGCTGATAATTCTCTCTTCCGTTGCAAATACTAGACCTTTTATTTTACCTCGATCCTATCAAATGGTAACAGAGCGAGGTTTAATCATTTTTCTACCTAGTTCAAGATGTCTGCAGTTAAGTCTGCAACTAAGTCTGATATTGAGAAGTTCGATGGTGTGATCAGTTTCAGTATCTGGAGAGTTCAAAAATATTCTGATGAAAGTAACTCCATTATTATTGATCTGACAAATTTGGAGGTTACTATTGAAGATGAGGATAAGTCTATTTTATTGGTTGACTCTTTGCCCCATTCCTACAAGCACTTTAAAGAAGTCATGCTATATGAAACCTTGTCTTTCGAGGATGTCAAATCTAATTTGATGTCTAAGAAAAAATCTGATATTGAAGTGCTTTCCGATAAAGCTGAAGGCTTGGTTTTTAGAGTTGAAACTACTAATAATGGGGGTTCTAGCAAAGCCAGATCAAAGTTTAAAGAACGTTCCAACAATACCTGTTCTACAACCTCCATGCAAGGCGGTTTTTATGTTCTACATGTAGGGTTCAACTACTACATGTTCTACAGCTGTTTCTACAACCTCATCTCTTACTGAGTTCAAGGGTGACTTGAATTCAGTTGATGCTCATCACATCTGATCACCATTCGGGGCTCTATGACGGTACCAAAGATTTTAGTCCAAGGTGGAGATTGTTAGGAAAGTGTCCTAAAATCACTCAGTCTCTTGATCTCACAATTATTTGTTTCCTAATTGTATTAGGATATTATTTAAGTTTCCTTATTATGTTAGGTTTCATAATTGTATTAGATTCTAAATTTAGTTGGAGTGGGAGTCAAGTTAGGTTTATAGGGAGTTTTTCCTATAAATAGAGGGTTTTATTCACCTATTCAAACACAACACACACAGAGCATTCTTCACCTCTACTCATCCTTAGGTTGTGAGAGTCCTTTTTTAGAGAATTATTATTTTGCCTTCAGTATATTCCCGTTGTGCTATTAACCCTTTGAGACCTTGCCGTCAATCTCGTTGTGTTATATAGCCGTTTGGGATCTATCGTGTAATCTCTCCCCTTATACTAGTGGATTATTGCTCCGTTGTCGTCCGTGGTTTTTTCCCACTTTGGGTTTCCACGTATATCTTGTGTCACTATACTCTCTATTTTAATTATTGATCTTGTTATATTTCTTCTCAATTTATACATCCTGATAATTCTCTGTTCCGCTGCAAATACTAGGTCTTTTATTTTACCTTGATCCTAACAAGTGGTATCAGAGCCTCGATCTTAATATTAGGTTTTTTTTGTAGTAATATTAGGGTAATGTTCTTTGGATTTGTTCTATCCAATCCAATCCAAACCTATCCAAACAAATCTAATTCAATCCAAATCTGATTTTAATCAATCCAAAGAACAACAAATGCATCCAAATTTAAATTGGCCGGGATAAATTGAATAAATAGCTCACCTAGACCTAGGATATCATTGAAGTTTAATTAATTGAAGTTAGGTCACATATGAGAGTGATTTGATAAGTGTTAGGCATGGGGGCTTGGAATAGTGTGAGTGAAAAAATTGAAAGTAAAGATAGGAAGCAGAGCACTGAGAGCAGAGGAGAGGGGGGAATTTCCAAGGCAATGTTGGGTATAGGATGGAGGGAGAGGGAGTAAGCAGTCAAAGTGTCAAAAACTGGAGCCCAAAGTCCAAGGACAACCGTGGTTTAGTGCTTCCAAGTTAATTACTCGCTAATTACAAGATTCTGCTGCTTCACACTTGAGTCTCGATCACATCTACTAGACTACTACTACTTCCTTTGTCTGATTTTATTTCAGTAGAATCATGACAACTGGTAGACCAGGCCTTATTTATTATGCTCCAATCAACACATCATCATTCGACTAGTCCTCAAGGAATAAACGTCTAGTCTTTTCACGGCTTTATGTTTATCTGCTCTGCTGCACTTTTACTACCCTCGTAAAAAATAACAACTTTAATTATTCATTTTTAAATATATATCATATATTATAATAAAATATAAAAAAGATATTTTCACATAAATAATTTATAATATTTTTTATAGCATAATATGTAAACTATTTTTTATTAAAAATTGTAAATAAATAATAGAACAATTAAACATAAGGAAGCGCAAGTTATCATTATTATTGGGGTTATTGCCTATGAAGGATGGCCCAGTAAAGATAATTCCCCTAAGGTCTGCCTAGGACGCCAAGGTCCTTATTTGCAATCATACATGGGGCCCAAAATGATGATTGAACATGCCATGAGTGCGTTGTTTTTTTGGTTAAATGTAAAAATCGATTAGGTTTTTTTAAAGTGTAAGAGGGTTCAATATAAGAGTAAAGACGGTTCAATGTAAGAAGAAGAAGATGAAGAAGAAGAAGAAGAAAAAGAAAAAGAAAGATGAAGAAGAAGAAGAAATCGAAGAAGAAGAAAGAGAAGAAGATGATGATGGAGTTTTTGGTTTCTTTGTAATATTTTTCATTTTCACATTAAAACATCAACAATTTGTATAATTTTTGCTTTTGGGAATAAGTTGCTCATTTTTTGTTTCCTTGCACTTGTCTACGAATGAATAATGAATTATAATTTCACAGAACCTCTTCTTCTTCTTTTTCTTCTTCTTCTTACATTGAACCATCTTACTGTTACATTGAACCCTCTTACACTTAAAAAAAACCCAACTGGTTTTTACATTGAACCAAAATATAAAAAAAACGCACACGTGGCATGCCCAATCATCATTTTGGGCCCCATGTTTGATTGCAAATAAGGACCTTGGCGTCCTGAGCAGACCTTAGGGGAATTACCCTGGGCCGTCCTTCAAAGTCAATACTGTAAACACAAAATTTGAGTCCAAAAAAAATAAAGACAGGAAATTGAGAAACAAATTAATTTGTATTAATATTTGAATGTATGCGGGTACAATCTCTGAATTAAATATAATAAAGTAGTCCTCTGATTCGATCTCCTGAAACTTGGGTGAGTCGAGGGCGCGATCGCTTGATCTCGATCTCGAACACAAGTTTAGCTGAAGAATTCTTGCAGTAGTTCTTGAGCTGAAGGTCTTGAGCGTTAATCCCCTTAGTCCTTGGTAGCTGGAGTCTGCTCGAAGTTTAACTGTATGAGGGTTGACTGTTGATTGTAGTTCTCTCGGTTCTTGGATGCGAGGGCTTAGTGCTTGGTCTCGAACGATGAACCAAACGAGGAAGACGACTGCAGTCTATGATGCGTATAACAGAAGTTGTTGAACTTGTTGACGTTGGTCTTTGGCGTTTGGTAGCTGGAGGTCGCTTGTACTTCAATCTTCTGAAGGCTTCGCAAGTCTTACCGAAGAATTCTGAAGCAGTTCTTAATCTTGACGCAGTAGTGGCTTGGAGACTTGATCTTAAACTTTTGCAGATTTCGATTTTTGGCGCTTGGTAGCTGGAGACTGCTGGCAGTTTGATCTTCTGAAACCCCTAGAGTGCAGAATGCCGAATGCCGCCGGATGGAGTTAAAAATGAATGGGGAGGACCCCTATTTATAGGCTCTGAAGGCCTAGCTCTTAGGGTTTAAGTTGGACTTTGGGCTTGGGCCAAATTAGTTAACTATTCCTTTAATTTTAAATAAAGAGATAATTAATATTTTCTGCATCATCTTTGACACGTCTCCTAATATTATTGGTCAGGATGTATTTCCATTTAAAATTCAATTAAATGGACCGCCGTAATTAATTTAACACGTGGCGGATAATAATTGGCCGAGTAAATTTAATTTATTTTCATGTGTCATTGTTTCTTATTTGGTTGGCAAATTTTTGCCTCCTACAGGTGTATTGAACAATAGTACACTGAACTTTGACCTTGGACAATAATGCACTGAACATCGAAAGGTGTTGGACAATAATACACCCGAAACAATTTCGACACAAGCAAAAACGATTTTCTACACCTACAGCAACAATCTCTCAGCGAAAACACGTTTAAACAAATGTGAGCTTATATTTCTTTTACTCTTTTCAAAGTTGATTATCTTTGCTTATGTCTGGATTAGCTAACATGTCATAAATTTAAATATTTTTGGACCAATTCATCTCTTCTACCTACTATATAAGGTTGTCACCAAGTCAGTCACTATTGAAATCGTTCAAAGTGTATTATTATTCAACACCCTCAAAGTACAGTGTATTATTGTCCAACGTAAAAGTTCAGTGAATTATTGTCCAATACCCCAAAAATTCAGTATATTAGCATCCAAAAACCCTAAAAAAAATAAAAAAAAAAGTATGCTTATAAAATACATATCAAATATTAAAAAAATGTTAATATTGAATATTCAATGTAAAGAAAAAAATACAAAAAAATGCAATGAAAATTATTTAAAAAAATTAAAAACAAGAAAAATAAATAAACACGAAGGAGCTGGACTGGAATTTCAAAACATTTTGGCATGGACTATGATGCAGCACATCACACAATTTGACCTAATCGTCTCACCTGGATGCCAAATACAATCAGGGTACTGTAAACAAGCCAAAGACACCTAGAGCTCTTCAGGTCAATATCCCCCTTCTCCTCAGCTTAAGTCAGGCGCATAAAAGATTAACAAAGATTAAAGCATCAGACAAAACCTATGCATTAGAGCTAGGAGGACGTTCTTTCTCTCCTAGACCTCCCTCCAAGTCAAGGCAAGCTTCAAGTGATGAACATTACCTAAATGCCAAATCAAACAAGCTGAAGTGATAAATGATGGAGTATAGAACTAAAGAAACACCAATTCAGTACAACAGTACTGCAATTTATCAAGTTGTCAACTGTTAGCATCGCCAATGAGAGTATGACATGCCATGGCTCAAATATCATGGGAAACGCTTAACACTTAACAGGATACTCATTTGCAAGTACAGATATGGGAATTAAGACTTGTAGAAAACCAGACATTATGTTTAATGATGGAAAGGTCAGTCAGAGAGTAGCTTGATCTGGTAGAGCAATACATGTTAAAGTTACTTTATGTGCTATGTCCACAATGCAACCCACACCTCGTCATATTAATTAAGCATTTCAAGCACAAAGAACTAAACCACTAAAATACAGAAGCACCCACCCAAGGAGAAAGATTCTCAGTAAGACATAAAAAGGAATCAAAGATTCATTATTGTGTCATTGAGGAGCACATCCTACATCTAGTTGAATTCAATGTCATACCAAAACATCCTCACTAAGAATTACCTCAGCAAATGCGATACTAGCATACAGTTGCACAACAACTTATTCCAAGCAATTTCTTCAACTCGAATTTGCCCAAGTGACTATCTTAAAAGGTAAACGCCTCGTAAGTTTCACGTTTGAAGTTTTGACACAGTATGCTGTACTTGGTGCATTTTCTACAAAATCAGGGAGACACCCAAGTTACTCGATCTTCACTGGCTACAGCAAACCTGCTTCAGCTTCTCCGCAGCCGATTCATCTACCGAATACTGAAATTCCCAAAACCCAGTCAATTAAACGACCCAAATCAGCCAAATCCATATTTCAACATAAAAATCGAAAAGGGCATCGACCCGGATCAACTAAATTGATATCTGAACATAAAAATCGAAAAGGGTATCGACCCAAATCAACAAAATAGGTAATTGAATACGTATTAACATAAAAACCATTTAGGGTATCCACTAAAGTCAGCAAAATTGACAGTTGAACAGAAATCAGCATAAGAAAGTGATTTTAGAAAAAAAGAGAAGACCTTGTGAAGGACCCATAGGGAGTGAGTGTAAGTGCGTTTGAGAAGCTCATCCATGGCAGCAGAGTCAGAAGCATCGACCTCTCTGTAATTGACGAAATTTTCGCGGGCGTATTTGGCGTAATAAGGCCTTGTATCCTTAGGAAGTCGCCTAATTAGCCTCAAGACTTCACCGTATGCTCGTAAAGCCTTCTGCATTTCGACCAACACCATTGACAATTGAGATTCACTTGTCGAAGGTTAAAATCCAGATTTTCTGGGCAGTAGAGATACAAAGGTGTTGAATAGAAAGGGCTTTCCTCTTCCCTGGGCTTTGATTGGGTTGCCTTTTGCTTGGGCCTCGTCCCAGTAGAACTCTCAAAATTGAGGTTTGGATTTTCTACGACCCAATCAACTATGTGTAAAATTAGTGGGTAAAAAACAGTTGGTTAAAAATTAAATTATGATAACTTTTGATAATTTTTGATAACTTTTAATAATTTTTGGCAAATTTACGCTAATATGTTGAAATTAATGTTTTTTAATTTTTTTAACTTGAATAAGTTTTAGTAAGTTTTGATAAATTTACACAAAAACTGATCAATTTTTGTAACTTGAACTTATCCATGAATTCCACAAGCCGTACGTGTAGGGTTTTTTTCCCCTACTTCCATTGGCAACAACAAGAATAACAAGGGGCGAATCTTTAAAGTTAAAGGATCATGATATGTATTTTGCGGCAATATAGTTAATAATCGTCTCATATGACATGATGTATCTACGTAAGTATGCTGAATTATTTTGTAAAAAGAAAGCATTTGTTATATCACTATTATGATTGCGTAAATAAAGAAATACATACAACCTTCTGATAATTAAAAAAAATTGGACTGACCTTCTAATAATTAAAAAAATTGAAGTGGCCTTTTCATAAATGTGAAAGAAAAAATTCAATATTTAAAAAGTCTAAATTTTTAAAATTAAAAAATAAGTGGAAAAAATAAAGAAAATGATATTTTTCGCAAATATTTAATAGAAAAATAAAAAAATAAAAAAAATGTCATTTAAAAACAGAAATGTTTATTAAAAATGTAGCATTTTTGTAGAAAATGTGTATTTTAAAAGTGAATCAAGATGTAAAAATAATTTTCAAAAATATAAATAAAATATGATTTTAAAAATGATAAAAATATAGCAATTTAAATATATTTGTTATCTTTGGTTGGGTTATTTTCAGGTTTGGATCGGATAGATAAGTTAGGATAAGTTGGGATAAGTTAGGATAAGTTATGATGTTTTTTTGGGGAATTGTATTTTTAGAGTGGATGTTTTTTTAGGGAATTATGTTTGATTTGGATAGGTTTGAATAAGTTAGAATAAGTTAGGAAAATTATATCCAACCTAACTAAAGAACATGGTTTATTTATACTTTCACAACACAATAGTGGTATGGCAAATACTTTCTTTTAAAAAAAAAATTTAACATATTTATATACATATGTCATGTCATGCAAGACGCGTATCATTTTGAAAAGATAAAAATGTGGGCATTGTACTTGTAGGTGCGAGTCCAAAACTAAATGGATGGATATATCCAAGGCTTGATTGGTCTAAGTAGTTTGGTAAGAGTGTTGATGAACTCATAACTGGAATGGAAATTGATATTGGACATTGAGGGAGAAAGTGAGGAGGGAGGTCTAGGGTCGTTCAAGCCAAATTTCTCGACAATCTTCGTCGACAATCTTCCTAAAGATCTGGATCAAAATGGTCTCCAAGATATCTTCAAGAGATTTGCGAAGATTAAATCGGCTGGAGAGAGAAAGTGAGGAGGGAGGTCTAGGGTCGTTCAAGCCAAATTTCTCGACAATCTTCGTCGGCAATCTTCCTAAAGATCTGGATCAATATGGTCTCCAAGGTATCTTCAAGAGATTTGCGAAGATTAAATCGGCAACTATAATCCATAGACGCCATTCAAGGGGGAATTTTGGATTTATCCAAATCTGGAGGTGGAAAGAGGCTGAATTATGCATTCAAAGGTTGAAGGGGAAGCTAATTAGAAGTCATCACTTAATTGTGGATTGGGCTAAAGGTGCAGATTCAAGGAAGAGAGGAAGTCTGGTCTGGGTTCCAAAACAAGCACAGCAAACAGAACAAGTGAGTTTCCGGACGAACGGTAATGTGAATGAAGAGTTTTTGGAATGGCTTCAAAGGAGTATCGTATGCACAACAAGCAGCCCTAGAGATCTTGATTCTCTGGCTTCATTAATCAAGGACAATTTTGGCCCAGTCTCGAAAATCACTTCCCTAAGTGGCGTGAAATTCATCCTCACGTTCCCCTTTGTTCAGGATATGAAGGAAGCAATTTTAAATCCGTTAGAGTTGAATGACTGGTTCACTGAAATTAAGCCCTGGGATAGGTATGATACTGTAGAGTCCAGAAAAGTATGGGTAGAAATCATTGGAGTTCCCCTTCAAGGATGGACATGGGAGAATTTCCGAAGGTGTACACAGCCTTGGGGAAAGCTATTGTCGCTTGCAAGGTGCATTTCCTCGACTAATCAGTTTGAGATCATGAGGGGTCTTATTCAAACTGATGTGTTTCGTCAGTGATGTATAATGGGATCAAAGATTGTATCTTGATCAATTACACATCAGGGGAGACGTGCAACCAATCTCAACATGGGACGCTTCAAGTGAATTAGGGTAAAAGGTAGGGTGCTTCATGAGGGAAAGATGGAGTCTTGGAGAGAATTGAGATGGAGAAAGATGAGATCTTTGTGGAGTTTGAGAGAGGAGAGATGGATGGAAAATAGGGGAGGACTTTGGGATTGGCATGAGGTCTTTTGTGAGGGAGGAGAGAGTATGGATTAGAGATTTGAGAGAAGGATGTTTGAGAGAGTAAGAGTGAGGGAGAGATTAGGGTTTGAGAGAGAAATTGGAGGAGACGTTTTGGGAGAGGGAAAGAGAGGATGAATGCATGAGAGAGATTTTGAGAGAGAGTGGCGTGAGATTGAGAGGAAGAGAGAACTAAGATATTTTTGGGTTTTTTGGTTTTTGTGAAAAGAAAAGACTTGTTTTTGGATATTGATTTAATCAAACTAGAAAGAAAGAAAACGAAGAGAAAGATTTATCTTAACTATATTGATAGAAAGATAAAAGGAGTACTTATCTTAAGCGTATTGTGAGAAAGATAAGAACGGATAGTTCTAGGTTTCTAACTTGAATCCACAAGAGAGACAACCTAGGGCTAACTTGATCTAGACCGCAACCTAGGATCAAGCTCTTCCTAACCACTTGGGTGCCATGCCAAGATACAATAGAAGAAAGGGGGTGAGAGTTTATCCAAACACTCGAGAAAGCTAAAAGCTTAACTATTTTCATAATTCAAAGTTGGGTGCCTTTGAGAGGCTCTGAGCCTAGCTATTTATACTACTAAAGTCCTAAACCTCCTAGGACTCTCAAGATTGGCGTCTGAGCCATCTTCTCCTAATAGGACTCTATTACTTGGCATGCAAGCCAAGGACTCCTAATACTAGACGCCATCTACTCCATCTCCTCCTTGGATTAGGACTCCTTATCCTAAGGGGAGTTGGTTACAAGAGATAATAATCCTTTTAGGACTTGGCTTTCCTAATCCAAGATGGATTAGTTACAAAATAAGTCAACCTTATCTAGGACTACATAGCTTGGCGCCTAATCTAACACACCACATGCCTATCTCTCTCTCTCTCACACACACACACACCTTCTAGATCATTCTAGAACATTCTAAACTATTCTAGATTAATCTAGACTCCTACGACATGGTGTCCAAGTTTATATATATTACTTGGCACCTCACACAACTGGAAATGTAAATAAAACCCTAGAAATGTAAAGAAATACATCAAAAGGCCAAAACTGTGAACTTCTTCTTGAAATGGTCAGAAATGTGAAATTCATCTCAAAATGATCAGAAATGTGAACTTCATCTTGAAATGGTCCAAACTGTGAAGTTCAACTTGGGCTTTGTACTTGGACCTTTAGTTGTGGACTTGGAGGACATGGGATTCCCATCATCCTATATGAATCTTGGGTCTCCGAAGGTGATCCCAAGGCTATGTGAGCCTCCATTTCCTTCCATGAACCTATGGTCCCCAAAGGTGAGACCTTGGTTAAGCAGTTTTCCTTCATGGGCTTCTTCTGATGTTTTTAGCGTGGGCCAAAATACATCATTCCCCCCTTGTTGGAAAAAGTTTGTCCTCAAACTTGATGGGAGGAATGAGACCTCTTTGTTGGTTGAGCGGGGCTGTCCTCCATTATCTTCCATGAATCTAGGATCACCAAACTTCTTCCTGTAATGAATTTTGGGGCGGCCCTCTTGAGATAGAACAAGTTGAACTGCTCCAACATCAACTCCAGAAGCATCACACTCAACCTCAAACTTCTTATCAAAGCTTGGTAGGACTAGGGTAGTGCGGTGCGAGTTTCTTGTTGATGGTCAGTGCTTCTTTGGGTAGCTTGAGTCCATGAGAACTCCTTGGATTTCCATAGCTCGGTCATAGGAGATAAAATAGTATTGAAATTCTTCACAGATCTCCTATAGAGAAAGGGTAAACCGTGGAAGCTTCGACCAGTTTGAATACTAGTTGGAGTAGACCACTCCTTTATAGCTTTGATCTTTTCTTCACCATCCTTAATCACCTCAGTCGAAAGAGCATAGCCAAGAGAGTCTATGTTGTTGATGAAGAAGTAACACTTGGACGAATTACCATGCAGCTTCATGTGAGCTAAGGTCTCCAAAGCAGATTGGAGGTGAAAGTTGTTACCTTTCTCACTCTTGCTATTCACAAGTATATCATCAAAGTAGATAACAATACACTTGCTAATAAGGGGCTTCAAAACCTGGATCATCAATCCCATAAAAATTGAGGGAGCATTAGTTAGACCAAGAAGTTTGACTAACCATTCATATAGATCTCATTTAGTTTTGATAGTAGTGACCCCTTCTTGAATCTGAATATGATTGTACCCACTTCGTAGATTAATCTTTGGAAGGACGTTGATACCATATGACTCATTCACTAGATCTTCAATTCTAGGAAACTTGTACTTGATAGGACTCTTGTTGATGCACAGACTTTGGCTTCCTTCTTCCTTTGGGACCAAAAGGGCAGGATCGTCGCATGAATTGCAGTTTTCCCTGATTATACCCTTTGTTTGAAGATCTTCATCTTGCCCTTGAACCTCTTGAGTGTCACTAGGGTTCACGTGATTTGTTGGTTCATGATGTACGACTGATCTTGGAATGGGATCAGTTTGGACTTCACGTTGGGGTAGTTTCTCGTCTAGGAACACATGAGGGTGTTGCTCTCTAAGAGGGGTGACGAGAGGAGGGTTGTCGTGACTAGGTTCTTCATGGGTGGGCTCTTTGTGGCTAGGGTTTGTGTTTGGGTCTGAAGGAGTGATCTCCTTAAGCTCACTAAACTCAAGGCGTTCAGTGGTCATAGAAATGATGGGGTTTGGATCATCTTCCTTAGGTGGGGACGGTTAGGTTATTTGGAGTGGAGTTAGGGTTATTCTCTTGTTGTTCATCACAAGAGTGTATGTATTAGCTTTTCCGTTGTGCATCACACTCCTGTCAAATAACCATGGTCTTCCAAGTAGAATATGACAAGCATCCATAGGCAAAACATCACACCATAAAGATTCTTTAAAGGATTTGCCAATGGAAAAGCTTACCAAACATCTTTGAGTTACTTGTAGATCTTCACCCTGATTAAGCCACTGGATGGTGTAGGGCTTTGGATGGGGACTCGTTTCCAACTGAAGTTTCTCCACCATAGTAGTTGATGCCACATTGGTGCTGCTTCCACCATCAATGATCAACGAACAAACTTTTCCCTTGATTGTGCAACGAGATTGAAAGATGGCCTCTCGTTGTTGTTGATCTTCAGAAACAATTGAGTTACTAAGAACTCTCCTCATAAGGAACATCTCGTGAGCCATGATGATGGACGGTTGGGGTTTTGTGATTCAGGTATGGAGGGGATTGTGTTTGGGCTGTTTTGTGGGGCTAGGGTTGCACTCGAAACAACCTAGAGCTCTGATACCAAAATTATGATGTATAATGGGATCAAAGATTGTATCTTGATCAATTACACATCAGGGGAGACGTGCAACCAATCTCAACATGGGACGCTTCAAGTGAATTAGGGTAAAAGTTAGGGTGCTTCTTGAGGGAAAGATGGAGTCTTGGAGAGAATTGAGATGGAGAAAGATGAGATCTTTGTGGAGTTTGAGAGAGGAGAGATGGATGGAAAATAGGGGAGGACTTTGGGATTGGCATGAGGTCTTTTGTGAGGGAGGAGAGAGTATGGATTAGAGATTTGAGAGAAGGATGTTTGAGAGAGTAAGAGTGAGGGAGAGATTAGGGTTTGAGAGAGAAATTGGAGGAGACGTTTTGGGAGAGGGAAAGAGAGGATGAATGCATGAGAGAGATTTTGAGAGAGAGTGGCGTGAGATTGAGAGGAAGAGAGAACTAAGATATTTTTGGGTTTTTTGGTTTTTGTGAAAAGAAAAGACTTGTTTTTGGATATTGATTTAATCAAACTAGAAAGAAAGAAAACGAAGAGAAAGATTTATCTTAACTATATTGATAGAAAGATAAAAGGAGTACTTATCTTAACTGTATTGACAAAAAGATAAGAACGGATAGTTCTAGGTTTCTAACTTGAATCCACAAGAGAGACAACCTAGGGCTAACTTGATCTAGACCGCAACCTAGGATCAAGCTCTTCCTAACCACTTGGGTGCCATGCCAAGATACAATAGAAGAAAGGGGGTGAGAGTTTATCCAAACACTCGAGAGAAAGCTAAAAGCTTAACTATTTTCATAATTCAAAGTTGGGTGCCTTTGAGAGGCTACAAGCCTAGCTATTTATACTACTAAAGTCCTAAACCTCCTAGGACTCTCAAGATTGGCGTGCAAGCCATCTTCTCCTAATAGGACTCTATTACTTGGCATGCAAGCCAAGGACTCCTAATACTAGACGCCATCTACTCCATCTCCTCCTTGGATTAGGACTCCTTATCCTAAGGGGAGTTGGTTACAAGAGATAATAATCCTTTTAGGACTTGGCTTTCCTAATCCAAGATGGATTAGTTACAAAATAAGTCAACCTTATCTAGGACTACATAGCTTGGCGCCTAATCTAACACACCACACGCCTATCTCTCTCTCTCTCACACACACACACACCTTCTAGATCATTCTAGAACATTCTAAACTATTCTAGATTAATCTAGACTCCTACGACATGGTGTCCAAGTTTATATATATTACTTGGCACCTCACACAACTGGAAATGTAAATAAAACCCTAGAAATGTAAAGAAATACATCAAAAGGCCAAAATCATGAACTTCTTCGAAATGGTGAAATGTGAAATTCATCTCAAAATGATCGAATGTGAACTTCATCTTGAAATGGTCAATCTGAAGTTCAACTTTGTACTTGGACCTTTAGTTGTGGACTTGGAGGACATGGGATTCCCATCATCCTATATGAATCTTGGGTCTCCGAAGGTGATCCCAAGGCTATGTGAGCCTCCATTTCCTTCCATGAACCTATGGTCCCCAAAGGTGAGACCTTGGTTAAGCAGTTCTCCTTCATGGGCTTCTTCTGATGTTTTTGGCGTGGGCCAAAATACATCAGTCAGATCGATGGTAAAATCCTACTGGATCTTCAAAACTGTTCTTTCAAGATTTTTGTTAGAGAATTCAGCTCTCATCTCATCCCACCTTCTTTAGCTCATGATCCTTGTAATGAAGAGGAGGATACATCTGGGTCCTCAAGTGAAGATGATCATGATGAAGAATGCGATGAGAATGTTTAACTTGCTCCCATTGAGGCGTCTGACCCGAGTCATGGGCTACCAAAAAGTCAATCGAACAGTAAAGATCTGTAGTCATGCAATGAAAATAGCAATTCAAGAGTTGAAAATAGCTGTTCAGGAGACACATCCCCATTTCATAAAGAGGAACTCAATAGGCCCCAGTTGGAAGAGAGATTAAATTCAGTAAATGAATCTGCTTTGGAAATGGTACCCGTGGAGTATGATCAGCCTCTTATTAAAGTGACAACTGCTTTGGAAGCAGGTGCGGTATTTGGATTAGAGAAGTTTGTTGAGGTTGTGTCTAATTCTCCGATTCTTGGAAATGAAAAGAACAACTCTGTGACTATTATTGGTCAATCAGAAAACACTCCTATTAATGTTTGTGTTGCCGAGGATGACTGCTCTATTTCTTCTGGAGATGATTCAATATTGAATGCCAGGGAGTACATTGCTCGCAAGGTAATCTCGTTTGGGGAAAGCACTGGTTTCATGAGAGCGAAGAAAGGTGTCAATTTCAAAAGGCACAGTGGGATCAGAACAACAGCAAAAAAAGGGAAAAAAGAAGATCAAGGAGAGTCTTCGAAGAAGAAATTTTGGTAGATCTACTCTGTCATCTTCTACTGAAGGCAGTTTACAGTTCTGATATGAAGCTGTCTAAATTGGGCCTTCAGTTTTCTTTTCTGTGTCTTGAAATCTGTTTTGAGCTTTTAGGTGGGCTCTATTGTGGTGCTGTTGTTGTCTTTTGTTAAGTAGGATTTGTGAGTTCAGTTCAGATGGTGGGTTGATGGTTTGTGTAGTAGCTGCAGTCTATGAAGGTTGGGAGGGGTTTGGGTGCTGTTTCTTAGGTCTGAGGTCTTGGTCAAAAATCATTAATTGGGTTGTCAATCTGGTATACTAATGCTCACAGTAGGTGTGTTGCTACACTTTCTTCATGGGGTGCTTCTGACCTTCGGCTTCTGTGAGTGTGCAAAAGGTTGGTTGTTGGTTTTGGTCCTGGTGGAGTGTTGTTCTTTGACCTGAATATATGAACCTACTGAAGGTGCTTCTCATCTGGAACAGATTGAGCTATGTGCAAGGTGGGGTAGTAGGTACTCAGAAGGTGAATTTGGAAAGAAAATGAGAAATAGTAGGCTTTGGTGTGTTTGAGAGTGTGTTATCCTGAGGTTCCAGCTGCTGAATTGTTTCTCACTTCATTGCTTTTGTCTGCTCTACAAACAATAAGTGTTTCTTGGCTTGAAAGTCTGTTCTGTTGATCAAATCGTTGGCTAAGGGTGCTGTTCTAAATTGTGTTGTGTTGTGGCAGTATGTTTGGGTTCTATTTGGATAGCTGCGATGGTGGATTTATTCACCTTGTTCTACAAAGTATTGGTGTAGTAATTTAGCAGGGTTGGTGGGATTCTTGGTGGGATTATTGTTATCATTGAGTTCTTCTGTTGTGTGCCCAAATCTTTGAAAATGTTGTGGTTGAAGCTGGTATATTGCAAATTGTGGATTGGAGGCTCCCACTAAGATCTTCAAGTGGATGGTGATCATGCTCCCTTTGTTGTTCAAAGTATCATGGGATTTACAAGGTGATCATGCTGCATGTTGTGATTTGGAAGTGACATTTGTGAAGCAGTGAAGCAATCTGGGGACTTTGTGAAGCAGTGACATTTGATCATCTGAAGTGAATCAAGGGTTTTGTGATGCAGATGTGAAAGTATGTGGATGCTTTTGATCAACTATATCTCTTTCATTTTTCAATAAATATCTTTCATAGTACATCTAAGCTCCTGGGTGTCATAGTCGGTTGTAGGGTGTGTCATTATTTCTTGTGGTTTTGGCTTCTTTAGGATGTATGACACTCTTCAAGAGTTGTATGCTCTTCTTGTGCCCTTTGGCACCTTTTATTGATTGAATATAAGGGCTCGTGTGGCCGCTGCTTATCAAAAAAAAAAGTTTGGTAAGAGTGTTTGATTTTTATCTTGACTATTTCTTAGGATCCTTTTGTGCAATGCTGGTTACTCATAGGTGCTTCTTTGTTTATAGTGTTTGGTCTTTTGTGAGTGTCTCTTTTCATTTTTTTTTTCCATTTTGGTTTTAGTTTTGGTATTTGTCTCGCTCATTTTATGTAGCTTTCGGCTTTGTAGTTGTGTGTAGTTTGTTTCTTTGGTGTTTATATGATGTATCTTTGAATTTTTTTAGCTATTTTAAGGTTTTGAACATAATTAAGTAGAGCCTAAATATTTGCACTTGAGTTAGCCGGAACTTAACTAGCATAATAAATATAAATATAGATATTGATATTGATTGATGTTATAATATTAAATTTTAAACATGCAAAATCTATATAATATTAATAGTTAAGTTTGTGGGTTTCGTTAAATGGAGAAAAGAGATTAATTGTAGGGCTTTTAACCAATTAGAAGATAAATAAAAAGTGAATTAAATTATTTTGGTCCAGATATCAATAATTGTTTTGAAAAAATAATAATATTCATATTTATATAATTATAATGGAAAAGTAGGTGGAAGCCACTGAATAGATTGAACTGCGGGAGTTCATCCAATCAAAACAGAGATAATTCATAATTTTTTTAGTTGCAAATTCCTTTTTTTTCAACAATTTTGATTTACGTGCAAATTATCTCAATCAACCTGTAAAAAATAAAATCGTCAGATGTACAACTTCCCATCAGTTATCATTCCTCCCTACCCCACTACCTCTTTCTCTCTCTACTGCCTCACTGTAATTTCCCATCAGCCATCGTCCCTGTACCCCACTGCCTCTCTCTCACTCTATTTGATTTTATTAGCTTTCAAATTCAATGATACTCAACTCTAATTTATCAATTACAACTTCTCTCTACCCCACCGCCTCTTTCTCTCTCTATTTCATTTCAATGTACACACCTCTCTCTCTCTCTCTCTCTCTCTCTCTCATCTTTTCAGTTTGCTGATTTCATGTTCAATGATACTCAACTCTAATTTATCAATTACAATTGCAACCAAATTGCTTCCTTATTGGATTTTATTTTGATTTATATATTTTAATTTTGCACTTCTTGATTGAATTTTGCAATGAATTTGTGAATCAGGGATGGAAGTTTGGTTTTTTAATGGTTTTGACGACTATATGGAAGCGGCGACAATGGCATGGTGATCGACTGGCGGCTGGCAATGATGGTAGGGTGGTTCACCTGGCGGTTTTATGTCATCAACATGCATGAAAGAGGCGATAATTTCTCTCTCTTTTTTTGGTTCAACTCCTCTCCCCAGAATTGAACTTTTTTTTGGCCAGAGCAGGGCAGAGAGCGGCGGCGGGGGGTGGAACATCTCGCAACGATAGAGGCGATTCCTCCCTCAACAAAACCCTTGATTCCCATGTTAGTCAGTTTTGGAAATTGGTGAGAAATTAAGCAATTATTGTGATTATTATCCTCTAATCTTCTATTTAAATATGGATAATAATATATTGTATAGTTGAACCCACTTCTCATCTGTTACAGTTGCTGGAAACACAGAGAGTTTAACAGCAAACACAGGTAGCTTTTGATTTGGAATTTTAGAGATGGTAAGTTCTTTTTGATGGATTTAAGGTACGTTTGATTTGGATTTGGAGAATTTGTGATTAATCAATGTTTTTTCCCTGGAATTTGAGACGCATTAGATTTGAAATTTTGGGGATGAAAAGGGATTTTAGGACTAAAAAAGAATTTGCTAGCCTGCTCTTTCACTGACTTTTTTCTATTTTGCATGCATGATTGTTACATTTTTTACTTATTGTGGTCTCATATGTTTTCTTGCTCTAAACAGTCTTGTAATTTTGCTGAGCTGTGTGTTTAATGTCTCCTTTGCACCAACGTATTAAGCAACTCTTCCTCTCTCTCATCTTTCTCTCACTATCAGTGATCAAGATGGTACTAGATCAGATGGTTCTTCCTGGTTGGGGATGTCAAAAGGTATAAAATCATGGCCCTTTGCATTTTTACCGGGTTTGGATCTGTTGGCCGTAGAAGGGCTTTGAGGTATACTTGGTTGCCAACTCATTTTGATGGGCTTCAAAGGTACTTTTCTTTTCCTCAAACTTGGGATTGTTTTATCATGTTTAGCCTAATAGTTAAATGCCAATTTTCGTCAAACCTGGGAAGTTACTCTTTTTAAACTGATAAGAACAGATACTACATACCTCTCTTTCAACTTTCAACTTTCAACTTTCAACTTTCAACTTTCAACGTGGGAGTGAGTAGAATATCCACTATATGGCCCCAAGCTAGCAGTTGCTTATACTAGGGGAATACATTTATAATAACCATACAGCTCCTGAAAATATTAAGTATACAAAAGACAAGCACAAAGTTTATACATATGCATATACAGAAAGGGGTTGGGAAAAATACCTGAGCTGGCTCAATCAATCAGACTCACGGACAGTAGGACAAAATTCAACAACAAAAATAGGAAAAACTTACAAATTAGAATGATCTCTGAGGTGTTTGCTACTTCTGCACAATCCAGTGGTAATCCTCTGTCATTAGACCAACTTCCCACAGCCTCTGCAAAAATCTGGGGTATTCAGTAGATTTTTCTTTGGTTAGAGACAAGATTAGCACTTTAGACTAGGAAACGTAAAATGAGAAAGCCCATGCATTTACATTTTGTTACTCATTAGACAAAAATCATTATAATCAGAAAACTTATTTAGAGGAGGGACTTTCCTTACATTCATATAATAGATTTCTCAGCTGGCAAAATAACTAACATACGTGACCGGTGACACCAAAGAGACACATCTAGCAACAGAGTGCAGAACTCCATTGCCAAAGGTGAGTTCTCAAAAAACACACCAAATTAGCAGACCAACTCTTACATTTGCCCTTAACAATAGGCCTGACCAATGACCATCCACAAATGAATTATGCAGGTGATGAGTATTCAGTAGCAAATAAACTGTTAGTCAATTATGCTCACAAATAATAGGCTTCACTCCCATACCACATACAACCACTTACAAAACATGTCATCAATCAAGAATTCATGTGACCTCATACAATCACTTGGAACAACAAAGGGACTCTGGCCCAAAATAAAAGAAAATACTGAAAAAACTAGGAAGCTATATTTATATATACCCCTAAAGATCATGATTGCAACAAAAGATTTCATTCATGAAAGAAATAATATGGTATACAACCACTTGGAATAGGTAGGTGGCCTCTATTGCACTCCGGAGGTGTGCTTGCCTAATGTCTCCCCACAGTGGGAGAATGTATGTCATAATTTGTGGTAGTGGGGGCTTGCATTTGCGCGGCCCTGACCTAATTTCAGCTGTAATTTTCTTCATTCCGAAGCGGAAGAACAGTAACGATATGACCGAACTGTGTAATGTGGGTAAATTCTATTCCAAAACAAGTGTATTCAGCAAAGTATTTGAAAGGTTTTGCAAGTCCCACAGAAACATTATACACAACAAAATTAATTGCACATGGATCTATGAAACTCAACAGAATCCACCAATGGAAACCTGGAGTAAAACAATAGCTCTCTTGAAGCAATTAGTTAAGATGCAAGTGAAGAAAAAATGAGTAAAACCAATGAATGGGCACAAATGTGTCTTTGGAGACATCCGATAAAAAATGTATAGGCCCAAATAGAAAGTGACTACTACTAGCTAACCTGGCTAATCAATGAAATGTAGTCTAGGAAACAAGCAGAAAGTACAGAACATAAAAGAGTCTAGGATGCATTTCAAGTGGAGCGGGAGTCTCTTTGCACAAAAATTGGGCAGTTTTTGATGGGTTTAGTTAAGAAGCGGGTGAATTGATGTTCTAAAAATGCATACCGAAGCTAAGATAAAGGAAGGAAGGAAGAAAAGTATGCATTCACAGATATGACGATATATGCCTAAATTTGAGATGGGGTTTGCAATGGAGATCAGTAAGCCAAAGAAGTTGTGGAGTCAAGTCATAGGATCCATTGATGCACAACATTGGCAGAAAACAAGAAAGCAAAGAATAAGAAGAATAAAAGGAAGATATATTAGTCGGTTTTGTATTTTTAAATACTTTTAAATTGGCTTTTATCTGATTATATATTATTCATGCCTCTTTATATATATATATATATATATATATATATATATATATATATATATATATAGTTTGTTTCACCAAATTGTACCACTTATAGGACAATTTAAAATTGCAGGTCCGCGTAAGGAATGATGATGCACCATGTAACTTGCCGCAGTCAACGTTCATTGTCATCTTAGGAAATTTTCTATTGCTAAATTACATATTTTGTCGGAACAATTTATTACGATGTTTTCCATGTAACAATTTCATTAATATTTCGTTTGGTTTACTTTATATGGATGGTTTCTTATCCATAACTTTCATAAAATTTCAAAAGTAATTAATTTAATTCATTCCGTGCATCGCACGGGCTGAGGCCTAGTATTAATAATAAAGTTTATAGATCCCACCGTGTATATTTTATTTGAACAATTATGTTACATTACAATTTCATTTGATAATACTATTAATGTGTCGCTTTGTCTAATTTAAATCCTCATTTGTATATAGTTTAATTTTTTATTTTCTATTAAAATAACTATTTTTGCCTACACCGTGCATTGCACGGTTTAAGATTAGTAATATATAATTTACCTCTATTCATAAAGCATAGCCTATATCCTAAATCATAACTAAAACATTTAAAGGAGCCTAATAAAATCAGAGCTTGACTGGAGCCGAGCTTTGGTTAGACTGAACTCGATCCGAGCTTTGACCGAGTCGGTATCGAGCGGCATGCGAGCCGGCTCAATTTAATTACAACCCTACTCTTATGCTTGTAATATTTAATTGTGTATACTAATGATATATATAGTACTAATTGTCAAAATTGACAGTAACTTAGAATGTATTTGGTTACATAAAAATCTTTTGAAAATTTGTCACCTTTCTCAAATTGCCCAAATTTCTCTATGTTTGATTGTCATTTGTCAATGGAAACCTTTCTACAACAATCCCACGATTTTCTAATGATCATTTGAAAATTTTCCTTAACTAGGAAGGGGGCATAGCCACATAAATTTCATCGGGAAAATGAAATCTAAAGTGTGGAAATTTCCAAAATACCTGTATATATATATAACAAACCCAAATAATATATATATATATATATATACACACACACACACACGGATAGTTTGGACATTTTAAATATTTTTTCAAAAATTTTATATTTTCAAACAAATATTATATATAAAGGACCATGATATGTGTCTTGAATCAAGATGAATAATAAACATCTTGAATTGTCTAATTTATACTTTATGATTTTAAATATAATATATTTTAAATAATTATATATGTTTAACAAGTATAAGATTGCAAATATCGGTTACTTAAAATAGTATTAAACCTAACCTAATCATATCAAGTTATCAACTGTTATAGACAATGTAAATTTTATGTGTAATTTTATGCTTTAAAAAATATACAAATAATAGATGTTATTGTAATTTATGAGTTGTGCAACCCTTAAAAACAATGAAACGTATATGCATAAACATAGCTTTTTTTAATGTGATTTAAGTGAAATTCAAAATAGTTAATGATCATCTTGAATCAACACATTTATCATTTTTATACTATAAAACACAGTATTTCAAGGAAATTATATCAATGTTCTCTTAAAGTAAAACAATCCATAGATATGTGATGGAATTGTTTGTTGATTTTGGTACTATTATTGATGCCTATGTTCTCACCAAAGTCAATAGGCATGGGTTGAAATTTGGTTTCGTTGGGTTTGGTTCGTATCTTGAGGGCGATATAGATAGTGCTATTGCCGCCATGAACAATAGAGTTGTAGGTGACCATAAGTTGGTTGTTTCTTGGGTTACATTTGAGAGAATTTATCAATTATTTTTAAAGGGAATAAGTGCGAGGTGTGAAAGGTGTAGAGATGGATTCCTAAGCGTGGGGAGAATGTGCCGTCTTTGCTTGCCTTTGATACAAATGATGTGGTTGTTGACTTTGTAGAGGTTGTTGATGATAGCCTTGTAAATCCAGTTGTTCCTAAAATATTGTGGATGTTATTGTGATGGTTGAGGACTCCCTTGATGCAATGGCGGTGGGTCCGATGCTAGCAAAACAATTACATATCCTTTGTTACTAATGAGGTTTATTCTAAATCTGCACAAGAGAGATCGTACAGATATTGCCTTACTAAGGGGATCTGACCTCGCCGTCAAGAGTATAGTGGGTTGGTGGCTATTTCTGTTAGCAAACGTACTCTCAGTTTTGTGGATGGTTTTCTTGTTGTTGATTCCAATCATCCATTGCCTTTTGGTTTTGTTGACTCTTCGCATGGGGGTGGAAAAGTTGTTGCGAGGCAGAAAAGAAAGGAGATTGTAATGCTTAAATGCAAATGGTGTTTGGTAAGACAAGTTGATTGTAAGGCTATTCCTTCAAGGAATTAGGGTCCTAGGTTATATCTTATGGCATATTTGTTGAGGGAGTATGAATTGTGCAATTATAGTACAAATACTAATATTTTAAAGGGTGGTTGGGTATGAGTATTACTTATGGTGAAGTATGAGAGAAGGGTTGAGGAGTTGAACAAGTGGGATAGAAAATAATATTTTAATTGTATTGTTAGACTCAATTGAAATATTTAATAGTTAAATAGAAATAAATAAACAAAAAAAAAAAGAATTGAAACAAGGGTTGGGGCCCACGTGAAAGGTGACCAATGTGCTTTCCATTTGGTGCATCACACTCACCTTTGTCAACTATAGCAATTGTTTCACACTGTTCCCTTTTGTGCTGTCTTTTCTCCTCATTTTTCTCATTTTCTCTCTCAAATATACCTCTTCTCCCCAAGAACTTTGACTCGCTCTTCTGCAATTTCCCCCAACTATTTTCCTTTTATTTTCTTTTTCTATCTCATACATACTCCCTTCAAAAGTATGCCATAAGAAAACCTTAATAAGAGGAATAAAAAGCATGTTGGAAGGAGGAGTTTAGCCAGCTGACAAGATAGGATGATGAATTTCGCCGGTTCCTGTGATTTTGATAGGAGCAACCATCCCATCAATGACATTATTACTCATAAAGTCGTGAAGTTTTGTACTAACTAGAAGATCCTGAAGACAAATAACAAAGATAAATCAATGAAGAATTTTAAGAAGATGTTGCAAGAGGGAAGATTGGCTCGTCTGCAGAACCAAACTTGAGTGTATTGCTTTCTTGTGTGTTTTGATCATCTTCGATAATCAGGAGGATGCTTCTTAGTCATGTTTCGATGATGTCTTCCTTCTAGAGGTTTTCATGTTAATTATTTTTATTACTTCGCTGATTTTACTGTTTCACATATTTAACTATTTTTTTCGGTCTCACATTGGTATCTTGTAATTTTTTGCACCATAAATATATAATCAATCACATCTAACTTTCCTCGAATAATCTCCTCAACTATAAATGTAGGCATCTTTAACTTACTAGTGTCATGCACTCATGCTTGAGAAATAACTACGTCCGGTTAATTAGTTAAAGATAAGTGGTGTAAATTTTGGCACGTACGTAAGACCTTTCTATTTAATCTAGACATTGTAGTAATTAATGCAATAGTTCACGTACACCAGTATATAAATCGTGATTGGTTAACCTTGACCAAATGTTGGTGGCCCTAAAAATCCACGTCAACATGTTTCAATCTTTTGTCCTTCACCACTCAAGACGAACATACGCTTTGTAAGCTTAACTTGCGGCCTACGTAGCCATTACTCTCACGGGCCATGTATCCATGAATTCATAACCAGTATATTAGCTTGTCTTCCACAGTATCAGCTAGGATTTTTTGCATTTTGGACCCCAAATTTTAGGGGTAATTATATTCTGAACCCTTGGTTTTCAACTTTAATATTTTGGATCCTAAAGTTTGTGGGTGAAGAAAAATGCACTCGTCTCATTTTTATTTTCCTCCCATGTTTGAATTTTTCTCCCGATTAACGTCAAACTTTAGGACTATAGTTAAAACTAATATTGAAGCTATAATATACCTCTCTTATTCGTGTCGAGGCTACTTAGACCCCTGAGTACATGGTTTTAAGTAACTCCAACATGAATAAAAGAGGTTTATTATAACTTTAATATCGATTTTAACCTTAATCTTGAAGTTTGATGCCAATCGGGAGAGAAATTCAAACATGGAAAGAAAAAGAAAATCGGAAAACGAGCTTTTTTTTCACCTCACAAACTTTAGGGTCCTTTTTTTTAGCCTATAAACTTTAGGGTCCAAAAAGTTATAGTTGAAAACTAAGGGTTCAAAATTTAAATACCCCTAAAATTCGGGGTCCAGAATGTAAAAAACCCAAATAACTCGTAGATTTCATCAAATTTAGCCATGCACCGAAGAATCCAAGATTTTATACAAGGGATTTCTCAATTTAATTTTCATGAGAATCCTTGAATTTATATATGGATATTATTTGATTTAAAAGGTTTGAATCAGATAACCAAATTTGAGAATATATATATATATATATATATAGTCTCATAAATTTGTATTTATTTGATTCAGCCACCGTACATATTTAACCTAAAAGGTTAGAAGTATAGACAAATAATGCTTCTTCTTTTTCAGATAGTTTTTGGTAGGGCTCCAAAAATTCAACCAATAGAGTCTGCAAGTGCCAAGTAATAGCCATATAAATGCATTTAGGGGCATTTGGTATGGATTGGGAATGGGAATGGGAATGGGAATGGGAATTCATAATGGTACTAGGAATGAGAATTCATAACGGGAATGAAAATTAAGATGTCTTTATGAATTACCAACCTTCTTGTTTGTTATAAGGTAATTGACATTGGGAATATGATTGGGAATAAAAATACATTTACTAAAATGCCCTTTTTATTAATTTATGAATGTTTTAATAAATTGAAATAGATGGAAGACACACATTTACTTCTAGAAAGTCAATTACCATATGGAAAAAAATAAAAAAATAAAAACTAAAGTTCACAAAGATTTTTTAAAAATGTGGTTTATTTTTTTTAAAATTAGGGTGAGTAATTAACATGTTAAATTTTTTTTTTAAAACGTGAGGTTTTTAAATATTTATAATAATAGAAAAGGAGAATCAAACGGCTACCCAAAACAATATTGCTAATTATAAAACGGTTTGGTTTATTTTTTAAAATTAGGGTAAGTAATATTAAGGGTAATATTGTAATTTAAAACAGACTAATGAATCCCAAGATCAATTACCACAATCCCCCCCTCCCCAAGGGTAATAGATTATTGAGAATTCACCATTCCTACTCCCATTCCCATTCCCCAATTTTTTTATTACCATGAAACAAACATGATAATTGTATTCCCTACCCGTCTATTCACATTCCCAAGTACCAATTCCCATTAAACAAACGACCCGTTATAGTACTTGTCAATCATGACAATCTGTATAAGTAAAGTAAATCTTATTCGTACATATGTCCAGTTTTATTTTGATCGTTGACTTTTTTTATTTAATATAAATTGTAAAATATATTTTTAAAAAAATTAGTTTATTTAGAAAGATTTAAAATAAATATTTTTCAAAATATGTTTGTTTACTAGGCAAAAATTTAGAGTTAAGATATTTAAATTTTAAAAATTTTATAATTTTTTTTTAATTAAGAAAATACAACAACAACAACAACCTCCCAGGTGACACGTTTGAGCTTTTTAATTAAGAAAATATATTTTAAAATGTTGTACTAAAAAAAAATGAACGTCGAAGATAAAAATTGACAATGTATGGATAAAAATTGTTTTCATTGTGATGGTTGTCATGGTTGACAACCACTATAAATTTTTCCTGGAGAAATACCTAATATTTGGTTCATTTTTTAGGGAGAAAATTAGATTTTAAAGAAGCATTATTTATCTAGGTATCTAAATCAACAATTAAATATTAATTTCTATATCAATATTAAAAAAGTGAACCAATTAAACACTCTTAATATTAATGCTGAATCAATCAAGGTTATAAATATCCATACATCATAAATATGGGCCCGCCTCCGTGGCCAATCAAGAGAAATTAAATTTAATGAATCAAACAAATAAATTTTGGTAGGCTCATATAGGACCTTTCTTTCTTAGGTGCATGGCTAAAATTTGTTCCAAGTTGGTTCTCCTTTCATCACTCATTGTTTTTATAAATACCTACTTAGGCCTTTCAGCACTGGACTCACCATTAACTTTGTCCTCCAGTCCTTCATTTCTTAATTTAACCATGGATGTTTGGCCATGGATATGTGATCTTCCAACTTCCCCTGAGTGGACCGACTCGAAAGTATCCCAATTTGTCTATCAACTTGCACCTTCAAACGAAAACACGAACCCATCTCGATCAATTCAACTTAAAGCTCAACGTTCATCTGATTCGAGCATAGAAAAATGGATAACTTTTTCTGTAAGTTTACAAGGGTTTCAACCAAAAGGAGTTTCAAAGATCATTTGGGTGTCTGACCCATGTCCTCTTTCGTCCCAAAACCCCTTCTTACCCCTCGTCCAACAACTCATCCAAGAAGTAGTGAACCGTACACCCATCACATACCATAACCACAAAATTAACCACGGTTCCCAACCCATCAAAATCAAACCCGACCCGATCGCACGGATCCTCCAGACCCACGCGCCCGAATCATTCTCGGGTTTATTCAACCTGCTGCTAGTCACGCGCCTGTTTTGGCTGTGTGCATGCGATTGTCCTAGTGAAGTCGGCTCGTTCTTCTTCCACTCCTTACTGGCTCCCAACCTCGAGCAGGTGTCACGTGACGCTCACTTGCCCATCGTGAAAACCTTCATGGTAGCCGTTGGGGTGTACGTCGAGCTGTGCCTTGCACGCGCGTTTGGGTACATGTTGATGAAGTGGCTGATCGTGAGGGAGATGCGCGTGGGATTGCCAGCGTTGCTCCCCTTGCCTTCCAACCTCGGAGTCTGGTAAGCCTCCGAAGCATGCGGACTGTGGTCGATGAAGCTCTACGCGCCAGTATGGGCCATGCAGCGCACCTGCTCCAGCCACACAGCGGAGAAACTCTACCCTTTCGTCCATCCAAAGGAATCAGCCCTCAGATACTCCCTGGCACATCAGCAGCTCGAGGCTCAAATCCAACTGGAATACTCAGTCGTATTCCACGACACTCATATCCAAGTTACCACACGTGTCGACAACATACGGGTCCACGTGGCCAAACTAGGGTTCAACAAAGACACGGACAAAAACGACGTCGACTTCCGGGAAGAGCTGTACTTCCCGTCGAGGATCGAGTTCTGGGTGGGCCCCGAAGTAGGATGCAATTACGTCGCCAGTGTAAGCCTGGGACAGTCTACCCAAAACGCAGAAAGAGAAGTCCAAACCCAGAAATCAATGAAGGGGAGCTTGGGGAAGATGAAGACCCCAAAAGTGAAAACCATGTCAAGGACAGCAACCAAGTCGAGGATGAAGAACTGGAGATGGGATCAAGACGTGGAGGGGAACACCGCGATTTTCGACGCAGTCTTTTACGAAAACACGAACGGGATTGAGGTTTACAGCACTAAGTTGGAGGGAGGTTGTGGTGGTAGTAATCACAAGGCTGTGGATGATCTGGGGAAGAGGTATTCCAGGGTGAATAGGCCGTTTATGAAATCTGGTGGCCTGGTTTTCACAGGGAAAGAGTATGGAGAAGAGGTCAAGTGGAGATTGAGCAAAGAGATGGAAGGAAGTGTGTTGAAGTGGAGAATTGGGGGTAAAGTCTGGTTGACATATTGGCCAAGTGAAGTCGAGAGCTCATTTTATGAAACTAGGTGTATAGACTGGACTCATGAGGTTGACTTGCCCTTGATTCCTACCGTTTAGCTTTTTACCTAATTCTCAATGGCTTGGTGTTGTAAATTAATAAATGCTGTTGTACTGTTTTTAACAATAATATAGTTGTAAAAATGTATCCTATGGATATTGTAATTACCTATTATCTAGGGGCTCTAAGCATAAAATATGGTGTTATATTTGTTGACTGGAAGCATCAATATGTTGAAACAGTTTACTTATTTAAAATTAAAATAAAATAAAATTGGTGCATTAAACAGCTAATTAGTTTTATCAGTTATATGATGATGTTTATGAAGTATAAGTGGTAATTGGATTATATGTCTTTTGCATGATACACATCTTATCTCAGTATGGTTAATAATCATCTTGAATTGTTCATATTTTACAATTTGTTAACTTTTAATAATATTTTCTCTAATAATTATGTATATTTACCAACTACTAGAGTATAAATCTATTTGCTAGGTTAAAAAAATATAAATAATACCTAATTTTATCAATCATTGTAGAAAATATACAATTTATGCATAGTTTTATATTTATGAAAAAATATAAATAAATAAATATTTTTATATTATTTATAGGTTATAATAATCCTCAAAGTAATGAAATATACGTTTATAATGATTTAAATATACTTACATTTAATTTTGTAAGTGATTTAAGTGAGAGGCAAAATGGTTAAGAAGCATTTGCAGCAAAATGTTTATTATTTTTTAATTTTATTATTCACGGAGACATAAAATATTGGTTTTGCAGCGGTAATTGTCCATGAGAGTTTGTGTTGAGTTCCAGCATTTAGGAATTAAGACAAAATCTATGTATGTTGTCCTAGAGTGTCCTTAGCCAACGCAACTAGTGTGCATAATTAAATTAAGGGATATTGGATGACAATATATCAGTCTTTGGGGGTATTGAATTGTAATATACTAACCTTTATTATAGGACAACAATATCTCTGACCTTTATATTTAAGTGATATTATTATACCAACAATGACTAATGGGGTGGTGACTGGTTAACTGGTCTCTGCTTTGACGTGACAACGGAGAGAAAATAAGCGTCCCTTGCCCAATAACCCTGTTAACCCCTCCGTTTTTCTCACTAACTCACGTTAAAAAAAATCGGCCCTAACATAGTGACTAAGGGGGTGTTGAACCGGTTTTCGTACAGACATGGCAGACAATCAACCAATGTCTTGTGATGTGGGTTAGTAAGAAAAATGGAGGGGTTAATGAGATTACTGGCTTGAGACAGTTTTTTTTTCCCTCCACCAACCACGTCAACATCCGGTTCACCACCCCCTTAGTTACTGTTGGTATAATAATGTCACATAGGTATAAAGGTCAGGGATATTGCTATCCAATAGTAAAAATTGGTATATTATAATCCAACATCCCTAAAAGTTGGTATATTATCATCCAAAAACCTTTAAATTAACTACTCACCATTTCCTGAATGATTAGAAACTTATACATATGTTGTTAACTTTTGTATGTGAGAATAAGGTCATTCCATTTAGGAAAGAAGGTACTTATATTTCATGTAAAGATATTTGGTGATTATCTTTAGAAAGATGGTATGTACAATAGCATTTTATTGTTTTGTGTTGGGATCATTTCACATTTCACTCATGAGTAAAAATGTCCCACATCGGAAAAATAAAGAGAAAGGACATGGTATATATGTCAAGTGGCTACTTCTCTTAACACCAATTGGTTTTAAGATGGAACCTCGCTTAACTTGTATACCATGGGCCTTGATTGAAGTGGACTCCCCCCTTGGACTCCCCAACAAGTGGTATCAGAACCGATGGTTCGTTCGGTTGGGCGCGTGCAAGGTGCGGGAAGATCGCCGTGGACAAGAGTAGAGACCGTAGCGCGTGCACGGCTGGGTCTCCTAAATGCTCAGAGTGGTGGCATGAGACTCGGGTGGAGTAGGGTGCGGCTCTATGGAGTAAGGTGCGGCTGGGACTCTTGAGACAGAGTGGTGGCATGAGACTCAAGTGGAGTAGGGTGCGGCTATGATGGGCTCCTGATGGTGACTTGAAACCTTTGGCCAAAAGATGCTTCTGATCAAGGGGGAGAGACTCATGTGTGAAGGGGGAGATTTTTGGGATTCACCTATGAGTAAAAATGTCCCACATCGGAGAAAAGTAAAGAGAAAGGACATAGTATATATGTCAAGTGGGCTACTCATCTTAACACCAATTGGTTTTAAGATGGAACATCGCTTAACTTGTGTACCATGGGCCTTGATTGAAGTGGGCTCCCCCTTGGACTCCCCATTGTTTTGGATTTTTGGTGGGGGTCATCCTAATACATCATCTTATTTTTAAAATTTTTGGAACTCATTTCTTTGTACAATAGATGGAATTCCAACTTGGAACTTTAAATAAATATTTGTCATTATCCTAATTTACCACACACATATATATTTTTGAAGTAAAATAAAAAAGAAAAAATTAATTTTCCACCAATAAAAAGTAAGGAAAGATGGAAGATATGGATTTCATTTCAGGATGGTTTACAGTTTCAGAATGGATTCCAAAAATGTTAAACTTACAAAAGTTATTGTTGCCAAGAAATGAAATGGAATGTTGGTGGTGTCATTGGAATAAGTTCCAACTGTTACACATGCTCTTAGAGAAGATTAATAAAATTCATAATTGAGAACATCTTTCCTAAAAAGATTATGTACAATTTTGGAGTTTCCAAATTAAGAATAACTCAAAATGATTACAAATATTCATCAAATTTACAAAATTAAAAACAGCTTATTTATACAACATTATATAATCATCGTTTTGAATAGATGGATTACCTTATTTATAATAATTCTAAATTCATCACTTTATTTTTATAATTAAAGGTCAAAAGACCCTTTTATTTAAAAGACAAGTTGGGCCTTTATAATCAAGCAAATATTTGACTATGAGAACAAACAACAAATAACAAAATGAAATTCCTCAAACATACCAATTAGGGGTGAGCAAAATTTTCGGGATTCCCGGTCCCATCCCAGTCCCGGTGAAATCCCAATCCCGGTCCCATTGGGAACAGGACCGGGAGTGGGATCAAAAACAAAGTCCCGGTTAATTACGGGACCGGGAATGGTATTTAGCCTCAACTCCCAATCCCGGTCCCGACTCCCGGTCTTAAATAATATATATAAAAAAAATTAAAATGCAACTAGGCACTGTCACTGAGCCTGTGAGTCACACACATTTTGGCCCACTAATATAAGGCCACACCCCAACCAAAAACCCTAACTCACTTCTAATTACCAACTACTAGTGCTCACTGTCTCCCTTTCACCATTTCATGCCAATTGCCAAGTCGCCAGCACCCAAGTCCTCACTGGCTCCCTTTCACTGTTTCTCACAATCACAAAGACACAAACTCATCGGGACTAGAAAATAAATTCAATTTGACAAGAGTCACACATTTTTTGGGTTAGTTCTTTAAGAAAATAAACAAAAAAATAATTGCAAATGGGTTAAAAAATCGAGACTAGAAACTTCCGGTTCATTTCTCGGTCCCGGTGGGACCGGGAGTGGGAGCAAAAGTTTGCTCCCGGTCACAACTGGGACCGGGACCGGGAGTAGCAAAAATGACCGGGATCCCGGTCCCGCTCACCCCTAATACAATATCCTACCTAATTCAGATTAATAGAGATTTAATGAAGGATGCTAGGAATGATATAAAAAAAATCTTAGAAATTTAGAACACTAGCATACATTGACTTCCAGCCAGTGGGTAGATAAGAGACAACACTTGCATTTGATATCTTGCCACATTAAGCTTTTGTGAGTCATCTGATGAACAAACCAGCAACATGTTGTGAAATTCAGATGGAACTCTGATTGTCATGCATCAAGCAACTCAAACTGAAGTTGGACCAGTAATTGAACCCAAGCGTTAAGCAACTGATGCTGCACTTTTATGATTGAGAACTTGATCTGCAACAGATTTAGAATTCGGTCAAGCAACTCAAACTGAAGCTTGCACTTTCACCCTTAACTCAACACCTAGGTTTGCAACATGATTGATCATTTGAAACAAACCAACAACATTTAGCATTGGTCAGCAGCAGATTTATACAGATGGATCTCTGATTTCCTAGCCAACTTCCTCTACCATGAAATGGCTTCAATACTTCTAATATCAATATTCAATCATTTCCTGTTTCTGTCAAATTGAGAAAGACAAATAAATCCACACTTCTTCCCCAAATCGGACCAAAGCTTCCCTACCGGCCACTGCCCACACCCTGATGCAGTTGAAGCACCATAGGACAGAATCAGTCACCAAGCACTCCCCCATCTGCTAACCATCTCAATCATCGATCAATTATGCCTTAAAACCACAAAACGCATGAAATCACTGTGAATCAATTCCTTTTGTTGGCAAACAAAAACCAAACATTTCCCCCAAGTCGGACTAAAGCATCATAACCTGTGATCACTCTCATATGCAGCAGACCCAGCAGTAGATAGAAGCATTGAACCCAATTCTGACAAACACACCATTCATAGAAAAAAGAAGTCGCAAAACCAACAGAAAAACCATGGGATCACTGAGCATTAGTTCTGAGAATTGAACAACCTTAACTACATATTTATACCACAACCTCCCCCCCTACACTCAACACACCGCTGCGCTATTTCAGCAGTCACTATCACGAATTCTAGTTGACCTCCTCCTTCTGTTACTTTCTTTGCTTTTTTTCTTCTTTTTGCCAGAATGTTTGTAACCAACATGGTTCTTCGAACAGGAGTTCTTCGACTTTCATAAACCCGCTGTTTCTTCCAAATCTGATCGCTTGCTCCGTAATGTAGTTTCTTGCATTTATTATGGAGTCATCCCCCGAAGAAAGAGAGCTAAATTCATCAGAACACTCATCAATCGTTGCATTGCTGAATTCCCCCTGTGATACCTGATCAGGGGAATTAGATTCGACCAATTGAGGCACAAGGTTGTTCACAACCTCAACTGATTTCTCATCAGCAATAGCAGCAACCTTTTCCAATGCAGCATTTGCAATAATCAGTTGCGCATCATTAATGATTGGCACAACTTCAAGTGTTGAATCATTGAAAGTGTTGGAAGGAATTTCAAACTCAAGTCTCTTCCTCTTCTCATTCTCATTATGTAGAGACTCCACCTCATTCCAAGCTTGAACACCCGAAATTTTAACTAACTTGTCCTTCAATGCATTGGTTTGATCATTGAGTTTTTTCACCTCTTCAATGCAACCGTTACTCAATAAATGCTCTATCAATTCATGAGAATTTCCTCCTAATCTTCCAGGTGAGAGCTCAGAGCTTGATGAATGCCATTTCTGATCACCGAGCAGATTACCTGATTCTCCGACATAGCAGGAGAGTCAGGCACTTGACCGATACTGTTTAAAGCATCAAACTCGCCTACTTCATCACAACTTTCATTTCCACTTGAATGACACGAAGATGATGCTCTGCCATATCCTTGATCTTGTATAACAGATGGAGGGATGAGATGAGAATTGATTTCTCTCACGAAGGCTCTGAACGAACAATTGTTAATATCCAGCAAAATTTCACCATCAATTTTGCGAAGGACATCCGATTGAATGAGCCCCCACGTCACTTCAAATTGATTAGTTGAAGCAATACATCACGCCAGCGATAATAGTTTTCCCCATGGTTGAACACAATTCTGAAAATTTTCCCACACCCAGCCATGAGGAGGAACTCCTATAATATCTTCCCAAACCCTTCTTGAATCGGCAGCTTCATATGATGACCAAGCTTTGATTTCACTGAACTAATCACTTAACTCTTGTGGATTTGTTAGCACTTCTTTCATTTCTTGGATGGTGGAGAATGTGATCAAGAATTTGACTCCGCTAATAGCAGTGATTTTTGAAAATGGACCAAAATTGTCCTTAATCACCGAAGTTAATGCATCTAGATCTCTGGGACTCACAGAAGTATAGACAAGACTCCTTTGTAACCATTCAACAAACTTCTCATTCACCTCTCCTTGAACTCGAAACTTTGCATACTCTGCTTCTTTATTCAATGGCGATCTTGTTCTTTTGGGGACCCAAACAAGATTGTTTTCCCTTTGACTGCCTTTCTCCTTGGCCCAATCAACAATTAATTGTTTACCTCTGATAAACTTTCTATGAAGATTTTGAATACACTTTGCAGCATCTCTACACCCCCAAATTTGAAGAAATCCAAAATTCACCAAGGAATTTCCTCTGTTGATGATGATAGCAGACTTCACCTCCGCATGGATGCTAAAGATCCCTCTGAGCCCGTGTTTATCCAGGGATTTCGATATGTTGCCAACAAAGATTGTTGACAGATTTGAAATTTTTGAATGCCCTCTCCCCAGTTCTCCCTCCTCACTTTGACTCTCCATCTCCCCACCCTTCCCACCCTTTAACATACTTTCATTGTTTGTGCAAGATTGCTTTGAGTGTTCTTGCCATATATGTGCTCCTAGATCTGTAAGAGTGTGATTAGTAAGTGCCCCTTGAGTTATATTTAGAGGGAAATAGATGTGACATGTCTACTATCATTTTGAGAATGCATGCTTAGGGGCCATACACGCACAATGCGTCGTGAAGATAATTTGTCGACATGATAAGATGAAATTAAAAGGCTACATTTGTCTACAAGCATTCTCAAACATACAAAATATATAAATATTATCTACTACATGGATGAAAGGAAAATTGAACGCTTACAAGATTACTAAAACCCTGGATAAAGATCCATCAATAGCTATAAAAAAATCTCTACAAATAAGGCATAGTGAAAGAATGTGAGTAAGAGTATTTATTAAATGAAAAATAAAAAATTAATTAATTACTAAAGTTGAAATAATCATATTATGTATTGGTAAATATATAGGAACTGAAAATTAATTGAAATAAAAAAACTTAATTTACTTGTCAATTAATATAAAACAGAGAGAGTAACTTCTTGTTGGAGCTCCTTTATTTTAGTGAAAATCATTTCATTAAAATATTTTTTTGGGGATAAGGATTAAGACCATGCATACAAGCCCTAAAAGAAGATGTTAAAAAACAGACAGAGTTACAAATTTGGCTGCTCTTGGGTGCCCTGATCCAGGCTCATTGGATACATGAACACTAGAAGTGAAAAAAAAGGAAGAGATGGTCAAAGGCTGGAAAATTACCTCGTGTCAAAATAGAAAATTCACAACGATAATTATTGGTTGTTGTACAGTGATAGGTAAAATATCAATTGTTGTCGACAACCAATATTTTATCCATCACTAGACCTGTCAATTCAGTCGGGCGTGTGGTTTTGGGTGGGTTGTATATTAGGTTCGGGTAAATACGGGTCGGGTGTATTTCGGTTTCGGGTCAACCCAACAGGTTATGATTGTTACCTTTTTCTGTTTTTTCTTTTTCATAAATGGTCTTTAAATATTACTTTTTGTACAATATACATAATAAAATATGATTATCTTCTAGTAACGATAGATTATTGTAACTATTTTAACTTAAATAAGAGAAATAACAAATAAATAAGTTGTGCTTATAGTTTAATATTTAAAAGTTCCAATAAAAAGTCACAAATTTCAATAAAGTTTAACTTAAAAAGTTAAATTTTCGGTCAAACAGGCGGGTCGAGTTTGACCCGCTAGTTTTCGGGTTCGGTGTATTTCGGGTTTAGTTAAAAAAATTGTGTTCAAAACCCAGAATTTCAGGCGGGTTCTGATCGGGTTTGACCTGCATAGTGATGGATAATCAGCAGCCGCTAAATTATCGGTCACTAATTTGTCTTATTTTTTCAAATATATTTTAAGGGATATTTTTCCTACCACTAATAGTAACAATGTATCGGTTGTTGCAATTAATAAATTATCCATGGATGTTATTAATAGATTATCGATGGATGTTATTACACACACACATACATGCCAATCACCTCTTGTCTTTCGTAATGGACTTTTCTATACTACTTGCAAGGAATTCTCGAGGATCATTATAGAGGGTGATAACCAGGTTATCATTCAATAACTTTTAGGAAACTATTAATATACTCTGACATTTGCATAATTTGATAAAGGACATTCAAGACATGTTACAGAAGTTATAGGCTTTTTAAATCTAAAATATCTATAGAGAAAGCAATCAAACAGCTGACTTGTTAAGTTAGGTATTTCTTTTACTTTATACTAGCCGAAATATGCGCGCGTTGTCCGCAGTGGACCCGAAATCATACACGACAGAGTATATTTGTAAAGCATAGTAACCACAAACTAAATTAGTCATGATCTAATCTCACAAATATTGTTTTCCAAGCATATCGATTTGTTTTCAACTTACATCCCAACACATAAAACAGGAACTCAGAGTTATCTGCTCTTCTATGGAACTTGTCAAAATCTTCTATATATCTACTATTCCTGTCTTCCTGAAGACTATTCCTATACAAGACAGTATTTTGACTGATCATTTCCAATTAATTGCAACAAATCCTCTACTCGGGATTGAGCAGGGTCTCTTTACTTGTGTAGTTCCCTGATCTTCTTCTCCATCTAAATGATAGGGAAATGTCTTGAAGTTTAGTAATGTGTGCCATGTTCAAGGGTTTCAACAAGCAAAATGGGTGATTTGATAATCCATAGACATTTATCTTGGCATAAAGAAATATAACCAAGGATAAATGACGCCCATGGATTAGTTCAGACAGCTCATGAAAGAAACAAAAAGATGTGCTCTAGCTGAAACAAACTATCTATTCTTCTAAACTCATCAATGAGACAACCTTCCTAATAGGGTAAACTAAGCAAGTTCATCGAGTACATAATATGGGTCAAACATTGATGATTGATCTTTGGAGCTGTGATCAATGAGTCATCTAATCAAAACGTAGATAAAAAAGGAATTGGAAATTGTAATTGTAACTAAATACCTTTTCAATTTAATATCTTTCTTTCTGATCGTCACTGAACAACTACAAGATGATGATATGGGTGTTGGACTAACACTCACTCTCCAGCCTTGCTAATTCCTTTGGCAAGTGCTTTACCATTGCTTTATCAGACATGACAACATTCACCTGTGCATTTGTGGCCACCTCTTTAATTAGCACAAGTAGCAAACAATAAAGTGTTTCTAGACTGCTCCACATGGCTACGTACAGGACTTAAAGTGAAGATGATAGTAGTTCTAGCATTGCCTTCCAAGCACGGTTGCAGGATGCGTGTGAGTTTAGAAACCATATAATTAATTTGTCCTTGTCTTCCCTTGCTGCAGGAAATAAAGAACAACAAAAGTCTGAACATGCATATGGTATTTCAGAACACTAATGTTTCAATTGACTCAAGAATAGAAAACATGATCTGAATAAAACAAGCTAAAAGATGGACCAAGTACTAATTCGGGCAGACTCTTTGCATATGATCCAATATGCCTAAACACCTTAGTAACAATGTAAGCATAACAAGTGAAATAGAAGTAGAAAACCGACATTCAAACATATCAAATTCATTACATATCATACAATGCCTCGAGTTTCTATGCCTCATTCGTAAAAGCAACTAAAGTTCCAAATTTTTGGCAAACCATGACATAATTTATGTATGATCAATTTGAATAAACAAACGGTAGTAAACTCGCTCTAAAACTTGCCAAAGCACAGACTGAAAATTTCACAGTAGTCGATACATAATCAAAGTTGCCTGGATTACAACATAGACGAGCAATTAACCTCTTAAAACCTCGCCGACCCAAAATTTGATTACATATTTAGTTGATAGGAGGAAAATGAAGGGTATTACCGTCAACATAAGGTCAGCATCCTTGACTTCATCTTCAGCTCCCTACAAAAAAATAAATAAAAAAAATAAAAAAGAAAGAAACAAAGAAAGAAAGAAAGAAAAAATGGTTTACTTTCAATAATGAGATGTAAAAAAGACGAAATGCTAAGAATTTCACACAGATATGTTTACAGATTCACATAAAGGCAGTCGTGTACAAGTGTAACTAAAAAATAAGATCACATTCGAAGAAACCTAGTAAAAAAGGCTTAATATACTTCTTACATTTTCCTTTGCTTCTTGGTAAAGTGCGCGTACACGCAATGCACCAACACCAACATATATCTCGACAAACTGAGAGCATAAATCGAAAAGAAGTTTATACCAGCTTCATTTGCCATAGCCTTCGCCAATAAAATCTTCTCAACTCTAGGGGGACCACAAAGAAGAATCCCACCTATGAAAAAATTACGAGCAAATATTAATGCTTGAATGGAGTAAGAGATTTGAAACAGTTAAAAAACGGCACAACTTCACAAGCATTGTAAACGTATCAAAGGAAATTCCCAATCAAGCACCTTGCTGAACGGAGTAATGAATACATCAATAAGTCATCTGAGACAAGTTATATGAACAATTTCGGCTACTTCTGTTGAAATCCAAAATTGGAGTCTTGTAGTTATCGTTGATCAAAAGATCCGAAAATGACAATTTGATTACAACAAAATTATTAAGCAATAGTAAACATCTAGCAGGGCAAGAAACATAGCAGCAACAAATACTGTTGTAGCCAGCATCAACTTTTCTAATCTCGCCTTCTGATATATTATGGCCTGTCAAGTAAGTATAATGTGTCATAATAGAATGATTTTCAATACAGAGTAAAGGGACTAAACCACAAAAAAAAAAAAAAATCAATGGTGTAACTTATAAGCAACAAAAGTTTTGACTGAGAAAACCTTTAAAGTTGGCTTCTTTCTCCATCTCTATAGTCTGGACCTAGTCCATTCGTTCAAGAATGGGGAGAAGAAAGTTGATCAAGTGCTGCAACTATTGACAATTGCTTCCCATATATTGCTCATTCACAATTTTCTATCACAGTTAACTTGCAGTCAATATACAACACAAAATTAATTGTACAAAAAGACTAAAATGGAGACAACAGCAAACCTTGGTGCCCATATCCTTTGATTTAGCATTCTTACAAAACTTGCAGTCACAACTTCCTTGACAAAGATCGGTAGTCTATATTTGTCGATGCTCCATTTATTTTTCTTTCAAAGTGACTTCCAAGATCACAAAGAAGAGTTTCCAGGTTCCTATGAAGACTTAATCTAGCTAGCTCTTGATATGATAACAAAAGGTGATCTTTCTACAATATTAGTTTCTATTGGTGAACCGATTTTATTTAGGAAGCTAAAAATATTACAACTTTATAAAGAAAATGTACAGAAAATTTATCATATTCAAATATGGATACCTTATACATCACCCTAAAAGTGATATTAGCCAAACCATTTTTGTCATCATCCTCTAATACTTCATTTACAGTTCATACTACTTTATTCTTCATCTATTTTTAATGCTTCATTGAAATATGGTTAAAAATGCATCCATTTTGGTTGTGTTGGTTAATGTGATATTTATCCCTTTAAAGTTTAAAGAACAGAGGCTAAGGGTTGAATGTAGTAAGTTAGAGTTCATTTCACTCGTACTTCATATATTTGAAATATCAAATAACCTATAGGCCTTCAACTGACTTGAGTCCCTAGTTTTAGTTCATTTCACCAAAGGCCAAAGGTAACAATTATCCTGGACAGACAAGCTCACAGGTTGGCTACTTGATCTTTTATTTTCTTTGATATGTGTGAGTGTATCAATTAACTTTTACTAACTATTCAACATCTAAGCACACTTGCAATTGAGTACCATATATGTTGTGATATTAGTTGTGGTCCGTCCATAGGCAGTTTCTTTATGTGGTCTCACAAAAGCCTTATTATATGGTGTCTTGTGAAATCTTGATTGTTGTAACTTTTCCAGACTTATTGGCTTTGAACCCTTAAAAAAATTATCATAATAATGGTTTCTCTGGTTAGCATTATATCCTTAGAGTGCCCGTTGTTGTATATGTAGTAGTAGTAGTAGTAGTAGTAGTAGTAGTAGTATGACTAAATTGTTGTAAACCCTCTGCCTGTCACATATTAGCAGTAGCCATAGCAATAGCATAGCAGTAGCCATAGCAATAGCATAGCAGTAGCAATAGTAGTAATAATAGTAGCAGCAGTTGTTGTGGCTTTATGTTTTATTATATTTCAATGAAAAATCATTGAGAAATTTTTTGTAAATTAGTATGACTAAATTGTTGTAAACCCTCTGCCTGTCACATATTATTAGCTGGTTGAATGTGGTTGTAGAATTTTATGTGAAAACATGTTTAATGTTGTATTATGATTAGAATACAGGGGTTTAAGTAATTCCAACATGAATAAGAGAGGTTTATTATAACTTTAATATTGGTTTTTAACCTTAGTCTTGAAGTTTGACGACAATCAGGAGATAAATTTAAACATAGAAAAAAAAAGAAAAATGGGAAACGTACTTTTTTTCAGCCCAGAAACTTTAGGGTCATTTTTTTCAAACTACAAACTTCAGGGTCCAAAAAATTAATGTTGAAAACCAAGGATTTAGAAAATAAATACCCCTAAAATTCGGGGTCCAAAATGCAAATATCCCGTAATATGATTCTATTTGGGGAATTCAAATCCATATGCTTAACATCATTACGTGAGCAAGCTTGTCAATATTTAAAATTTAAGAAAATCGGTAAAAATTGTCAAAAACTAATTAAACCCCCCCCCCCCCGCCCCCAAAAAAATGTTTATATTTTGGTCCATATTGGAGAATTAGACTATTCATGTCCAACAATTGTTTTATATTTCAATTTTACGTGGGCATAATTTGTCCCTTTCCTTTCATATCAAATACTTTAGTCATTTTTAATATTAACTAGTTTGGCCAACGTGTGCTCCGCACACGCTGACCTGACAATTATGAATATAAATTAATATGTTGAATAAAAGTTTCCTATATATTATAAAATATAATTAAAATTTTATTTTAATTTGATTAAACTTAAATGTTAAAATTTGATTTGATTTATTGGTCATTTATTTGTTTATGGGAAAATACAATAGACATCTAAATTAATCAAAAATATATTTAACTGGTATAAAATAGAGTGCTGGGATAAAAATGCCATCATACTTTCCCATTTAGTCAAAATTACCACTATTCTTTCCAAATTGTCAAAAATGCCACTACATTGTCCAATTAAGTTAAAAAAATGCCACTCTCACTGGTTACTCCAGGTCACTACCAGTAATTGCAAGCTTTTTTTTCTTTTAGAAAATTTCTTCACCTCTACCTTCAATCCATTCACTTCCCCCTCCAAAACCTCCATCTTCTTCCTCATTTTCCAGATTCTTCACCTGCGGAAAAGGACGAAGAAGATAGACAAAGTGCATAGTGATTTTGACAGGGTGAAGAAGAAGAAAGAACCTGCAAAAGAAAAGTCGCAGGACCAGAAGAAGAATACAAAGGAGAAGAAGAAAAAGCAGGACCAAAAGAAGATGAAGATGGAGAAGAGTGAAGAGTGAAGAGTGAAGAAGTTTGAAGAAGAGTGAAGGAGATGAAGCGATGGGTGAGTGATAGAGGAAGCTTGGCAGCAATGACTTTTGGCGGGGAGAACAAGAAAAGTGAAAATTGGGAGGAAGTAGCAGCCATAGTAGAGCATCTGATGAAGCGAAAACGGAAGTTCAATACTGAAAACTTGTTTGATGATGCATCGCCATGTTTGCGGGGAAGAAGACCCATGATTTCCGATGATCTGGGTAAGTTTCTGGTGAATTTGTTATGCAGATTTTGAAGGTATCCCCTGAGCTTCAATGTCGGAGTGTTATGGACTTGAGTGTTTTGTAGGACATGTCTCTATATAGCTTCAATCAAATGCTGATCAGTGATGATGGTGATGAAGATGAAGATGAACAGTAGGTAGTTTAGTGGAACCTGCAATAGCAGGTAAAATTGAAGAGGGTGGCATTTTTGAACTCAATTGGATAATGAAGTGGCGTTTTTGACAATTTGAATAGAATAGTGGTAATTTTGACTAAATGGGAAAGTTTGATGGCATTTTTATCCCAGCACTCGTATAAAATAAGTATTTTGATTTTACCTTTGTTAAAATATTTCATACAAATACGAGTTTAAAATATACAACATTGTTATTTAATGACTAATGGTTTATGATATACAATATTGAAGTTATGTTACACATAGGTCAAAACATAGTTATATGTTTTAGTTTTGGTACTATAGAAGCATGGCTTAAACTTTTGTAATGAAATCACATAACATACAAACTCTTGTTTATGAATCTACAAAATAAGGTTGCACTTCCTTGTATAATGAAACACTTACAATTTAAGGAATATTATTGAAAAAGATAATGTTAATTATTTACAACTAATATATAATCATATATATGGTTGAATAATTTTTGATGTAAGAACAATATACAATTCACTTTGACTATTCATATCTTCACGTACTTATATCGGTAATTTTAAATATAATATTGATTAAACTTATCATGATATATTTATTTTCGCATATTAAAATCTCATGAGTCACAAAAATTAATTTACCATAAAATTATAAAATAAATAGCTAAAAATGCTTTTATAATTGAATAGGGTTTAAATCGTACCAGTATTCATATTATATTACCATAAAGTTTTATCTTTATAAACCATAATTATGGTAAAAGGAATAATAATAATAATAATAATAATAATAATAATAATAATAATAATAATAATAATAATAATAATAATAATAATAATACCAAATATTTAGGGATCACAATATAATTAGAATATCATTCTAAAAGAGGGAATAAATTAAAATAAAATAGTATTCAAGTATGGATTGCAAATAATAATACTACTAACAACAACAACAACAACAACAACAACAACAACAAAGAAATAAAAGTTAAAGGAAAATTGGAATCTAATAAACCAAATTTTATGTCCATTTTGATCTAACAAACCAAACTTAACTTTTTGTTAATGGCAAACTATACTTAACATAATATTTTTCTTAGTGAACCTCCACCAATTTTCGGTTACCGGAAAAATGACAGGGAGGTTTTTTGGCTGATTGAAATGAACCTAATTGAAATGAACAATGTGTTGGAAGAAAAGATCGACCAGCTGTTGTCTGAAGTGATAAGAATGATAAATGAATTACAAAGAATGAGGGATGAGAGTCAGAACTTTGAGCATCTGGATGAAGAAAATGTGAGGCTCAAAACCAAGCTTGACAAGGAGAAAAGGAAGAGGAAGTCATCTTCATTTTCCTTTTATTTTTTGCCTATAAAACACTCCACATTAGCAAAAAAACCTCTATGTCATTTTTCCGGTAACCGGAAATTAGTGGAGGTTCACTAAGAAAAATATTATGTTAATTACAGTTTGTCATTAACAAAAAGTTAAATTTGATTTGTTAGATCAAAATGGACATAAAGTTTGGTTTATTAGATTCCAATTTTCCAAAGTTAAATAGGTAACTTTAGATAAGGAAGAGTGGCAAATATGGATTGAAAATAATAATAATAATAATAAATAATAATAATAATAATAATAATAATAAGAATAACAATAATAATAATAATAAATAATAATAATAATAATAGTAATTAATGATTTTGGATTAAATGGAAATTTATAAAGGATAGTAATGAAAATTTTAAAAATTGATAGGGGTATAAAAGGAAATTAACATTTGGGACACTTTTTAGATTAGCTCCTTTTATAAGGAGGTTTAGATAAATAATAATAATAATAATAATAATAATAATAATAATAATAATAATAATAATAATAATAGTTAGTAGTAGTAGTAGTAATAATAATAATAATAATAATAATAATAATAATAATAATAATAATAATAATAATAATAATTAATGATTTTGGATGAAGTGGAAATTTTAAAAGGGTAGGATTGTAAATTTTAAAAATTGGTAGGGGCATTTTTGAAAAACAACATTTGTGACATCCATGGCCTTGGCTTCTTTTATATGATGGTAGATATGGTCCTTTTTTTTATATTAATATGGTAATATTTTATAAATACATAACAAAAAGATTGTGTCGTGATCTCTCGAGCTATACTCAAATTAGTGCTTTTAAACTTGTAAACAAAAAATTGTCCTTCAATTTTATCAAAAAGAAAAAAAAATCATAACATTATTCCATCCCAAAAATTAAATAAAACAACTATTTGCATTTGCCCACTTGGCTGTTATGTACCCATACATCAATAACTAACATGTATATGATTGGAAAGTAAATTTATTATTATTCTTTTTGTGAAGAAAATGTACAGGGGGATTGGGGATGATGAACCTTCATGAATGAATGAATCAATGAATTGATATGAGCTAATTACCCATTAAAACACAACAACAGCTGTATATCAAAAAATTAATTCTTTCATTCTGTGAGGCTTGGTAATCTCCCATCTTCCCTGTCAGCAGATAGATCATCATAGATGTAACCCAACCTCAATTTCAATCAATTATTACCAGGTTAGGGTTTCTAATTCCACCCTAAATTCAATCTTTTTGTGCCTCTTTTTAACCCCTTACATTTCACAACTCTAATTTGATATATCATCACCATTGTTGACTTCTCAAATTCAATGCCCTCAGAGAATCATACTCATACATTAATAATATGGTCTTCGTTTCCGCTTTTCAGACCGCTTTATCTTCTACGCTCGTCAATTTCAACCCTCTGGTTAGCCTTCTCCCTTTTCTTTTGGTTGTTCCCCTGTTATCTGCTAAACATTCCCCCTTTTCCCCCGACATTTTTGAAGGAATTTCTTTGGGTTATTTTTTCTGATATTTCATTATCAAATTCATTATCATTTCATCAATAAATGGGCTACTTTGAAATTGGGAATTTACCTTTAGAAGTAGTCTATAATTATGTTGAGCTCGCTCACATTATTGACAAAGTTCAATTGTACTATCTTTTCTTGTTGGGGGGAAGATGGAAGAGGGCAATGTTGTTGGATTGTTTGTGGTATTTGACAAGTGCACACCTCCTTGAATTTGTACTGAGCAGGTTGTCAAATGTTAAAGTCGTGCTATTTAGCTTAAGCAAACCAATTTTATTGCTTACCATACCCAATAGCTAGCTACTTCATGCTCTTTGCAAATTTGGTTCATTGCCAAAGAAACAATTTTATTGTAATCTATACTTTATGTGCATCATATATTTGCTCTAAGTTGGATTAGTATTTTACTCGATATGGCTTTAAGTTTGGATTATCTTATTGAACTTGGTTACAGGATCACCAAGGAGGTTGGCTATCCAAGTGCTCTGCTACTGTCGTGGTTGGTGTTGCTGTTGCTACTGTTGTATGGCGACATGCCTGGATAAGGTGTGAGATTCGATATTATAGCTCACATATTTGTCAGTCAGATTCTTTTCTTATTTACTGTTAGAAAGATTGCATCTTTTGTGGTTTTACCATTCCACATTTCCACTTTCAGAATAACATGTATTCTTGATCCTCTAATTTGATGCTGCTTATCTATTGTATTGAACCTTTTTGAAGTTTTTAAATGCATTAGCTATTTGGGTTTTAATGATAAACAAAATAATTAACTAAGAAAAGAGTTCCTTTCTTCAAAGTCATATAAATAGAATTTAGAAGAGCTTATTCTTCGAAACAATTAGTACACTATGAATTTAGTCCCTAAAAAGTCATTTATTTCATGGTAAAGTTTCTTTGTTCTCTAGAAATTCATTTAATAGTACTATTCTTTACTAAAATCTCACATAATGAAGAAACATCGCAGGATCCAGGAGTCACTTGAGGCGAGAAATTCAGAAGAAGCAAGCACCAGTGGGTCTTTTGAGTTAAGGTGCTTCTGTGGGCTTCCTGCAAAATTAAGAATATCCAAGACTTTCCGAAACCCCTATCGGTTATTCTACAACTGCCCCAAAAGCTCTCGACATCTTGTATGTCCTACGTATCATAAATTTATTTCTACTTTGACAAATCTTATGCTACAGTTGCTCATAGTTACCCTCTATATTTTATTTTGTACAATTGCAGCAATGTGGATATTTCCTATGGTCTGATGATGTACCACCTAATGAAGAAAGAAGTAGGAAGGAAATAAACTATCTTCGCGAACAATGTATTCGTCTACATAAGAAAATTGCTTTTGTTCAGTCCCAACGAGAGTATGATCAGGCTTTGTGGGACCACGAAAGATCTGTACTAAGATCCAAGGTCTCATCTGTTCGAGGAGAGCTAAACAATATCAAGAGAAAAATTCAACCGTTGTATGGAACAGACAATATGCCTCCTATCGATGAATCATATATCAGTGATGATGATGATGATGATGGGGCAATAGTGATAGAGGCTATGTAGAAGGAAAAAAAAAATTAACAGAGACAACTTACACTAATCGCCCAATGACTTAATCAGAGCCTTATTTGTGGCTCATCTAGCCATTATTATCTCCCTCTGGACTCTAAGAGGAACATGTTTTTTGTAGTTCCTCCCCCAAGAGTAGGGGAAATTTGTGGCTTACAAACCGGCGATAACGGGCCTTCTCTCCCCAGGAAGGAGGGTCGGCTCAATGATTTTTGTAGAATTGGAGTTGATTACTTGCTAATGTAGATAGGTCACACACATAATCACACAACATGAATACTCTATGTGGATAGTGGATACATGTTTTACATTCTTGTCTACCTCGTAATCAATACCTAAAAAATGCCTTATGTAATATGTTCTTAATTGATTGATTAAGTGAATCAGGCATTTGGGTTTGTTAATCCCCAAAAGTGAAATCATACAATTTAGATATGGAGCTATCACCAGTGATTTTCGTCATTCCGAATTACTTCTATCATCCTCACCGACAGATACAGAGCTACGTTGAGGAGAAGAGGGGCAAGAAAACCAAACAATCAATTAAGAACACACCTCCTAAAAAGTTACCTTTTATTCGTCAGAATATCGCCAAGAAAACAACCCTTTAAAAGCACCTAAAAATAGCCCAAACACCTCCCCAGTTTACACTAATCACCCCTTACGACCCCTATGTCGCTATCACCAGTGATTTTCGTCATTCCGGATGACTTCTATCATCCTCACCGACATATACGGAGCTACGTCGGGGCAAAGAGGGGCAATTGCCCCCCTGGACAACCACGTGTTAAGATTCATGATCAACAGGATGCATGTATGTCTAATTTGTAAAGCAAGTGGTGGAGGCCTATAATAATAACTAAAGGGTTTGGGATTCAAATCTTAGGCCTTCCTTGTATCCATTTTTCCCTTGTTTTTGGCTAATATTTAATTCTTAGACCAATAAATATCAATCTTATGAACTTATAATATATTCATTGAAGTATATTGACAGTAACCTAAAATTTGTTTATTTAAAGTGAAGGAATTGAAATGAAAAAATGATTAATTTATTTAATTTATATCATGCTTGCATAATTAAACTAGTACACTAATGAATATAATTATATGTGAATAAATTATACACAACTTATAGTTTATTACAATATCATTTTTTTCTTCCCTTTAGTATATACATATTTTATAATTCTTTTTTGAAAGATAATAGAATTATTATAATGATCGTCCCTCTCAACATTTTCTTCTGGCTTCATCCCTGCTCACCGGAGACTCTTCGGCCACCGTTAACTATCTCACCTACAACCACTACCCCTGCTTTGCCCTTCTTCTTCCCCAATGTTGTGTGAGACTTTTGTCAAAATCCCCTTTGACTCTAGAATAAATACCCATACATTCCATTTTGTACAAATCAACCCATAGTCTCCAATTTCAAACCAATATTAGACATATTCCAAGTAAGCCTAGTTTTATATATATTTGAGTAAATTCTCAACCATTACTCCCAATTATTTAATTTGTTAATAATATTTTTATTTTAAATATTTATTTATTAATATTTCTTATAATTTCTACATGTATTTACTTCTAGAACTGGAGTATTTACATAATCTTCGAAAAGTAAAAGATCAGCAAGATAAAGGGACATGCAATGACTATTATTTAATTACATCAACACAAATCTATTGTTTTTATGCACAAATTTCACATGTAAAACCACAATTCAATAATTATTATTCAATTTTTCAACATTAATTTTCTTGGCTAAATCATGTGAAGCCTTATAAGCACACTCGATGTTGAAGCATGAGTTAAGTAATCAACTCAAATATGTACATTGTTAACGACAGGATCTTATGGTTACTTCGGAGACGTCAATATCATATCAAAATTGGAATAAAACCAATCAAGGGTTCTACTCAGATAATTGATGAGTAGACATCATGTTTTAATTAGTTCTTTTACTGTTGTTGCAAAATAAATTATTTCCCTCTCTGCTGTTGAAAATAAATTGTTGATCAAAGTAAAATGAATTTTACATGATAGTGTTGCATTGCATGAAGGTGAAAACTCATGTTTCATGTTTTGGTTTAAATGGTAGGTATGTTGGGGGCTACACATCGAGAGGGAGGTACCACATGTGTCCAAAATATTTGCTCAGGACAGTTGTATTTGAATTTGAATTTGAATGGAGAGAGAAAGTGAGGAGGGAGAAACGGGGAGAGGAAGAGTCGGCAAGGCTTCATCAACAATCTTCGTTGGCAATCTACCGAAGAATTTGGATAGGTATGGCCTCAAAGGCATTTTTGGGAGATTTGCAGATATAAGGTCATCAACAGTTATCGTCCGAAAGAGTGCGTACTCCAACTTTGGATTCATAGAGGTGAAGCGAATGCAAGATGCAAGGGAATGCATTAGCCGACTAAATCGATCGGTGGTGAGAGGCAACCGAATTATTGTTGATTGGGCAAGAGGGAGGAAAGCTGATAAACAGAATGCCGGTTGGAAGAATAAGTAGATATGGATCCCAAAAACTTCAACAAACAGTTTGATTGATGAAGTAAATTATAGAGTTAAGGGAGACTCTAATGACGAGTTTGTAGAATGGTTACAACGAAGCCTGGTCTGCACGACGAATGCTCCAAGGGATCTCGATGCTCTGGCCTATTTGATTAAAGACAATTTCGGGCCAATATCAAAGATCTCAGCCCTCAGTGGAGTGAAATACCTGCTCACTTTCCAGTCTGTACAAGAGATGAAGGAAGCACTTGAGAATCCCATGGAACTCACTGATTGGTTCAGTGATATAAGACCATGGTCTGTATATGAATCCGCTGATTCAAGGAGGGTATGGGTTGATATTATTGGTGTACCTCCTCATGGTTGGTCCTGGGATAATTTCCAAAAATGTACTCGGCCTTGGGGAAAACTATTATCCATGGCTAGATGCATATCCTCAACCAATCAATTTGATGTTATGAGGGCATTAATCCTGACTGACATTTTTAAGAGAATCGACGGTGAAGTACTACTTGATATTCAAAGCTGTTCATTTAGAGTATTCATTAGAGAGGTCAGTTCACATCTCATTCCTCCATCAATGTGTCGTGATCAAGAAAGTTCCAAATCTTCCAGTTACTCCAGTGAAGATGAAGAAAGTATGCAGCACGTTGATGAGGGGATTCAGGACAGCAACGAGAGAGGTCTGAAATCTCCTGTTGCTAGGGGTTTTGACGGAAATGAAAGTCAAGAAACACCAGCTACTCTAGGAAGTTTAGATCGTGTACAAGCAGTAGGGGATACAAATGTGCAGCCAACCAGAAATGATAAAGAGCAATCAAGTGGAGAAGAGGAAGAGTTGCGCATTAACGAGCATGAGAGGCTGGATAAGGAGAATGTGGTGGAATCAGTAAATGAAACGACACTAGCTTTGGTCCCGGTAATTAATGACGATCAGCTCACTATGGCAACAACTACATAGGGAGACAAAACAATGTTGGGTTTGGAGAAATCAGTAGAAGTTGTCTCTGACATTAACTCTCAACTTAATGTCCATGGTTCATTGAAGATTAGAGGTCGAAAATCCAGTTCAATTCCACACAATCCTGACGATGATGTGTCTGTAAATGAGCCCAGCTCTATTGTATCGGATAATGACTCTTTCATCAAAGCCAGAGAATATATTACGAAGAAAGCAATTGAATTTGGCGAAAAATCGGGCTTTATGAGAGCTAAGAGAAATATCAATGCGAAGAATTACTTGGTAGAAAAACTCTCGGTGAAAAAAAAGAAAACGATTAAGGAGAGAGAAAGGAGAAACAGATTTTCGGCGTATTCCAGGGCACTTTCTACTGAAAGTGAAAGCTTTTAATTGTGCAAATTTGTGCTTGGTTTATGAAGAAGGTGTGGTGCTTGATTGATATGGAGAGGAGATTGGTAGTGATGGGCTAATTGTGCATTCTGTGGAGATTGGGTGTGCAATTATAGTTGATTGTTAGACTTTGTGAAGTGGCTTCTAATCTTGTGTCAGAACAGTCATCTAATTGTGCATTCTGCTGCTTCTGATGTTGGTCCTCTGTATGGGTTGGGCATCCTTGGTCTGAAGGTGTTGTGGATGTTCATTTCAGGCTTGAGTTGATTAAACACTGTCGCTGCTGTTTTTTATCGTGGTTGATGCTTCAATGATTGACTGCAAGCTAAATCTTGTGGCTGTTGGATTGTGAAGTTGATGATGTGCTTGTTTGATAAAGAGAAGAGCTTGATAGTGAGAGGCTGTTTGTGCATACAATGACAGTGTATATGTCTCTTTGGAAGTTAGTGATGTTTGAAAATTAAGTCAGAGTTGCTTGTGTTGTTTGGAAGGCCTCGGGTGTTTTACAAGTTCTTTTTGAAAGTAAAGGTGAAACTCAGTTGGTGAAAGTGATTTGGTTGAGTTTGGGTGGAAGTTGAGCACTGCTCTTCTCATTTGATATTGATGCTACTACTGTCTTTAATTGAAGAGGAGGCAATCAGATTCTGTAAGTTCCTCTTTAGGTGTTGATACATGTACAGCCTCGGGATGTAGCAGGCTGTTTGTTCTGGTTAGGGGCAAAATGTTGAGTTTCTTGGCAAGAATCTTGCAATTCGAGTTATCGACCAAAATTCATTTGCAATGACATCTACACTGTATGGCAAAGACAAAACAGTCAATTTTGGGGCTTCTTTTTGGTTCAGATATAACAAATGTTCAGAGTGAAAATCATTTGATGCACATGATGCAGTTGAAGGAAGGCTTGGCAGTAAACTCTTTTGCAGTGGGGGGTCATCAAAAGGTTGGTCTTGTTGCAGATGGTCATGATTCATGATTCATGAATATTGATTTCAAGTGGGAATGTTGATCTGCATAGTTCAAGGAGCTTCTTGTAAGGTGGATAAACACTGAGATTAATACATTACAAATTTGCAGTGATTTTAATGGTTGGACTTTGACTGGAGGATCATATGGCTTTTTGGTGCTTCTACTTTTGTTGGGATGGTGGTGGTGCTGTTTGTGCTGATGGGGGTAGGTTTTGGCTCTTAATACCTTTGTTTCATTTCTCTTCGGTTGCAAATGTCATGGTGATTTGGGCTTGTTAGCCTTATTTGTGCTCTTTAGCACTTATTATTATGTCAATAAAAGGGCTTATGGGCCGTAACTTATTAAAAAAAAAAGTTAAGTTGAGGATTATTGTTAAATGTATGATATTCTTAAAATCTTGAAAATTATTGCTCGAGAATAGCTCATATTTTGACTTTAGTTTGCCTTTATTTTTTGTAATCAGAGCGCGCCACAAAAAGTCTTGTTTTCCTAACATTCGGGAAAGTGGCAGTAACACTATGAAGTTTATAAGCTTCCACTTATATCAAATTAATTATATTCAAATTTGTTAAATAATACCCTAAAAGTTAGGGTTTTACGAGAAAAATCTCTTAGGTCTTGTTCGAAAAAATAGAGGATTTAAGTCATTTGAATAGCGTATAGTTGTTACAATTTAGTGGACAGTTGATAGCTTTTTAGGTCATTATTTATAAGCAATGGATTAAATGAAATTAATAGTTTGATTAGTTAATGAGTGTAATATGACCAAAATGGACATGATTATTTTTTTATTATTAATTATAATAATATGATGATGATGATGATAGCTGATGCAGGTTCACTACTTGTTATAAGAAACTCTACATGTCTACATAAAAAGAAGTAGAGAGTTGCATCAGGAAAAGAAATAAGAAAAAAAAATCCAGAGCAGACTCCCTTCCTCCCATCCATCTCATATATTCATATTCATATTACTCGCTTCAAACTATTCTTGTCATACCATTTTCTATCATTTTTATTGAATGGCATCCCATTTCCATCTCCCCTACCCTTTAGCAACAATAAGAAAAGCCAAAACTATATTTTCCCATTTCTGGAATGACAACCCATTTCTCTTTCTTTGTGTGTGTGTTTGTTTGTTTGTTTGTTCGTTTGTGTGTGTGCATGGGCGTGTGTGAAATCTAGGTTAAACATCTAGCGGGAGATGGGGTATTAAGGAAAATTATATGGGTATGGGAAAACCCCAACAAAAGATAAAATAAAATAAAATTGTTGATCACAACTAAAGTCCCGCAATCGACACGATTCTGTCAGTCACAGACACGATCCTGTCCCCTTATCTAAAGGAGGGGGCACGATCTTCACTAAGGTCACGAGCTCGTTGAGGGTCGATACAGTTGTGACAAGCCTGTTCGAAGTGTTGTCACGACCGCGTCACTCCTTGACACGACAATGTCTTCTACCTTTGATTTTTCCTTATTTCTTCAAAGGGGCACACGAGCGTGTCACACCACAACACGGTCGTATCCACTAGTTTCCTTCCACTCACTTTGATCTTCTTCATTGTTTCTTCTTTCTTCTTTTCCCATGTTTAACCCAACTCATTTATTGACGATAAGAGGGTACATAGCTCCCTAGAGACCTTGAGGGGTCTCGGGAATACCTAAGTAGCTCGAGCAGGAGATAGATGACCCGTGATCCGTAGCCCGAACCAAGTGAAATACTTGGTCAATATGGAAACATCTTGACTGAGAGCCTTGATCATGGTTTCCTCTTGATTCCTAGGCATGCTTAGAACTTCGAAGGTTGCCATGGTGGTGACTGGTGAGACATGTATCAGTTAGAGAGAGAGAGTGTGTATGTGTGTGTGAGAGAGAGAGAGAGAGAGAAAGAGAGAACGAGAGAAAGAGAGAGAAGCGTGCCATTGAAAGAAGAAGAAGAAATATGTGCATTTTAAGAAGACTTTTTTTATACTTAAAACCCTAAATAATAAAATCTTCCGTGGAATTTTGGTCAGATTCCACTAAATGGTACTTGGAAAGCTTTAGCTAAAATACTTAAGTTAGCCTACAATCATTTTTTGAAAACATGAGCTGAAAAATTAGTTACTATAAACAGAGGCAGAGAAGTAATATAATTATGTAATTGCACAATCTTAAGAAAAAATGGATACATCCAAGAGTCGAACATAGGTTCCAAAGGGCAAGACAATTCATCCTAAGACTTTGTGTGCCCGCTAAAACCATAATCACGCACTCTCAGTCGTCTCTCTCGCTGCTTAGTACTAAGAGAAATTCAATGGCCTAATCTGAAGTCTGAATCTCTCCGTGGTTTCACCCTTCTCCATTTTTCATCTCTCATCCCTTCCCCTCTAATACTAACAGTCTCCATTGTCGCCAGTTTGTCTAGCCTAAGACAAGCGAACCCCTGGTATCTCATCCTTTTACCTTTTGTTTTTCATGTTGTTATTTTTTTCCTTGCTTAATCAGATTCAGTTCAATTTCTCTAAATTTCTTTTTATTCTATATGCGGATGTTTTAGGTTCATAACAATTTTTATTTGGGTCGAGGTGCAAATCAGGCGCCTGCTCTAAATTTCTCTCTACTGCGCTGATTGTTCTTGCTCTATCTCCATCCTCACATGGTAGTCAGTAGATTAGTAATGTAAGTATTCTACTTTGCACGTTTGAAAAACTTATGTATAATGTTGCATATATCAAGTTTGATTTACAACCCTTGATGTTCTGTTTGCTAAATTCATCCGCCAATGCTCTCTTTTCTCATTCGTCTATTTTCGCCAATTCTAGTTCATATTTGAAAAACATTGCATGTCCCCAACGCAACCCTTGATTCGATTATGTGGAAGGAAAGACCTTCTTTTGATTAGGGTTTTAGCTTGAGTTATTATGCTGAGTAATTTATCTTAGCTGAGGTTAGCTGTAGTAATTTTTACACACCTCTTCTTTAGGAAATGAATTTGACCCTACCTGACCAATAGTCATATAACTAATTATGATAAAAATTGGCATAGTATGATTGACAAACGGAAGAGACGATTTTAGTATTTTACGCCTAGTATGTACATTAAAAGACCTTATTTGTGTTAATTAAAGGCAATTCTACCCTTACGTTATTTTGGAAGAAAAACCTTCACTTCTCCTATAAATTAAAAGATGAATAGTCCTTTCTAAACTGGTAACCATGAATTCAACCCCCATCATAAACCATTACCAAAAACCCATGATTCACTCATGAATGTTCAGAATGTTGGTGAATTTCTGTGTACTTGAGCAAGTGAACAATCTTCAATTGATGATGACAATCTCTGGGTGTGTTTGCTAAAGAGTGACATTAACTTTGCAGTACGAAAGCACAGTGAAGGTATGTTAAGAAGGTTTTTATTTTTATTTTTTTAATTTTTAGTAATTTTAAGGGGCGAGTTGGTGTTAGATGCTCTAGCAATTTAATGAAAGTTATAAATTTTGGGTATAGGGTTTCCAGTGAGCTTGATGTTTTGTCGAAAGCTGGGGCTTTGTGAGGTTAGAAAATAAAAGATTTTTGTTTTTCTCTGTTTAGGATTTATTTATCTTTGAATGGGTTGCAATCATGATCTGTTTTTATATTTTTTGGATGGCGAGAGCAATACCAAGGGGAACAGATCCAGCAATGGGGTCGAGTTTTGAGAAGAGAGGAGGGATCGTTTGTTGCTTTTAAGCTAAAGAGAAGAGGATTAAAGGGAAGGGTGAAAAAAAAGAATAAATTCATTTCAAATGATGGGAAAATCATCATTTTATTAGCATTCCAATAACCAAAACCACTTTTCACTAGAAGTTCTTGTTAAAATTTATTACAACGCAATGGAGGGCGGTAAAAAAACTACAAACAAACAAACTATAGCTTCAATGAGATAGGGTAAAAATCATATCCCAAAGGTGGGGTGTATAAAAATAATTACAGAAAACCTCCAGTGATTAAGATAAATGTACATAAAATGATTCCTTGATTTTAATTGCTCATTGTTGTCGTACTTTTGGGAGTACGGTTGTCGATCTCAGGGAGTTGTGTTCCAAGCACTCAGAGTGGACTCAAGTGTTTCAAGTTAGGTAGATTAATCAAGGATGGTGATTATCAAACGATAAACTACGAAAGCAACAAAAAAATGCTCAGGCAACAAAATCTGTATTCAACAATTAATCAATTTAAACGACCTAATCTACCAATTCTAAACAAGCAATTAAGAGTGATCGGTTGCACCATTAAAGCTCGCCAAAGTCCTCTCTCGAGGGTCAATGGCTAGTCTAACTATTCCAACTACCTATTTTCATGGAGTTAGTCTAATTAAACTACAAGAATAGTAACTCTAGACCTAGTTAGAATTCGACTATTCTCATGTCCAAAACCCCAAGTATTTTCTCCACCACACTAGCAAATTAATCTCACCTCTCGGCATACATCAATTGGCTAAAGAAATACAAATGAAAACTCTCTCGAGCATTTCATCGAACACATAGTGGGCAAGAGAAAACCTCTAACTACAAGCACGAATTTGGATAGAATAGGCCTAAACTATATTAATTAGCCATCAAATACGTCAAACACAACCCAAACAACACAAAACTAACAAGAAATTAACATAGGAGAAAATAGAGAGAAAGGGATAGAAGAACTTAGTCTTGAATTGAAGGCGAAGAACGAAATTGTTGAATTCTTGGACAAAGACAATCTAATCTCATTCTTTAACGGAAATCTAACCCTAGAACTAGAGAGGCTTGGGAGGAAACCTCCCTTCAAGCCTAGAGAGAAACTGAGAATGAAAAGAACGTAATAGTGAAAACTTCCTCTTTCTAATTAATAAAACTACTTAAAACTAAATACCGCAATCAATCTGGCACGGGCGCCTGTGCCGATTGGCACACCCGGATGTGCCAAACTGGAAATTCCAATTTTTGCCTTGGCTTCTTTTGCTCCTTATTTGCAATCTTTTTCTTCTATTGCCATCATCATTTGCACTCGAATTTGCCTAACAATAAGACAATTAAATAAATTAGTTTCAATTAGCAAAGATGACAAAAATCACTATTAAACTTATACTAAATTACTTAGATAAGTTCAATAAGACAATAAAAACCGTGGTAAAAAGTGGTAAAGCCGAGGTTCAACAACCCCCCATGCTTAAACCTTGCTTGTCCCCAAGCAAGACTAATCAAGAAGTACCGAGGAGAAATAGAAAACCTCAAGAGGATCCTCCCCCTTTTGGACAAGGTACAAAATCCGGTAGTCAAGAGCAAAGGCATACAATATGTTACTTGGCGAGGCCAAATTCAGATCAAAACAAAATTGCATTTCATTTCAAAGATCACAAAGTCAAGTGGCAAAACATTCACTCAATCTTGTCCCTACATGCAATTCAAGTTCATTCAAGTGATTGACGAACTAAATGGGATTGATAGGACCTCACTTTTGGGTAGGAGGAACACACTCTCTCATGTGTTTGAAGAAAATATACGGTTTCACTTAAAACTCTTCTAATGCATGTGCATTACCATAGGCTTGGCAAGGATCTCATTCTCCATCACGAGGGACAACAAGCAAGAATCAAAATCATGAGGACTTTCACAAGGTTGTAACGGGGCTAGGCTAGGGAAAGGAGGGGAAAATAATTTGGGAAATGTGGAGTTAGTAACCAAGATTGAACAACACTTCCAGCTCATTTCAAGAATCAACATAACCCACCATTCCGCCATAGAGAAAACATATACAACCTACAAATGACTAAACCAAGGGGAAAGACATTGAAAACTACCCATGCCACACTTTATTCAAACTATTAACTAGCTAAATTTCTTTGTTTTTCTTTTCTTTTCTTTTTTTTTGAAAATATACTTTTTTTCTCTTTGTTTTTTTTTTCTTTCTCTCTTTTTTAATGCTTTTCTTCTTTGTTTTTTTTCAACATTACGAACCATAGCGAGTGACATGAGTCAAAATACAACTATTGATTCACCCCAAGGAAAATTGCATCAAACCCAATCGTTTTTCAAGGGAAATTCTAACATAATTCGCATTAAGAAACTCTTCCCTTCACAATTCACCAAAAACCAACCAACACCAATTTATCATAGCCATCAGATACTCTCACCCCACAAAGTGTTGTTCATATGCTTGGCAAAGGGGATTGGAAAAAGATGGAAGGGCCAAGGCTAGAAATAGGTGAAGCGCAATGCGGGTTAGGACATAAAAGGTAGGGTGGCTATTTGGCTTTGTGGCTACAAGAATGGGCCTCAATCATGTTGATCATTAAGCAAGCGTCAAGTATGGCCTCAAAGAGAAAACAAGCCAAGTTCTAGAGTTTACACACATAGGAAAGTTATACACACACAAGAAACGTGAGACTATAAAAATGATAGTCTATTAGGCTCAAAAAGACTTCACAGGTTCATTCCTACCACAATCACTACAACTAGTTCCTTTTACCAACCACAAGAACTTACAATCATGCACAAGGGACTTTCAAGAGTAAATAAATCACACACAAGACAATGATCTCCTCAAAATAAATATACAACAAGTTTCTCACATCATCCAAGCCAAACCAAGCTACTCATTATACACAATTACGCTCAACCAACCAAGAAATCGCCCCTTGAACATTACGAGGGGTTTTCGAAACCAACAACCAAGCCAAGAAACCAAGGATTTTCCACTTTTTTATTGAAAGCAATAAAAACTAAACTAAGAAAGCAATAAATTACCTAATAAAGCGATAAAAACAAAAACTAAAGCGAAGGGGTATTGGAAATGTACCTTGAGTGCTTGATAACGTCCCACTTTCACTTTGTTTTCGCCTTTTGCAATGCAAAAATGAATGCAATTCTATTCTAAATGTGTCATGCCTTAAATTATCCTATAGTAACCTAGAATGCAATGTCTAACATAATGATGCTAAAAACTAAAAAAAAATTAAACCTAAACTAATGCAAACCTATAATCTAATGCATGAGCAATATAAAATCTAGATGAACACACCTAAAATGCAATTAACAAAAAAAAACTTAATGTAGCTAATAAGTGCATACCACCATGTTCAACACCATACTAAATGATTCACCTCACAATATGCATCGAATAATCAACCAAATCAAGCACCATGTCAATTAAATCACACCTCATAACAAATTTGAAACTCTCCTCCCCATGCTTAAAGCGTTCATTGTCCTCAATGAAAATATATATATATATATATATATATATATATATATATATATATATATATACAATGTATGTAAGTGGATAGGGAGGTTACTTATAATGCTCTCGTATGGACATTGGTAGGATTAATTCAAGAATACTTACCCTCCAAATTCAATCAAGTTAGCCCAAAACACAACAGTTAGCAATGAGTAGATACTAGGACAATGACAATGCTTCCAACAGAGAGGCACTAAGAATTTCAGTAGCACGACAGCTGTAATTCACACCATCATCAAATTGGACCAATGCTTATCAAAACTAAAGCATAGCACCGCTGCAGAGCACACCAACATTTCACGCATGACTAATTTCCATTAACATTGCCACTAACACTTCACACAGCATTGCATACATCAAATGTGTTGTACAATCCAAATCAGGAGGACAACTTCTGAACTTTTGTAGAATAGCATCTACAATAAGAACAAAACCACCCATATTGGAAACCTAGGCCTCAGCAATGCAAAAGTGTGAGCATACTCAACTTGTGCAATTGAACAACAATTCAGCAGTCAAGCATCAAAATAACACACCAAACTACCCCATTATTGCAACGAAAGCATCAACACAAATACACCTACCTTGTGCAATTGCAACAGAGAAGACTTACGAAGGGGACTTGCTGATGCGTCGGTGACAGGGCAGGCGCGAGCAGCGGCAGCAGTGCGAAGTGGAGATGGTGGTTGGGTCTGCGCGTCGCGAGTCAAATGGAGGAGGTCTGGCTGGACTGACGTGTTGGGCAGCGATGGTGTGCGACTGAGGGTGATGCGACACTCGCTAGGGTGAGAGACAGGGGACGCGCGAGTCAGGGGTTCACTGGGGTTTGCTGATGGGCGTAGTGGTGAGTGGTTGCGAGTATGGCAGTCGGGCAGTGAACCGCCGGCGATTATTCGAGAGAGGGAGGGAGGCGAATCGATGTGGGTGGTGTGCGCGAGTGTGGAAGAGGGACGCGCGGTGGTGGTGGAACAAATGGTGGTGGAGCCGGTGGCTTGTGGTGCTAGGGAGGAACGGTTAGGAGGTGCAGTGGTGGCCGTCGATGCTGGAGATGGTCGACGCTAGGGTTGTGGCGTCCATGGTGGTGGCAGACCGGCGCGGCGGTGATGGTGGGTGAGGGAAGATGGGAGAAGGAATTAAGGTTTGAGAGGATGAGAGTATGAATGAGAGGGAAGGGGGGTCTGCGATGGAAATGAGAGCACGGGTGTGCCAATTTGCACGGGTGGGTGTGCACTCACTCTGGCATTTTTGCAACCTTGCTGTTTTGGGTGTGCCGATTGGCACGGGTGGGTATGCCAAATTGCTGCTTCCAAATTTCAGCAATTTTCATCAACTTTGAGTTCAAAACACATATTTACCCTGCAATACTCACCATAAAAACATCAAAACACATTTAATCAACCCACCAATACTTCTCAAACACATTTTAATCAATTCACATTGATTTCAACCTCAACAAACATTTTATTTCACTCAAATCCTTCACCCAACAATAACACACACTCTCGCATCTTTTTTTTGTACTTTTTTTTCTGATTTTCTTCGTTCTTTTTTTTAATAAAAAAACAAACTGAAGCAAGACAAAAGAAAACTCTAAACTAGAAATCATGAAAACTTGGGTTGTGTCCCAAGAAGCGCTAATTTAAGGTCCTTAGCTTGACCTAAGAAATTCGGATGCCATTAAGGCTCGCAAGAGCTTATCAAACACCTGCGAGTATAGTTCAGATGAATGTAAGTAAGAAAACACTGGTAAAGATGAGGAAATAATAGCGAGTGTTCTCTTAACATTGTCTAATGAGAGCGGTGAACAAAAATAAGAACTTGGGAACGATTTAAAGGGATCATAGGACACAAACACATTTTGCACAAAATTAGATGGCACATCCACTACACATGACTCCCTTAAAGGAGTTTCCTCAAAATTATGACCCTCAACAAAAGCATTCTCTGACTCATCGGAAGAATTATCACCATGAGTAACATTGAGTTCAATAAAGGGTTGGTCAATCTTTTCCTCTAGTCCGGACTTTAAAGGAATGAAAGACTCATCATCATCACACAAATAATCCTTAGCATTATTAGCAGATGAAATAAGGTTTATATCATGCGACATTCAAGTTCCCTTGTATGACTTTCAAGCATAACTAGTTGCTCATTCATGGTCTCTATCAAACTTGCAATTCTAGCATAACCTTCCGCAGAAATATTGTATGGACATGAATTACTAGCATGGTCTAAAGAACTGCAAAGAGAACATGAATCACAAGCATATGAGGAATTGTACAAATGTGGGTCCTTGGGTTGATCTACACATGGAGATTGAGTATGCAAATCGACACAAGGGGATGAGGGACAAACATTCACATATTGGTTCTCATAGTATGATTTAGCATGAAAAGCATAAGGGTCATCAAAAGAAGAACCCGATGAACAACAAGCCTCCTCAAACTCACGAGTATCCCAAATCAACCATTCAAGCAATTCCCAAGCCTCGCACTCACTTTTAGCTTGAAAACCGAAATAAACCAAAAGAGTACGAGTCTCAACATTCACACCCTCATCAACAATATACAATACTTCCCACCTTGTATAAGTAAAACCACATTGAGCACAATAAGCAAGATAGTCATCCAATCGATTCCGGTAAGCAAAAAACAACTCTTGCTCATATTGAGGGAAGTGGGGAAGATTCATTTTTTTTGGATTTTCAAATTTTTTATGTTTTTTTTTTTTGGATTTTTAAAGACCTAACAAGAATCCTGAAGCAACTCGAAGCCTAGGAAGCAACAACTCCCCGGCAACGGCGCCATTTTTGTTGTCGTACTTTTGGGAGTATGATTGTCGATCTCAGGGAGTTGTGTTCCAAGCACTCAGAGCGGACTCAAGTATTTCAAGTTAGCTAGATTAATCAAGGGTGGTGATTATCAAACGACAAACTACGAAAGCAATAAAAAGATGCTCAGGCAACAAAATCTGTATTCAACAACTAATCAATTTAAACGACCTAATCTACCAATTCTAAACAAGCAATTAAGAGTGATCGGTTGCACCATTAAAGCTCGCCAAAGTCCTCTCTCGAGGGTCAAGGGCTAGTCTAACTATTCCAACTACCTATTTTCATGGAGTTAGTCTAATTAAACTACAAGAATAGTAACTCTAGACCTAGTTAGAATTCGACTATTCTCATATCCAAAACCCCAACTATTTTCTCCACCACACTAGCAAATTAATCTCACCTCTCAGTATACATCAATTGGCTAAAGAAATACAAATGAAAACTCTCTCGAGCATTTCATCGAACACATGGTGGGCAAGAGAAAACCTCTAACTACAAGCATGAATTTGGAAAGAATAGGCCTAAACAAAATTAATTAGCCATCAAATACATCAAACACAACCCAAACAACACAAAACTAACAAGAAATTAACATAGGAGAAAATAGAGAGAAAGGGATAGAAGAACTTAGTCTTGAATTGAAGGTGAAGAACAAAATTGTTGAATTCTTGGACAAAGACAATCTAATCTCATTCTTCAAGGAAATCTAACCCTAGAACTAGAGAGGCTTGGGAGGAAACCTCCCTTCAAGCCTAGAGAGAAACTGAGAATGAAAAGAACGTAATAGTGAAAACTTCCTCTTTCTAATTAATAAAACTACTTAAAACTAAATACTGCAATCTGGCACGGGCGCCTGTGCCGATTGGCACAACCGGATGTGCCAAAGTGGAAATTCCAATTTTTGCCTTGGCTTCTTTTGCTCCTTATTTGCAATCTTTTTCCTCTATTGCCATCATCATTTGCACTCGAATTTGCCTAACAATAAGACAATTAAATAAATTAGTTTCAATTAGCAAAGATGACAAAAATCACTATTAAACTTATACTAAATTACTTAGATAAGTTCAATAAGACAATAAAAACCGAGGGTAAAAGTGGTAAAGTCGAGGTTCAACACTCATCCACGTGATGGTGAAATCTGATGATTGAGTCGATCCCATGATTATAAGTTCATTCCATATCAGACCACAATAGGGTTATATACATGCTTATTATCATTTAAATAATTTGATGATATTTTAGATGGTACAATTTGCTCTAGGTGGGATAATAGTTTTGATTTTGAAATCTAAATTTCATATAAACAACTAAACATGGATGAATTATCTTTTGCTAGCCACTCTTTATTCTTTCTCTCAGAGATCAAATGATTTAATGAGAGTTTTTCTCTAAAGTGAATTGTAGCGGCAGGGCCTCAAAGAGGTTCTCCAACATATCCAGTGTGGAATCAGGCCAGTCGTAGTTAACCAGATGCAACTTTAAAGGATTGTTACCTCAATGAGGACTTTGTATGACCAGCTGGAGGGTTAGATGATGAGGGGAGATGCGACGACTGGAAGTGAAGGGATGTGTACCGGTGACTTATTAGACCGACAATTGCCTCTTACGTCGCTTCTTCTTTTTTTTTTTGGTTTTTTTGCTTTTTCTTCCTTTTTTTATTCTTCTATTCTTTTTTTTTAATTTTTTTTTTGAACTTGACGACCTCAATTTGTATTTCTCCTATCAATTTTGTTTGTCACTCGCAACACATTATTTGGCTTAGACGAGTCTAGGGATGAGGTGGTTATAAAATCAATGGTCGGGTTCGTGGTAGTGGTTTAAAAGATGGTGAAAGAGGGTAATGATGTAGGAAAAGTGGTGAGGTGAAAATGAAGGGGATGATGATATTGTTGGGATTCACGCATGAGTAGAAATATCCCACATCGGAAAAGTAAAGAGAAAAGACATGGTATATAAGTCAAGTGGGCTACTCCTCTTTTTTAAGATGAAACTTCATTTAACTTGTGTATCATGGGGCTTGGTTGAAGTGAGTTCTCCTCTTGGATCTCCCTAACAAGTGGTATCAGAGCCGATGGTTCGTTCGGTTGGGCGTTTGCAAGGTGCGGGAAAATCACCATGGGTAGGAGCAGGGACCATGGCACGTGCGTGGGTGGGTCTCCTGGATGCACAGAGTGGTGGCATGAGACTCAGGTGGAGTAGGGTGCGGCTCTGTGGAGTAAGGTGCGGTTGGGACTCTTGAGGTAGAGTGGTGGCATGAGACTCAGGTGGAGTAGGGTGCGTCTATGTAGAGTAAGGTGCGGCTATGATAGGCTCCTGATGGTGACTTGAAACCTTGGCAAAAAAGAGGCTTCTAATCAAGGGGGAGAGACTCATGTGTGAAGGGGGAGATTGTTGGGATTCACCCATGAGTAGAAATGTCCCACATCGGAAAAGTAAAGAGAAAGGACATGATATATAATTCAAGTGGGCTACTCCTGTTAACAACAATTGGTTTTAAGATGGAACCTCATTTAACTTGTGTATCATTGGCCTTAGTTGAAGTGGCCTCCCCCCTTAGATCTCCCCAACAAGTGGTGTCAGAGCAAATAAGGTTATTGCCATATTGTAACCTAGGTTTTCCCTTGTACCCCTAGTATATATTGGGGTTCATGTTCTCCCTATTATGTATCCCAGAATATACCAGAGTGGTGAGATAGAGAGAAACACAACCTGTGTAATTGTAATCCTCATACTACTAGTGCATCGATTCCGTGGTTTTTTTCCCGCTTTGGGTTTTTTCCACGTTAAACCTACGGTGTAAAATTTCTTATTTCTTTTTCGCTCTTATCTTTCATTGTTTGTGGTTGTTTGAGTGCTCTTCGATCCTAACAACTGGTATCAGAGACTGCTGGGTTGGTAAAAGAGAATTCGCTTTCAAACAATGGCAGGAGATAAGTATGAAATCGAGAAATTTGATGGATTTGACTTCACCTACTGGAAGTTGCAGATTGAGGATCTACTGTACTCAAAGTCGCTGCATGTTCCACTGTTGGAGACGAAGCCAGAAAAAATGGAGCAGGTCGCGTACAATCTGCTGGATCGACAGGCAATATCCTTGATCAGGATGTCATTGGCTTGGAACGTCAGGTTTAACATCATGTAGAAAAATACAACGAAGGAATTATTGAAGGCACTAGAGGAGATGTATGAGAAGCCCAGCGCAGCAAATCAGGTATATTTGTTCCGTAAATTAACCAGCTGTATGATGGCTGAGGATGGCGATGTGGTTGATCATATTAATGAGGTTACTAAAATTTCATCACCACTTGCTTCAGTAAAGATGATTTTTGCTGAGAATGTTAAAGCTTGCATATTGTTGTCTTCTATGCCTGATTCTTGGGAAACACTTGTAACTGTTGTTAGTAGTGCTAAGAGTACTGACGAGATGAAATTGGATGAGGCCAAGTCTGTACTGCTTAATGAGGGCCTTCATAGGAGGAATTCTAGTGGTGAATCTTTGGGAATTGCATTAAGTGTCAGGGGTAGGAAGGACAATAGGAGTTCGAATGATTCCAGGGGATAGTCGAATTCCAGGGGAGGCTAACCTAGGGACATGAGCAATGTTGTGTGTTATGGTTGTGGGGATAAAGGACATTTTAAGAGGGATTGCCCTAAACCTAGGAAGGGGAAGGGTAACGATGACCGGGACTTTATCAACTCTGCGGAAGAACTTTGTGAAACCCTAATTTTGAGTGTTCCAATCTTGAAGAGTCATGGATAGTTGACTCTGGTGCATCTTTTCATGTTTCCTCCGATAGGGAGTTATTTCATAATTTTAGGAGTGGGAATTTTGGCAAGGTGTATCTTGCTAATGACAAGTGTTATGAGATAACAGGTAGAGGAGACGTGACAATTAAGATTGCTAATGGTGGTTTTTGGAAGTTGGAGGATGTGACGTATATTCCTAGAATTAAGAGGAATTTAATTTCAATGAATCAAGTCGATGAGATGGGCTACACTACAGGCTTTGGGAATAGGATGTGGAAGATCGTGAAGGGTGCTATGGTAGTAGTGAAGGGATTGAGGTCCGATACTTTGTACTCCACTAGGGATAGCACTAACATGATTTCCAATGCTTCTTGTTCTAGCTTATGGCATTGGAGGAATGGGAAGAGGGTCAGTTTCGCCAAAATTGACGGGGAACTTGAGGAGGCATAGAGTGACTCAGGTGACAAGAAGCCAGTGGGAGCTCAGGCGGTCAAGGTTCCTGTTAGTCTTGGTGTGCCTAGGAGGGAAATAGAGGAACCACAGGAAGCTCCACATGTTGTAGATCAGGTTGTTGAAGGACCTAAATCACAGGAGTTAGGTGAAAGCTCCAATGATGATGAGAACACTCCACCACCCACTGTGAGAAGATCCATGAGGGCTACCAGAGATGCTGGTGAGCCAGAGTCCTATTCGAAGGCTGTGCAGGCGGAGGCTCGGTTCAAGTGGGAGCACGCAATGGTCGATGAAATTGTGGCACTTGGGGAAAACAGAACCTGGAAGCCGGTTAGATCGTCCGCAGGGAAGAAAGCCTTGAAGAAGTGGGTCTACAGGATCAAGGATAAGCCAGTGGATGTTGGGAAATTGAGGCCCTGTACGGTCTCAGGAGGCCTCTCAGACTAAGAGATCGGTCGATGCACTAAGGGAACTTGTGGAGAAAGTTGAGGATGGTTGAGATTTGGTCTCCAAGTGGGAGATTGTTGGGTATGGAGAACAAATAAGGAAAAGAAGAAGGAAGTAGAAAAGGAGGATTTTATGCTTTCCTTTTTGCGGATGTTTCCTTTGCACGGTTGTTTCCTTTTCTACGCGTGTTTCCTTTTTTGCTGGAGATTTCCATATTTTAGGTTACTATCATATTGTAACCTAGGTTTTCCCTTGTACCCCTAGTATATGTTGGGGTTTAGGTTCTCCCTATTATGTATCCCAGAATATCCCAGAGTGGTGAGATAGAGAGAAACACAACCTGTGTAACTGTAATCCTCATACTACTAGTGCATCGATTCCGTGGTTTTTTTTTTCCCGCTTTGGGTTTTTTCCACGTTAAACCTCTGGTGTCAAATTTCTTATTTCTTTTCCGCTCTTATCTTTCATTGTTTGTGGTTGCTTGAGTGCTCTTCGATCCTAACAGATACAGGTGGTAAAAGGGTCGGAAGCCTCCTATCCTAGGCATGTCTTGTTGAGCTGCATGATTATTAGATGAGGAAATTCACTTTTAGAGTCTATTGATCACTTTGAATTCACTCCTCTTACCTAATCTATTGGGTGAGTGTTCAGGTTAGCTTCTCTCCTCTTAATTTTCACTTATTTACCTCTCCTTTTACCAAACTTGTTAGATGAGTGTTCAAGTTGGCCTCTAATTATTATTTTTTTGGGATTTGTCTCTCCTTTTTCCTAACTTCGCTTTGGTGGTGAAGTTAGCCTCTCTTCTCTCCATTAACCTTGGACTCGTGGTTGGACAAAAAAAAAAGTATAGAGAAGGCGTGATCAAGATATGAGATGGAACGGAAAATGTGAGAAGATGGATGTGTCAGACTTGGATGGTCACATGGGTGAGTGAGCTCTTCAATTCAAATCAGGAATGCAAGCATAAGATTCTTTCCTTAACAGTATAGAAACAAATAAGTGGTCGGGGAAAACAAGAGTCATAATCGAAAAAGGTTTCATCTTTTTTGAATGTAACTAAGATGAATACATTAAAATCTACTTGAGATAAATCTCAACTGACTTTGAAAATGCAGACAATTCCTATGAAAAGAAAAGATGCGACATTAAGAAAATTAATGGCGTTTATGTGCTACTTTTGGCAGTGGCAATTCCCCCGGTTGGAACATGTCTTCAAGTTTGGTTTTGAAGTTGAAGCAATTCTCGGTATCATGCCCTCTAGAGCGACGATAGTTGCAAAACTTTTCGTCTTCCCAATACTTCCCCTTAATCATGGGTTCGGGTTTTACCAGGGGAAGTTGTATCTTACCCTTCTTGAGGAGGCGTTCTAGTGCTTTAGTGGTAAGTATCATCGATAGGCGTGAATGACATGTATTGATGCACGACCTAGATCTCAGCAGTTTTATTTAGTGTGGAAGAGCCAGTAGGTCCCTTGTGAGTCGTGGTGTTTCTCCACCATAGAGATGTCACTGTATTTTCTATTTTTGCTTTTTTTGCTTCTACCATTAGCTCTAGCTTCTTCAATGATGCATAATCAGGAACAATTTGACAATCCATGTAATTAGCAAAGTTTGGTTTCAGTCCTTGTATGAATACTTGGGTTTGATAGTCCAAGGCCACCTTGTCAATCATAAGAGTCTTTTGTGTGCTCCAACGGTTAAAATAACTCATGAATGACTCTCCTTCACCTTGCTTGATTGCTGCTATGTCACTCATGGTTATGTCAGCGTCCTGACTGGCCGCGTATTGTTGGATGAAGGCCTTGTAGGTGGCTTCCCAATTTTCTTGGACATCTACCGCTAAGGTATAGTACCACTTTAAGACTTCGTTGGTCAGGGTCCAAGGAAAGACATGGGCATAAAGACTAGGATCCACTTCCTTTAAGACCATCATGTGCGCAAAGCTACGAACATGATGAGTGGGGTTCTCCATGACCTTAAATTTCTTTCCAAGTAAGGAAAATTTATCGGGGAGTCTAGCTCGTAGTGCATTCGGCATGCTAATGTCTAGGAAATGATCCCTAAATATAGGAATCTATCTAAGCACATTATGCAGATTGTCAACTCTGTTGTCTAGGAATGGCATGAATTGCTCATCCCGAGGCTCAAACCTTATGGTGCGGTCGCTTCTAGCATCGTCATCTCAGTCATCCTCCTCGATGTGAAGCCTTTCGTTGATGTGTTAGATGGCTTGGATGAGACCCTCAGTTCGACGGTCTTGCTGGTTAACCCCGATATTGATTAACCCACTGACCTCCTTTAATAGTTCAGAAAGGTGCCTAGCGGTGACAGGTTGGTCACATCGTTCTTGCTCGTGGTTGTTAATTTCAGCCATGAAATTCGATGGAATGGACACACTTTCTGTCAATAAGATTCGGAAGGAAGTATTGGAATTAGTGTCAGTGGTGACGAATGGGTTTTCGCTTGGTGGCGTTGACGGGATTGGTGAAAAGCTTGATTATCTCTGAGACTCGACTCTTGCCCAATATTTGACTCTTGACTCTTTGGGTCCTATTTTTCCTGTGTAGAAACCATAAACCTCAAAAATTGACCTTGATATTGACCTACCCGATGCATGTTATGACCTAGTTGACCTATATGAGACAACCTATTGCAAACAATGTCTACATGCTATTTTTTTTTTTTTGGATGAACTCACCCACTTTTGCGCTTGCATGCAAACTCCTATTCTAAGATGATGTATGTACAATAAAGGAGGGAGGTATCCATCAAGTTATTATAAAATCTAATCAAAATTAGTACATTTTGAGGTTTAATGGACTCAGGTTTAAGTAAAAACCGGATGGAGACCTTAGGGGTTAAATATTACTCAGGGTTAAATAAAGTCAAACTTGAATCATAGACTTAGCCAAACTTCTTTGACTTGGGCCTAAGAGAAACCTTTTGGGCCTACTGTAATCTTGTTTTACTATTAGTCAAACTAAAGTAATATTTGAGGGAAATGCAAGTGTTGGACCGACTTAATTTATAACAAAATGTACAATTAGTAGTAGCACATAATTGGCACATTATTATTTTTTTTTTAAAAAAAAAAGGATTATTGGACAACGATAATATGAACTTTAGGGGTATTGGCCGATAATAATACCAACAATTTTGTTGGACATTAGTAGTATCAACTATGAGCCTATTTTCCAATAATAGTACATCACCTAGTTGGTAGGTTTTTTACTTACTGAAAGATGTCGTGTCGTCTAATTGTGTGAGCTAGATACTATAGCAAGTTGAGAAAACGTTAGTTGCCACATTTTTTTGTCAACTAAGTAACATTAACCCACTTAGCTAAACAATAATGTAAAAATAAAACTTTAATTATTTTTTAGATAAATTGGGCAACACTGCTTAATTGGCAAGAAAAAGTGACAACCAACCTTTTTCTCACTTGCTCCAGCCTCCAACTCAAAAAATTATGCCACATAATCTTTTCGTCAAGTTAAACACCTACCAACTCGGTGTCATACTATTGGCGAAAAATAGAATTATAGTTGGTACTGCTGGTGTCCTATAAAATTGTTGGTATTATTATTATCCAATACCCTCAAAGTTCGTATTATCGTTATCCAATAATCCTTTTTAAAAAAAGGAAATTATGCACATAGCATACAAATGAGGGATGCACTTAATCTAAGGGTCTACATTCAAGGTTTAGTTTCAGGTCCTTAAAGGACTAGCATACTCATGTAAAGAGGTCCGGGTTCCGTTCTCCACGCTTATGATCTCTGCCAAGCGAGCTACCACATCCACCTCGAGCCTTAAACTACAATTCCCGGTCACTTTCGGAGTTGCGAGGCTAGTCTCGGCCATCTAATGGATGGGCCCCGGGACCTTCTAGGTGGGTTCGTTTGATGCACCAACCCTAGAGGCCTCAGGACCAGATCGGGTCGTCCCGAGAATGGAGAATAGGAGGTATCGGGGTTCGGGTGTAGTCCCGAGAGCAATAAAGTTCAAGAACCACGGCAAGCATGGAAGCATCGGGAACAGATGGTCGTCGCACCCTGAGTCAACTGTCGTCGCGCACGTAACATCTGTCTGGCCGACGTGCAGTCACGCACCCAGCGTATCGTCGCACCCGAGTCGTCTCTGTCGCACCCGCGACCCTGTTCTGGTCGGATCGTCACGCCCGTGACACCTGTTGTAGCGGCTGCAACATACCACAGCAGACCCAGACGTGCTTTGGGGCAGAAGGCTGTCGCCCCCGCGACACGCCTCGGCAGGCGACAGATCGCTGCGGACAGAAGGTCGTCGTCGCGGGCGCGACCGCCAACGTCGCGCCCACGACCCATCTGCGACACACGCGTGCTATTTCGTTTTTTGCTGAGTTTAGGGCTTAATTTTCTGTTTAGTATAAATACCTTGTTTTCACTCTTCCCAAGACAGCTGATGTTATTATGAAATGAAATGAATGAGTGCTCTCTAAGCCTCTTCCCTAAAAATTTTGTTTACTTTATCCAAGTATTATTTGGTGGTGTTCAAGTCATTTCTTTAATGGTTGATGGTGGGTAACTCCTAATTAATCACGGTGAAATGTTAGACTAAGGTGGTGGACATTCCTTGCCAAGGTCTTCTATTATGTCCATTGTTATTCAAGCTCTTCCTATTGATTTTCTTCGTTACTCAAGCAATCAATCTCCCTCCACGCAATCCGTAACACTCCATTTTGGTATCAGAGCTTTGGTTTTCATTTAGCTTGAGTTGTTCTTCATTGTTCTTGGTAGTATTTCTCTAGTATTGGGTTTTGTTGGATTTCTTGCATTTATTGGTGTTCCCTAACCCCTGTGCTATCTAAGAGTATTGGAGTACATTGTATTGTGTTTGCATCTGGTGTTTTTGAAGCATTTTGGAGCTTTGAGGAGGAGTTGGAAAATTGTGCCCGCAAGGTGTTCGATGAAATGTCTAAGTGAAAAAAACACAAAGAACCCTTAGTCAAACACAAGCCAACTACAAGAAAACCCCCAAACTCCACAAAATATCCCAAACACATACCGTCCTTTACCCTTCCCTCGATATGGATGGACAAGTTAATTCCGATCGAGAGGAACCAAGCCATCGGAGAAGCCCTCGAGCTTTGGAGGTCGAGCACCGAGTTGTCACCATAGATGATCGAGTCACTTCCATTGAGAATCATAATGTCAGTATCGAGCGGGCTCTTTGGGAACTTGCAGCTCAAGTAAACAACATGTCGACGCAACTACAAGGTCGCCTCCAAAATGAACGTCGGAGGCGTGCACCAAGCCTTATCTGTCCTCCTCCCAACTTTGAGTCGAGTGACGATGCTAGAGGCTACCCTCGACGTCGACTTTTCGGGAAGTGCATGATAGGTCCCCTCGTGACGATTTCCAAGATGTCAAGATCAACATCCCTGAATTCAATGGTTCCAAAGCCGCTTCGCTTTGGTTTGAGAATATGAAGGCACAACGGGTTCAAGAAGGTCGGGCAAGGATTTCTGTTCGGTTGCATATTTTTGGGTTTTTGAGAAGTAAGGGTTGTCGAATCCACAGGGATGGGTCTTAGGCTTGACAAGGGAATTGATTTGCGTAAGGGGTTTTCAATTGCGGAAAGCGGTAAATTATGTAAAGAAAGCGATTAAACTAATCTAGACATGGATTCAAAATAACAATCAAAACTAAGAAAGCATGAAAGAATAAAGCAATTAGAAAGCTATAAATGACAAAACTAGAATGAACAATGAAATTGGGAACAAGAAATTATACCTCCAAAGCACTAAATATTAACTCTAATCTTTAACCTTCACTTGGATTTTCCCCCGAACAAACAAGAAAATTGTGAATTGGATTACTAAGAATCCGCAAATCCTCACTTGAGAGTAGAATTTGTTACCCTTAGCCCTCCTCCTCACTAAAAGTTGGATTGGTGGTAGCTAGCACTAGAAAGCTTGAATCAAAGCATCAATGGAAACTAGAGAGAGAGAGTGAGAGAGAGAGAGAGAGAGAGAGAGAGAGAGAGAACAAAAGCTTTGTAAATTGCTTCAATGGGAATTGCTTGGAAAGAAAGAGTTGAATATAAATTGCAAGAGAAATGAAAGAAAACTTGAAGAACAATTAAAGACTTGAGGAAAGATTAAAGCAAGATAAGAAAAGCAATAAATCCTAATTCTACTCTAATCCTACTCCTAACTAAGATGATTATAGTGCTGAATTACATGGGGTATTTATAGATTGGAAAGAAAATATCCCAAAACCCTAAAATTAACTCCACCAGACACGCGCAATCTTCCGCAGCTTTCGACAGGTCGCGGGCGCGACCCCATTCTGCCGACTTCCATCCGTCCCTCGTTCACAGTTGACGTGGGCGTTACATGATCGGTAGCGGGCGTTACATGATCGATAGCGGGCGCTACACCACACTGTCGCGGGTGCGACACATCTGGTGACGGGCGCGAGGTTCTTCTGTCCACAGGAAATGTTCTCCTTTCCGTGGCACGTCGCGGGTGCGACCGGACGTGACTCAGGTGCTACGTTGTTCTGTCTCCTTCCCTTGCCGATGTCTTGACGCGGCATAAGCTTGTCGCGGGTGTTACGGACTGTGATTCGGGTGCGACCTGCTTCTGCCTCTTTCCCCTGTTTTGCGTCAATAATGTAGATGGAGTTCCCGGGTTGGTCTCGCCTCGGTTCTCGGCTCAGGTTAGATCGGGTCGGCTCGGGAAATCACCCGGGATTCCCTAAAAAGCCTCAATTAAGCCCAATTTCCTTCTAACTCTTTATTTTGCTACAAAACATGAAATCATCATATCTAATATATAATCACGGAGCTAGAACAAGCAAAAATACCCTAAAAATGATAAGAATTCGGTTCGGAACGAGACCGAATAATACTCTAACATAAGGGTTTGCTCGCCCGAGCAAACTAAAAACAAAGATAAAGAAAGGGAACAAGAAACTAATTACCCTAACTCACTTTCGCAGGAATCACGGATGCATTTAGCACATGCATCAAGCCTTTTAAACCCCTTGGCAGCCTAAGTGGAAGAGGAAGGTCTCATGAGGATTTCTAGAAGCTATACCCACAAAAGCCACAGAAAAGGAGAGAGGGAAAGTGGAAAAACAAAACAAGTTTTGAAAAGAAAAGAAAAGAAAAACTGTTTGTTTTAGGAATCATGCAATCTCCACCAAGAAAACAATATTAATCAACTAAAAGGAACCATTATGAGCACATCAAATCACCTAACTCAAGATATTGCCAATCTTTAAGGTTTTCGATTCCCAAACATCTCCTACAAAACAAAATCCTATGTGCTCAAGTGCAAGTGTTATTCAACTCCATTCTGATTGATCTAAAGCAAACCACAATCCAAGCTTGTTTCAAAGCAAAAATTATTTAAGTGTCGTCCTCCCTCGCTTGTGTCGCCCTTGGCTTGGTGAGGGCCGCAAGAGACGCAAGGAAAGACTTCACATTTATTGCATTTCTCTTTGGTGTTGTTTAGAATTTATGGCCCAACATTTTCAACTTAACTCAACGAGATTTGGTGTTAGTTTTTTCGGGAATTGTACGGCCCATAACAGGGTTTACCCTCCCAACACGAGCTACTCCATACGCAAACGAAGTGCTTAAGGGGTAAGAGCACCGCGCCTCTCATACCAATCCCGTGTAGGTATACTAACTTAACATTTACTTTCAAGGTTAATGCCGGGTTTTTCAGGATTCGGAACGGCCCATAACGGGGTCTACCCTCCCAACACGAGCTACTCCATACGCAAACGAAGAGCTTAAGGGACGAGAGTGCTGCCCACTCACATCGACTCGTGTAGGTTTAGCCGACAATAACCAATTAATTCAATTTAATTAGATTTCACTTTTTCAACAAGCTCGGAAGTGGTCTACTAAAGTCTCACAGTTTCAAGAAGAACGTGAAAGAAACAAGGATCTTATTAAGCATTTAATGAAGGGAATCTACATAAATAAGTCATGACAATATTTGAACTAAGGACGATAATGCTCAAACGGGTTGCTTTCAAGGAGATTAAGAAAGTTTTCTAAACATTGACTACACTTATCCTAAAAACAAAGCAAAAACTTAAGAAAAACGAAAACTTTAAAAGGTTTTTCACTCCCTTTTTTTCTCCTTTTTCACACAAAACTTTTTCAAATTTTAGCAAAAACTACGAAAAGCATAATCAAAATACTAGATGATCTACCCATGAACATGAAAAATATCACCCCCCCCACTCCCACACAAAACATCACAATGTCCCCATTGTGAGAAGGGTTGTCGCAAGTAAGGTAGAGAACCTAAGAAAAGCATATATACAAAGCACTTATCACGAGCCCACACGGCTCCAACAACAAGATAATCCCAACATTCACACACAAGGGGTTCGCCACCAAAAAGGAGAAGAGAAATCAAGCATGCAACATGGATCAAGAATATAATACACTCAAAGAGAGTGCGGAAAGAGGTTACCTCGAAATCTTCAATTAAAGACAACTCGATCCGTGATCCAAAAGCACCAAGCATAAGGTTACGATATACAATTTAAACTACCTAAATGCTTAGAACTTGGCATGCAAAATTAAAAGAAAAATAAGAATATATACAAGACACTACTAACTAAAGAACTAAAGAAAAACCAAAATATTTACAATATGAAACTCACTCTTTTTTTTTTCTTTTAGACTCAAAAGTCGGAATGCATACTACCCCCCTCCCCACTTCCAAACAAAGAGGTTGCAATGTCCTCAATAGAAACAGAAGTAAGGTAAGCAAACACTCCAAAAAGGGAAGAAAAAGAAACACACAAAAAGGAAACAAAAGAAGAAAAGAAAGAGTACTCACTAATTGTACAAGAAAGGTGAGGAAGGATATTACCTAGGAGGCTTCTTATCAATAGACCCACTCCTTCTCACCTCAAGATATCGGGCACCAAGTCAGAACCATTCAACGTCCGGAGTAACAAGTCATGCATTCTTGCATGCATCTCAAAATGGTGTAGATAGGAGCACACTCTCAAAATTACATCAACAAACATTAGTGCTCTTAACAGTTTATCAAATGCCTTAGAAAAGTCATAGAAAGGAGGGACTACAGGAGTGTACAAGACTTTCCTAGGCATGATGATGAGGGCATATATTGACTTAGTTTTTGAAGCATTTTGATAGTGAAATTTGGGGAATAATATGCTTAATTGATCTTTTATGTCTTTATTTCACTATCTTAAATGAGTTCTGTGTGTTTTGTTCAATTTGTGCAGATTAATGATATGAACTCCAAAGTTCACATTTATTCCTTGGTTCCTCATTGAAAGAGCTTTCCGATGATATATTATAAGCTCAATTCTGAGTTGAGATGAAAGAGTTATGAGTAAAATAGCAAAAAGTGTGTGAAAACTGATATATGTTCATTTTTTTGGCCACCATATTTTCCACAAGTATGCTATGACTTTGAAGTTTATACCAATGAAAAGTAGACTCCTAGAACTTTTCGAAAAGTCAAGAACCAAGTCAATCAGACGTCGGACGAAGGAGATATGGCCGAAACAAGATGACCCAGAAAATTCCAGAACCAACATTGGAGAGGATCGTGACCTAGGGTCTAAATAAGCATGTGGATGATGGAAATCCACCCATAGAACTCATAAACACAATAAACCAATTTTTTTGGGGTTTTTGGATTAAGGGAGAAAAAACATGAAATTAAAACATATGAACAATTTTAGAGAGAGAAATCTCACCAAATTGAACTAAGATGTTCAATCTCTAGCACAAGGATCACCCACAAGCAAGAGTCTTGAATCACCCAAGAAATCTCACTAAGAGTGGAGGTAGAACACCCACTCACAAGGAAGAGAAATCACCAAGCAATTTCCACCCAAAGGATTAGCTTCATTGATTAGGGTTTGAAAACTCACAATTACAACACTCTCCAATTGAGAGGATTTTTCTTGAGTCTAGCTCCTAATCATTCATCAACATATGTTGGAAATAAGCTAAGGGGGTATATATAGGAAAATGGGAAAAAATAACAAAACTCAGCAGAAAAAACGAAACAGCACGCGCATATCGCAGGTCTGACTCGGGCGTGAAAGTGGGTGACTCGGGCGCGACGGTCTACTGGCCCGGCAACTCCAATGCGCCATCGTCAGTCATCGTGGGCGCCCTGAACGATGACTCGGGCGAGTCACAAGATGACTCGGGCGTGACTGTCTTCTGGGCAGCTTTTCCCTGTCGAATTCAAACGCGCATAACATCTTCATCCGGACTCTATTTTAGGCCCATAAAATATCAATGAAAAGCTCTCGGTGTGTGCTTTAAGCTCCCAAAATTTAAAGTTCATTGGAAATTGTACTGAAGGAGTTATGATCGAAAGCGTGAAGGCACGCGCATTTCTAGCCTTTGAACGCCTTCACCGCCTTGTATTTATTCTTGCCGGTGTTTCGAAGCCCTTTAGAAGGCTTGGGAATGGTCTGATAGAGATGAACCAAAAGTGAACCGATCCCCATACATTTCATACTCCCTTTCTTCGAAAAGAGTTGCCCTCAACTCTTGGGGATTCAAAATTAACCACATACCCGTGCAAACCCTAAAGTATGTACTTCAACAGTCGAAGTAGAATGACGTTCATCAACCCGTCCTTCTCAAAAGTATAACAATTCTGGCGGAAAGGAGGGTCTAAGTAAACATCATGAAGGACCCGAACACGTCTAGCACCCATCAACTTGTTGAAAGCAACAAGGAATTCGTCACATGAGAGTTCGGGGTCAAGGCTAATGGAAACAACCTTTTCCTCGTTCAATCTCGATGTGGAAATATTGGAGCTCGGGGGATCGATTAAGGATGTGTCCTCATGCAACTCAACTCCATGGCGAGGCTCGGGAGCGTTTGAGCACGACTCAACACCAGCGAACTCTATACGAAGCTCAGTAGAAGTTGTGGGCAAGGGTGAGGGACAAGGGAGGGAGGTTGGAAATTTTTGTGGAGCTAAGGTTCGCTCAACCTCACTAAGGTCGCTTTTTCGCAAAAGTAAAGCCCGATGTGGCTTTCCTTTGCTCGAAGCATTTTCATCTCGTGTTTCACTCTTTTGGAGGTTTCTCTTCTCACTTCCCACCCCGGCTTGTGGTATATCGGCTTCAAAAGGGGGTAAAGGAATGAATTTGATTTTCTTTTCTCCCATTGAGAAGGTGTAGGTGTTCTTCCGGCCGTCGTGGATAGCATGCCGATCAAATTGCCAAGGTCTACCAAGTAGTAAATGACAAGCATCCATGGGGACAACATCACAAAGAACATTATCCTCATAAGACCAAGCGGAGAAAGAAACCAAGACTTGTTGGGTTACCTCGAAGCCGCCGCCATCTTTTAGCCCTTGCAAGCTATACGGTTAAGGATGAGCCGAGACCGGCAATTGGAGTTTCTCAACCATGTAGGTAGAGGCCAAGTTGGTGCAACTCCCACCGTCGATGATGACCTTAGCTGCCTTCTCGCCGATGGTGAACTGAGTTCAGAAGATATTCTCCCATTCAGAGTTATCCCGGGAATCCTTGGTCAAGATAAAGGATCACCTAGAAGTCGAACTCTCCCCTTCTTGCGCGCGAACCTCAACACTAGTCTTTGGAGCCTCCGATGTGGCTACCTCACTTGCTTTGGAACTCTCAACCATCTTCGTGGGGCATTGGGCTTGGTAGTGACCATAAACCCGACACGTGAAGCATTTTCTACCCCTGAGCTTCCAGAGATATTCCGCACTTTCCTTATGAACTCGGGAAGATGGTTTGGGTGGCTTGGAAGTTCGACTTCCCTTGGATGAAGTCTTACTCCAAGAGTGAGCACTTCCCTTCCTAGAAGGCCATGAAGTAACCTTCTCCTCCATTCTCCTAACTTGAGAACCACCATGACGATAATCATCAAAATACCTCGAATAACCACTATGGCGAGTTCTAGGAGACCGAGTTGAAATGTCACGATCCCTTTTCAATGACTCTAGTTGTGTGGGGGTCGTAGTGCGGAGTAAGTCACCCATTTGTCGTTGCACTTCTAGAACCTTCTATTTGATTCGTTGAAGAGTCTCCTCGAAGGTTGGTTTGGGTTTGGGTTTAGGGAAAAGAGGGATATCATGTTTGTCTGAAGCATAGTACTTGGAGGCCATTTGTGGAGCTTGGTTTTCTTGTGGGGTGTATAATTTGAGCAGTTGGAGGTTTGGGTTCTTTGTAGTTAAGAAATTTTGAGGGGGTTTGTGCGAGGTTACTTTTGTGGGGAAAATAGGGTGAAACCGGTAAGAGGAATACACCAAGAAGAACACACCCGGATGGGCACACAACCACCACCAACAATATCCACCAACAAAACAACCATTAACACAACCACCAACTCAAGAAAATCCAATCAATCACTTAATCGAACACCTTCCGTGCACTTTTTCCAACTTCATCTCATTTGGACATTTCATCGAACACCTTCCGTGCACTATTTTCCAACTTCACCTCAAAGCTCCCATATGCATCAAAATCAAAAAACACAACACAATACAAGATTCTCCAACACACTTGGAGGCACAAGGGATGGGGAACACCAATATTTGCATATAACACACCAAGAACACCAAAAATCACCACCAAACAACAACAAGAATAATTCCGGACACAAACAAGAAATCCCCAACAAACTATGAGTTCTATGCCTAGCTCCGATACCAAATGGAGAGGATCGTGACTTAGGGTCTAAATAAGCATGTGGATGATGGAAATCCACCCATAGAACTCATAAACACAACAAACCAATTTTTTTGGGGTTTTTGGATTAAGGGAGAAAAAACATGAAATTAAAACATATGAACAATTTTAGAGAGAGAAATCTCACCAAATTGAACTAAGATGTTCAATCTCTAGCACAAGGATCACCCACAAGCAAGAGTCTTGAATCACCCAAGAAATCTCACTAAGAGTGGAGGTAGAACACCCACTCACAAGGAAGAGAAATCACCAAGCAATTTCCACCCAAAGGATTAGCTTCATTGATTAGGGTTTGAAAACCCACAATTACAACACTCTCCAATTGAGAGGATTTTTCTTGAGTCTAGCTCCTAATCATTCATCAACATAATCTATGTTGGAAATAAGCTAAGGGGGTATATATAGGAAAATGGGAAAAAATAACAAAACTCAGCAGAAAAAACGAAACAGCACGCGTATGTCGGAGGTCTAACTCGGGCGTGAAAGTGGGTGACTCGGGCGAGACAGTCTACTGGCCCGGCAACTCCAACACGCCATTGTCAGTCGTCGTGGGCGTCCAGAACGATGACTCGGGCGAGTCACAAGATGACTCGGGCGTGACTGTCTTTTGGGCAGCTTTTCCCTGCCGAATTCAAACGCGCATAACATGTTCATGCGAACTCTGTTTTAGGCCCGTAAAATATCGATGGAAAGCTCTCGGTGTGTTTTTTAAGCTCCCAAAATTTAAAGTTCATTGGAGTTGTATTGAAGGAGTTATGATCGAAAGCGTGAAGGCACGCGCATTTCTAGCCTTTGAACGCCTTCACCGCCTTGTGTTTATTCTTGTCGGTGTTCCGAAGCCCTTAGAAGGCTCGGAAATGGTCCGACAGAGACGAACCAAAAGTGAACCGATCCCCATACGGTTCAAACATGACCCGTGTTGACACCAACACGGTCCGTGTTGGCCTCCAGAGAGTTCAATTTCTCCAAAAACCATCAACACGACCCGTGTTGGTTCCAACACGGTCCGTGTTGGATCCCACACGGTCCGTGTTGTCCCTGTTTATGACGATTTTGCCGTTGCAACTTCTCTTAATGGCTATATAATTGTAGATTCGGTTGTTTCATCTATATTCATCCATCACCATCCACCTTCATTCATTCACTCCCATTCACCATCCATCTCCATCTCTACCATCATCCATCCCTTCCTCCACAAATCCATCCATATTCATCCTTAGTTGAAGATTGAGATTTATTGGAGTTTGAAGATCGATTCTCAAGAAATCCATTGAAGTAGAGGAGCAAAAGTTCCAACCGACTACCATTCATGCGAGGAATGATTTCCATCTCGGTTTACTTCTCTTTCTTTTAGATTTCATGCATTCTAGAATTGATTTTGATATGTTTTGTGTTTTGAACATGAGTAGTGAGTAGTTTCTTTTAGTTTGCGGGATAATCCCTTTCAAGTTTCTCTTATGGATTGAGTATTGTTGGATTGAACAAGTTTGTTTATCTAGTTTGAATGCATTTTATTTATCCTTTGAATATGTATGTCATTGTTTTTTCTTGATCACCATTAGCATGGATTTAGATTGTTGAATGAAGTACCGAACGAAGAAATTCGATAATGAGAACCCTCAGGATTAAACTGATTATGAAGTGAACTAGACATAGAAGACTTTGTAATTAGGGGTCATTGGATAATTTGATCTTTAACTTAGATAAAATCGAAATAACCACGACAGTAGGTGATTGATTTTTCTAAGAAATCTGTTTCATTGCCAAAAGCTCGCTAAGAAAGAATTTATGCGATTATCGACCCTAAAATGTACCAAATTAGTGACATACATGTTCAATCCACTTGTTCAATTCATAGAGTTATTTAGGTTTTATCCCCTGAACGTCTTTTTATATTGATTAATCCAGAAAAGTTCGTGTGAATATTTGATTTATTTGACCTTTTAGTGATTAGGATTAGAATTAGTTATTCTCAATCTAAAACCCAACCGACTTAGCAATCAACTAGAGGGCTAGTTTGGTGTGTTGTTGAACAAGTCCATGTGGGAACGACCTTGATACATGCTACACCTACACCCGTGCACTTGCGGCGTAGCAAGTTTTTGGCGCCGTTGCCGGGGACTTTGTCCCTAGCCGCCACCGAACGAATATCCTTAGATTGACTAGATCATTTTCTTTTTGTTATTCTTAAAAAAAATGGCAATTATCTATTTTCCCCAATTTGAGCAGGAGTTATTTTGGCGCTATTTTGAGCGATTACTTGTTTGCCCTGTTCCATGTGGTATTATTCCTGGGAAATCAGATATTCTTGATATTATAGTGGATGGGGTGAATAGAGAGACCCGTACTCTACTAGAGTATTTTGGTTTTTATACTAAAACTGTTGATGAAGCTTGGAGTTTTCTTGAATGGCTTGCACGTGATACTCGTGATTTTGAAAATTCTTATTGTGCATCTGGGTACTCTTACCCTAATCTTTGTGCTTCTCATGCTAACTCCTATACTCGACCCCATTGTTTGCCTCCATGTGCTTTATGTTGTTCTTTTGACCATAATGATTCTACATGCCCTAGTTATGCTAGAATTGAGTTTTTATTGAGGGTAGTACTAGAGCAACAAGCTAAGACACTTGACTTGATGGGAGGGTTTGACCTATTGCATAATTCTGACCATAGTTTTAGTTCTTTCAATTTGAATGTTGGGTTATGTGATGATGGTGAGTCTACCGTCCCCAAAGAGGCTAGTCTAGAGGAAATATTTGACCCGTTTGAGGCATCTTTGCCATCCTATTCCCCTAAGTGCCTAGATAAACCCACTTTTGTCGAAAAGACCATATGTGCTCATGTTGATGTGGGCTTTGTGGCTAAGGTTAATTATTGTGATATGCTTGAGGGGAACAACAATATTCTTTATCTGACCATAGGTACATTAAGAGGGTACCATTCCTCTCTTGATCCATATTCATCCATCACCATCCACCTTCATTCATTCACTCCCATTCACCATCCATCTCCATCTCTACCATCATCCATCCCTTCCTCCACAAATCCATCCACATTCATCCTTAGTTGAAGATTGAGAGTTTATTGGAGTTCGAAGATCGATTCTCAAGAAATCCATTGAAGTGGAGGAGCAAAAGACCTCACCGACTACCATTCATGCGAGGAATGATTTCCATCTCGGTTTACTTCTCTTTCTTTTAGATTTCATGCTTTCTAGAATTGATTTTGATATGTTTTGTGTTTTGAATATGAGTAGTGAGTAGTTTCTTTTAGTTTGGGGGATAATCCCTTTCAAGTTTCTCTTATGGATTGAGTATTGTTGGATTGAACAAGTTTGTTTATCTAGTTTGAATGCATTTTATTTATCCTTTGAATATGTATGTCATTGCTTTTGCTTGATCACCATTAGCATGGATTTAGATTGTTGATTGAAGTACCGAACGGAGAAATTCGATAATGAGAACCCTTAGGATTAAACTGATTATGAAGTGAACTAGACATAGAAGACTTTGTAATTAGGGGTCATTGAATAATTTGATCTTTAACTTAGATAAAATCGAAATAACCACGACAGTAGGTGATTGATTTTTCTAAGAAATCGGTTTCATTGCCAAAAGCTCGCTACGGAAGAATTTATGCGATTATCGACCCTAAAATGTACCAAATTAGTGACATACATGTTCAATCCACTTGTTCGATTCATAGAGTTACTTAGGTTTTATCCCCTGAACGTCTTTTTATATTTGATTAATCCAGAAAAGTTCGTGTGAATATTTGATTTATTTGATCTTTTAGTGATTAGGATTAGAATTAGTTATTCTCAATCTAAAACCCGACCGATTTAGCAATCAACTAGAGGGCTAGTTTGGTGTGTTGTTGAACAAGTCCATGTGGGAACGACCTTGATACATGCTACACCTACACCCGTGCACATGATGAATTGAGACATGACAAATGAATCCTCCCATTGACTTGCAAACGGAAATTGGGTATGCAAATCAACGGGAGGGGGCAATACAACACATTCTTGAACATGCTCATGCAAAGACTTGGATGCAAACAATGATTCAAACTCAATCTCCATGCAATTTTCATCAAACATTGGTTCCAAATCATAACTTTCATCCAATTCATCATAATCATCAGTGAGTGATAAGGAAAAAAGCAGGGTTAGACCACATCATAACACTCCCAACATCACAAACAGTCACTTCTTCATCTTCATCAATATCAGACTCAACAGAAGAACTATCAACTTAAGAAGACAAAGGTGCATCATTCAAAACAACATCAAAAGTGAAAGTGGAAGGCTCAGGGTCATAACCCATCGTGAATGACTCATAAAGCATATCATCATCAAAAGCATCATTGTCACAAACCAAGTTCAAACAATTAGGATCAATTCCCAAAGAATTAAGCTCGTCATCACAAGATTTCACATCAACGGATTCGCAAGAACGGGTAGCTAATGCCTTACTAATGCAATTATCCTTAATGAAAGTGAACAATTCAGTATCAAGCACACATTCAATCACAAAGGATTCTATTTCACTCTCAACGAGATCATGCTCAATTACATCACAAGCATCATGACATTCAATAAATTCAACCTTTTCTTCACATAAAGGCATGGATAACGGTGTGATAATGGTTCATCATCAAGCATGTTTTCATCAAGTTCTACATCATCACACACAAGATAATCATATGTCTCATACTCACTAGGTGCAGCTAGAGCTAAGGAATTGCTAAGCCCGAGACATGCAAAATTAGGTCTATTATAGTAGTCATCATCCTCATCATAATTATACACAGAAGAATCAACACGCATTTCAGGACTAAAAGATGACGAATGATCTACTTCAAACTATTGAATTAACCATTTGTGACGAAAAAGTTTCTACCCCCAGTTTTAAACGCATGTACAACTTCTTGCAAGAACTCATTCATTTTCACACATTTCAGCTTGAAAATCATCCACTTCAGCACGAATATTATATATTTCAACTTGGACACAAGATTCGGAAGCATGATATGGAGATTCACAATGCACGCACAAAGGATGAGATTTAATAACATCACATTGGGGAGGATCATAAGAGTTCTCTACATAATCCCTACCATAAGATTGATCATCAAAATACAAGGGATAATCACATGATAGTTCAGCTTCGGTCCCAGAGGGTGGTGCATAATAAGAAGGTTGGAAGCTAGGACTAACATTTTGTTGCTCAAATTCATAAGAATCCCTAGACAACCACTCAAGTAATTCTCATGCTTTATCTTCTCCTAAATTGGAAAACCCGTAATAATCTAAGAGGTTTCGGGTCTCATAATTCACACCCTCATTCACAATTCCCAAAAGACCTAATGTATCATAAAAGATACCATACAATTCACATTGAGCACGATAATCATGTAATCTAGCAAAATATCTCTAAAATATTTCATGCTCAAATTGGGGAAATTGGGGACTAGCCATAACTCTCTTTTTTTTTTTCTTTTTTTTCGATATTCAATTTTTTTTTTTACTACATTTTTTTCTTGGAAAAATCTAGAAAGCAATAAACTATTTACACATAAACCAATGACCTAATCTACCAAATAACACAATCCCCGGCAACGGCGCCATTGTTCGGCTGCGTATTTTTGGGTTTTTGAGAAGTAAGGGTTGTCGAATCCACAGGGATGGGTGTTAGGCTTGACAAGGGCATTGGTTTGCGTAAGGAGTTTTCAATTGCGGAAAGCGGTAAATTATGTAAAGAAAGCAATAAAACTAATCTAGACATGGATTCAAAATAACAATCAACACTAAGAAAGCATGAAAGAAGAAAGCAATTAGAAAGCAATAAATGACAAAACTAGAATGAACAATGAAATTGGGAACAAGAAATTATACCCCCAAAGCACTAAATCTTCACTCTAATCTTCAACCTTCACTTGGATTTTCCCCCGAACAAACAAGAAAATTGTGAATTGGATTACTAAGAATCCCCAAATCCTCACTTGAGAGTAGAATTTGTGACCCTTAGCCCTCCTCCTCACTAAAAGTTGGATTGGTGGTAGCTAGCACTAGAAAGCTTGAATCAAAGCATCAATAGAAACCAGAGGGAGAAAGAGAGAGGGAGAGAGAGAGAGAGAGAGAGAGAGAGAGAGAGAGAGAGAGAGAGAGCAAAAGCTTTGTAAATTACTTTAATAGGAATTGCTTGGAAAGAAAGAGTTGAATACAAATTGCAAGAGAAATGAAAGAAAACTTGAAGAACAATTAAAGACTTGAAGAAAGATTAAAGCAAGATAAAGAAAAGCAATAAATCCTAATTCTACTCTAATCATACTCCTAACTAAGATGATTATAGTGCTGAATTACATGGGGTATTTATAGAAGGAAAGCAAATATCCCAAAACCCTAGAATTAACTCCACCAGACACGCGCAATTTTCCGCAGCTTCCGACAGGTCACGGGCGCGACCCCATTCTGCCGACTTCCATCTGTTCCTCGTTCACAGCTGTCGCGGGCGTTACATGATCGGCAGCGGGCGCTACACCACTCTGTCACGGGTGCGACACATCTGGTAACTGGCGCGAGGTTCTTCTGTCCACAGGAAATGTTCTCCTTTCCGTGGCACGTCGCGGGTGGGACCGGACGTGACTCGGGTGCTACGTTTTTCTGTCTCCTTCCCTTGCCGATGTCTTGACGCGGAAGAAGCTTGTTACGGGTGTTACGGACTGTGACTCGGGTGCGACCTGCTTCTGCCTCTTTCCCATGTTTTGCGCTAATAATGTAGATGGAGTTCCCGGGTTGGTCTCGCCTCAGTTCTCGGCTCGGATTAGCTCGGGTCGGGCCGGGAAATCACTCGGGATTTCCTAAAAAGTCTCAATTAAGCCCAATTTCCTTCTAACATTTTATTTTCCTTCTAACATGATGCGTTTCTTGAATGGATTGGATTCCTCGGTTGCCAAGAAAGTTGAGGTTCAACCTTACTACTCCATGGATGACTTGTGCAGCTTTGCTCTTCGAGTTGAGCGACGGAGGAAAGAAAAGGCTATTTCTAAACTGGTGTGGCGCGCCTACTTTCCACCGTCAAGCCGGCCCCCTCCTCAATTGGGCACTCCCAAATCTAATGAGACACCCAAGTTTCGTTCGACACCCCGTACCAACAAGGGGAAGGGACTTGTTGTGGCGTCTCCTACGGATCCTACTCGGCGAATGGAGGGAATAAAGTGTTTCAAATGTCATGGGTATGGACACTATCAGGCGGATTGTCAGAACCGACGGACCTTGACTCTCAAGGAGGTCCAGGATATTGATGAGGAACTACAAACCGCGCGGGATGAATTCGAAGTGGTGGTTGAGGATGCGGTTACTAGTGAAGAGGAGGATGCCGCCCCTGTGCCACACGTGCATGGTGGCGCACTTGTCTTGAGGCGAGTTTTGCACACTCATGAAAACCCTCTTGACAAGGCCCAACGGGAGACGATTTTTCAATCTCGGTGTTTCGTCGGGGGCAAGGTTTGCAACCTTATTATCGATGGAGGGAGCTGTACCAACGTTGCATCCACTTATATGGTTGACAAGTTTGGATTACCACTATTGTCTCATCCTCGTCCTTATTCACTCAAATGGCTCAACGACAGAGATGGCATTAAGGTAACCAATCAAGTCCTAGTGAATTTGTCTTTTGGTGCTAACTACGATGATTTTGTTGTTTGTGATGTTGTTCCCATGAGCGCATGTCATATTTTGTTAGGTCGACCGTGGCAATTTGACAAGCAAACTATTCATAATGGGTTGAAAAACGTCTATACATTCACCCACAAGGACAAGAGGGTTAAGCTTCTTCTATTAGCACCACATAAAATCATACCTTCTAAACCCGGGGTGGGAAGTGAGGAGCCTAAACACATGAGCGAAATACGAGTTGAGCGAGCCCTAAGCAAGGGGAAGGCCGTTTTTGCCTTACTCCTCTTAGAGGCAAACACAAGTGAGGTAATGACACCCAAGCACCCTCTTGTTGCTCCTCTCCTTGCCAAATTCCACGATGTGTTCCCCGAAGATCTTCCACCGGGTCTACCTCCTATTCGGGGCATTGAGCATCAAATCGACCTTATTCCCGGAGCTCCACTCCCCAACAAGGCGGCATATCGGTGCAACCCACAGGAGACCAAGGAGTTGCAACGGCAGGTGGACGAACTTGTTTCTCGAGGCTATGCTCGAGAGAGCATGAGCATTTGTTCCGTCCCAGCCCTCCTGGTTCCCAAGAAGGATGGTACCTTCCGGATGTGTGTCGACATTCGAGCCATCAACAACATTACCATCAAGTATCGGTATCCCATACCGAGGCTCGATGACATGCTCGATGAGTTACATGGCTCATGTATTTTCTCCAAGGTCGACCTTCGGAGTTGTTATCATCAGATTCGTATGAAGGAAGGTGATGAATGGAAGACGACATTCAAGACGAAAAGGGGATTATGTAAATGGCTCGTCATGCCATTCGGGCTCTCCAACGCCCCAAGCACATTCATGCGTCTTATGAACGAGGTGTTGAGACCATTTATCGGCAAATTTGTGGTGGTTTATTTTGATGATATTCTGGTGTATTCGAGAAGTGAAGGGGAGCATATTACACATTTGGAGTTAGTGTTCGAGGTTTTGCGGCAACAACGGCTTTTCGGCAAACTAGAGAAGTGCGAGTTTTGCACTCCCCAAGTCACCTTTCTTGGGTATATTGTTTTCGATCGGGGTATTTCTATGGATCCCTCGAAAGTGGAGGCCATTCGCTCTTGGCCCTCTCCCTCTACTATCACGGAGGTGAGGAGTTTCCACGGCCTTGCTTCGTTCTACCGACGGTTCATCAAGGGCTTTAGCACCCTTACCACCCCTATTACCGAGTGTATGAAAAAAGGTGCCTTTGAGTGGACCCGAGCAGCCCAAGGGGCTTTTGAGAAGCTTAAGGCTCGACTATGTGAGGCTCCGGTACTTGCTCTCCCGGACTTCGCACAAGTCTTCGAGGTGGATTGCGATGCTAGCGGGGTAGGCATTGGGGCCGTCTTAATGCAAAACAAACACCCAATTACTTATTTCAGTGAGAAGCTCAGCGGATCGAGGAGGAATTATTCTACTTATGATAAGGAATTTTACGCTCTCATGCGAGCACTCGATCATTGGTCACACTATTTGAGACCTAGCCAGTTTGTCCTTCATTCAAGTCACGAAGCTCTTAAATATTTGAACGCACAACACAAGCTTAGTTCTCGTCATGCCAAGTGGGTTGAGTTTCTTCAAAGTTTTAACTTTGTGGCAAAACACAAGAAGGGGAGTGTTAACGTGGTTGACGATGCGCTTTCTATGAGACATTCTCTTCTTTCAGTGGTTGAGGCGAGGGTCCTTGGATTCCAACATATGAGGGAGTTCTGCAAGGAGGATGAGGACTTCAAATCACACCTCGATGGTGGTGATGGACCCTATTTGCTTCAAGATGGATTTCTCTTCAAGGGTAACAAATTGTGTGTTCCCAAATGCCCGTTGAGGAAGCTACTAGTGCGGGAGGTACACGGGGGTGATCTTGCTGGTCATTTCGGCATCAATAAGACCATCGACATGTTGAAAGAGCACTTTTATTGGCCGAAGATGGGAGGCGACGTGCAGGATGTGGTTTCCAAGTGTGTTACTTGCCACCATGCCAAAAGTCAGTTCCACCAAAGGCTTTATACACCTCTTCCTGTTCCGAATGGCCCGTGGGAGGACTTGAGTATGGACTTTATTGTGGCTCTTCCCCGGACTGTGCGTGGTAAAGATGCAATACTCGTTGTCGTGGATCGCTTTTCCAAGATGGCGCATTTCATTGCTTGTGAAAAGACCGATGACGCCACTCACATCGCTATTCTCTTCTTCCGGGAGGTAGTGCACTTGCATGGTGTTCCGAGGACTATTGTACCGGATCGTGACACTAAGTTCATGGGTCATTTCTGGAGGTCTTTATGGAAGCTCTGGGGACGAAGCTTCTTTTTAGCACGTCGCATCATCCTCAAACGGATGGTTAAACTGAGGTAACAAACAAGACTCCCATTACATTGCTTCGGGGTCTTGTGAGTAGGAGTTTACGGGATTGGGATGCCAAGCTTTCTCACGCCGAATTTGCCTACAATCGGGCTCCTTAGTTTGCTACGGGACATTCGCCCTTCGAGACTTACTATGGATCAACCCTATTACTCCTATCGAGCTATTTCCTCTTCCATTAGAGTCGAAGGTTAGCTTTGAAGCAAGTGAGAAGGCCTCCGAGATCCAAAAGCTTCACCAACAAATTCGAGAGAAGATTAAGCGCACCAATGAACTTTATAAGGCCTGAGCCAACAAGCATCGCCATGGTATCACATTCAAACCTGTGGAAGTTTGGCTCCACTTGAGGAAGGAACGGTTCTCTTCCCAGAGGAGTAGTAACCTAATGCCACGAAACGAGGGACTGTTCAAGATCTTGGCCAAGATAAATGACAATGGCTACAAGCTTGATCTTCCGGGTGATATGGGTATCTCCTCTACTTTCAACATCGGGGATCTTTCGCCTTACATCGAGGATGTTGAACCCGACGCGGATTTGAGGGCAAATCCTCTTCAAGAAGGGGAGGATGAAGAGGTCCGGGTTCCGTTCTCCGCGCTTGTGATCTCCGCCAAGCGAGCCGCCACGTCCATCTCGAGCCTTGAACTACAATTCCCGGTCACTTCCGGAGTTATGAGGCTAGTCTCGGCCATCCAATGGATGGGCCCCGGGACCTTCTAGGCGGGTTTGTTTGATGCACCGACCCTGGAGGCCTCGGGACCGACCCAGACTGTCCCGAGAATGGAGAATGGGAGGTATCAGAGTTCGGGTGTAGTCCCGAGAGCAATAAAGTTTAAGAACCACGGCATTCATGGAAGCGTCGGAACAGACGGTCGTCGCACCCGTGTCAGTTGTCGTCGCGCCCGTGACATCCGTCTGGCCGACGTGCAGTCACGCACCCAGCGTACCGTCGCACCCGAGTCGTTTCTATCGCACCCACGACCCTGTTTTGGTCGGATCGTCGCGCCCGTGACACCTATTATAGCAGCTGCGAGCCCGCGACACACCACAGCAGACCCAGACGTGCTTTGGGGCAGAAGATTGTCGCACCCACGACACGCCTCAGCAGGCAACAGATCGCTGCGGACAGAAGGTCGTCGCGCCCGCGACCCGTTTGTGACACGCGCGTGCTGTTTCGTTTTTTGCTGAGTTTAGGGCTAAATTTTATGTTTAGTATAAATACCTTGTTTTCACTCTTCCCAAGACAGCTGATGTTATTATGAAATGAAATGAATGAGTGCTCCCCAAGCCTCTTCCCGAAAAATCTTGTTTACTTTATCCAAGTATTATTTGGTGGTGTTCAAGTCATTTTTTTAATGGTTGATGGTGGATTACTCCTAATTAATCATGGTGAAATGTTAGATTAAGGTGGTGGACATTCCTTGCCAAGGTCTTTTATTATCTCCATTGTTATTCAAGTTCTTCCTCTTGATTTTCTTCGTTACTCAAGCAATCAATCTCCCCCTCCACGCGATCGGTAACGCTCCATCATGTCTCTCACGCGCCACAAATTTTATGGAGTTCATAGTAGTGTGACCAGTGTGTTTCTCGCAAAATTAAAGGGATATGTGAATTTATAATCCCAAAAAATTTGGAGAACTTCATGAGTGGGAAAGTAGCTTACGATCTTCCTGAAATGTGGAGTTCATTCCTTTATGAAGTAGGAAGTAGACTTTCTCCGAGAGGGAAATTTGGGTTAAGATCCTAAACGGTGCCTTTGGATTCAATGGGATTCATCAAAGAAATCGTGATGTAACCCATATGCTTGATACCTAACTAAATAATAAAAATTAAAAGAATTAGTTTCTTATTTTTACTCAAAAATTTAAAAAATCAATTTTTCAAGTTTTACCCTCTTCCCCAGTGGAGTCATCATTTGTAGGACCCGGGAAAAACTCCATGGTGTCCGGCCTACATGGTGTATGACGAGTTGAATGAGGTGTCTTAGTCTTCTGAGGGTTTAAATAAATTTTATTATTTTGTTCAAGTGAATCAAAATAATAAAAATCAAAAGAGTCGTCAATTAATTTTTAATGAGAATTAATAAACTCAATTTAAACTCCATAAACCACGACCCATGAGATTCGGATCTAGGGGTAAGATTATGAATTCGAAAGTAGAAACTCTCGGATTTGCCCGTTTAAAAAACATACTTTACTAAATCGGTCAATTAAAGAAAAGAGGAGAAGAGGAAAATTAATTAGATTAATCAATATTATTTAACGCATACAAATGAAATGATTAAATGTAAAAATAAAATAAAACAAATAAATAAATGCAACTAATAAAATGAAATAAAAGAACATAAGCATAAATATTTACAAGTTAACATTTAATCAAATAGATTAGAGCATCAATATTATTTCTTTAAGTCAAAAATTACGTCATAACAAAATGAAAATAAAATAAGAAAAGTGATGCTAACCTCAAATGAATGCCAAGATTACGGAAGCAAGATGATGATGAGAAGAAGAAGGAGGATGAGAAGAAGAAGAAGGTAAAATCACCTAATGTCAATATTCCTAGGATGATTTTGAGGTGTGGAAAAAAAGTGAAAATGAGGTTGTATTTATAGTGGCGGATGAGAGAATATTGAGATGATAAAATAAAATAAAGGATGATTTTATTTGATTTGGAAAAGGAGGAAGAATGAAATAAGATAAAGAAGGATTTGATTGGGTTTTATTTGGAGATTTCAATATATGAAGAATAATTGCATTTCAAAAATCTTGACATTTAATCCTAAATTTAAAATAAAAATATAAAATTATCAAAATAAATTACATAATTACAAAGTTGAATTGAATGACAAAATTCAGCGTCTACATGGACCTAAGTCCCTTCACCATTATCATAGCACCCTTGACAATCTTCCATTTACCATTCCCAAACGCTGTAGTGTATCTCATGTCATCAAGTTGAGTAACATATATTAAATTTTTCTTAGGGGCGTTTGGTTGAGAAACTTTCCCGGGAAAGTTTCTCAATTTTTCCAAGTTGAAAAACTTACCCATGTTTGGTTGAAAACTTTCTCGGGAAAGTTTTGATGTGGGACCCATAATTTCCCTCACAAACCCATGAAAAAGTTTCCCAGGGGGGGCTAGGGAAAGTCTTTCCCGGGAAACAACCAAACGCACCATTAATGTTAGGGATGTAACTGACATCCTCCAACTTTCAAAGACTCCCATTAGCAGTCTTAACAGTTACATCTCCTCTTCCTGCTATCTCATAATATTGATTATCAGTTAGGGGTGAACAAAAATTTCGGGAATCCCGGTCCCGTCCGGCTCCCTATCCCAAAATCTCGTTCCTGGTGGGAGCGGGATCGGGAGTGGACTAAAAATGAAGAACCGGTCAACAACGGGACCGGGAGTAGGGCTTAATCTCATTTCCTGATCCCGGTTTACATATATATATATATATATATTATAAAGAGAGAATTATTGGATAATAACACACTGAACTTTAGAGGTATTGGACAATAATGCACTGAACTTTTTTCTTGGACTCTAATACACTGAGGGTATTGGACAATAATGCACTCAGGCCAATTCAGTTGGTGGTTGACGCGGTGGTTGTCCTTCTTTAAGGTGGCGTTTTTCTATTTTTTTTTTCCAAAAACAAATATATTAGTCATCCTGCTTATGTGTACTTTCTTACACGACAAAAAAATTTTCTGAAAAGATAGAAGAACGACACCTTAAAGTAGGACAGTCACCGCGTCAACCACCAGCTAATTGGTCTGAGTGCATTATTGTCCAATACCCTCAAAGTTTAGTGTATTAGAATCAAAAAAAAAGTTCAGTACATTATTGTCCAATACCCCTAAAGTTCAGTGTATTATCATCCAAATATGTATGTATGTATGTATATATATATATATATATATATATATATATATATACACTAAACAAATCAAGTGATTTCATATGATTGATAAACTTGTTTAATTTAATTTGTATTCGCTCTTTAGGTTTATTTTATTTATTACTATTTCTAACTTAGCATATTTTTTCCCGGCTTTATGTATTAGATACTAAACAATGGCTATATGAACAAACCGACGCCCACGTTTGTAAAATTAAAAAGAACTTGTATAATTTATATTGGTTTTTAATGGAAATAAATAAAATAATGGGTGAAAAAAATTAGGAAATCAGGACTGAAATTTTTCCGGTTGATTTTCCGGTCCCGGTGAGAGCGGGAGCAAATCTTTACTCTCGGTCACAACCGGGATCGAGAGCAAAACTTTGCTCCCGGACACAACCAGGACCAGGACAAAATTACCAGGATCCCGGTTCCGCTCACCCCTAACATCAGCAAGATAAACCCTACCAAAATCTCCACTCCTGAAGTTATGAAATAACTCCCTACTCGAAGAAACACGAAAGGATGCATCAGTATCAACTATCCAAAACTCTTCAGGGTTAGACATACTCAACAACAATACATCACCAAGGTCTTCAACAAAGCTAACTAAGTCATGATCACTGTTACCGTTCCCCTTCTTAGGTCTAGGGCAATCCCTCTTAAAGTGACCCTTTCCAGACTTGCTTCTACCCCTGGATTTTGATCGCCCATTGGGCCTATTAGAGCCCTTGTTGGTCTTCCTACCTCTGACAATTAGAGCACTACTTGAGGGTCTATCATTAGCATTTTTCCTACGAAGACGCTTATTGAGAAGCAAAAATTTGACCTCGTCCAATTTCATCTCATCACTACTCTTAGGACTACTGACAACAGTTACAATTATATCCCAGGAGTCAGACATTAAAGACAACAATTCACAAGTTTTAACATTATCTGCAAAATTCATCTTAACCGAAGCAAGTTGTCATAAAATTTTAGTAACCTCATGGATATGATCGGCTACATCACCATCTTCAAACATCTTACAACTGGTTAATTTACGAAACAAATATATCTGATTCATTGCGCTAGGCTTCTCATACATCTCTTCCAGTGTCTTTGGCAATTCCTTCGCTGTCTTTTGCTCCAGAACATTAAATTTGACGTTTCGAGCCAATGATATCCTGATCTTGGACATTGCTTGCCGATCTAGCAGATCGTAAACCTTCTGCTCCATGTCATCTAGCTTTTTTTCCAATGACGGAACATGCTATAACTTTGAATATAGTAGATCCTCAATCTGCAACTTTCAGTTGGTGAAGTTGGTCCCATCAAACTTCTCAATCTCATAATTATCTTACGACATTGTTTGAATGCGAATTATCTATCAGCAACCTATAGACTCTGATACCAGTTGATAGGATCGTAGAGTAATCAAGCAAACCACAAACAATTAAAGATAAGAGCGGAAAAGAGATAAAAAATTGACACCAGAGATTTAATGTGGAACAACCTAAAGCAGGAAAAAACCACGAAAACGATGCACTAGTAATATGAGGATTATAAGTTACAAGAGATTTCCCTCAATCTCACTTTCTCTCAAAGTAGATGAATAATCTCTCCCTAGTGTTGTGTTTTCTCTCAATTTGTTTGTGGATACAATCTGTATTTAATGAAATCCCCTCCCAGGTATAAATAGCGGCTAAAAGCAGTTTGGATCAAATCTGCGTCATAATAACTGATATAAATGATCGCCACGTGTTGTGCACCACACATCTATTCCTAGATCCTAACTACATCTTCATGGGTTTCTTGACACACTTTACTCTGGAACTAATTAGGTTTTTATCCCTTGACATTTTGAGAAAGGAGGATTTTACCCTCCAAGTTTTGGAAATTAGGTTTACTCTACCTCAAGTTTAAACTCATAATTATTTTACCCCTTTTCCGGTGAAAGACAAAACTACCTCTGTAGAAGGGTGTAAAAAGTTTGAGATGACCCCTAATTAAAAGTAACAAAAGACATATTTACCCCTCCCAAAAAGAATAACAAAGTGTCGCCTCTCCTTTCATCGTCAAGTAGGTTGTCATTCAAACACTGGATGAATCAAAGAATGGAAACTCAGATATTGAACGAAGATGAGAAAGGGTGAGATGAGTTTAATTTGTCACATGTGCAAATGGATTTTTAAATGGAAGACATTTGGTCAGGTCACATTAATGTAAACACTAACTTCATCTGAAAATGATGTATTTAATATTTAATACAAAGGTAAGGTGAGAATTTATTACTTAGTTTAAAGTTGAGATAGAGTAGACCTAATTTCCGAAACTTGGGGGGTAAAATTCTACTTTCTCAAAACTTAAACATGTAAAAACCTAATTAGTTCCTTTACTTTGTTACACACCGAGTCAGATCTCCATTCAGTCCATTTAGGGATGGCAATGGGTCTTGGACCCGTCCTAGATCCACTCGGACCCGCCCCATTTAGGCGGGTCTGGGTCCATTAAAAATTTTGCGGGTCGGGGTCCAGGTCCGGGTCCAGGCACAGACCCGTGGACCCTACCCATGGACCCGTCATATTATATATATTATATATATATCAAATGAAAACCCTAGTGTATTTATATTTTTAGAGTTGTATAATGCGATAATCATTAACTTTGTGTTTTTATTTTTTGAATTTTAAGTTGTATAGTTGCACTCTTAGAGTTGATGTGTGGATGATTTTTTGTAATGTTTTTATGTTAAATTTTGCTCATAGCCTCATATAATGAGCTAGATGTTTTTATTGTGTTGAAAATTTGTGTATTTAAATAGAAAGTCATTATTATACAATTAGAACGTATAAAATTAACCTGATAAATTGATAAATTTATAAAAAAATAAATAAGAGTGTTGGACCCAATAAGAACCCATGGACCCACGGACCCAACGAGTCCGGGTCCGGGTCCAAGTTTTTGGGACCCACCAGATCTCGGGGCGAATGTAAATCCAAAAAAAATTGACGGGTCAGGATTCGGATCCAGCTGGATCCGCCCCAAACCCTACCCATTGCCATCCCTAAGTCCATCACATAACACTTCGGGTGTACTAATCCAGTAATCCTGCAGTACATAAGCACAAAAAAATACAAAAAAAAAAAAAAGGTATATGACATCGAAGAAGGGACTTCTGGTTTCGTTTGTGTTTATGGGCATGCTATGCAATGTAAATTGGATGATTCCTTGATTGGCCATCTTTCTCTTCTATCTACAGGTGCCTCCCTTAAACCCTAAACTTGATCTTTTTGGCTCTGCTGCCATGGCTGCCTCTGTGCTTCTTCGCACTCTCTGTCGCCGCGAGCTTTCCTGTTTCTCTACCTTGAAATCTGTACGTGTATCTTTCTTCAATTACTTATAATTCCTTAACCTTATAGATGCCTGTTTCTTAGTTGATGTATGATCCAGTATTATACTTTCATTTCAATTAGTGCTTCGCTTTCATAATTGTTTCTTGTGGATTGTGATTAACTAGACGCTTAAATTTCATTGAAATATGCCCGATTGGAATGATTTTGTGGTTTGTTTTGGCTGCCGACTGCCTATGTTAGTTGGACTCAGGTATGGATGTCCAATATGTTTATGGATACAAGTTTTGAGTGGCATACCCTTGTTCGGGGTGTCAAGGTTGGACACGGTTGGGAAAATGAAGAGTCGGAGTAACACAGTCGACCACTGCTTCATTTTGCTATTGTTTGTGAAGTATTGCCTTGAATTTCGATGATGATTGATTAATTGCTATGTCACCGTTGCTTTTCATTTTGGTGACGGAGATCTTTATTAAGTTGGTGAACAGCGTGGTAGAGGTGAGTTTTTTTTAGAAGGGTGTCATATTAGAAATCCCACTGATGAACATTTTTTGGTCGAGTATTAGGTAAACCTAACTACAGCAATATGGGTAATTTGAGATGCATTCTTCTTTTTGAAGCTATGTCAGGCCTAAGGTGAACTTTTCAAAGTCTGCACTTATTCCTGTTGGTGAGGTTCCTCAAATTCAATGCTTTAGCCCGGTCTTTCGGGTGTGGACTTGGCCATATTCTTGCTTATTACATGGTCTTTCTCTGAGGGAATCTTATAACAGCTTATCAATGTGGGATCCTATAGTGGAGAGGTTTGGCAAGAGATTAGCGGGTTGGAAAATTAAGCTTCTGTCTAGAGGGGTTCGTCTCACCTTATAATTGAAAAACACATTGTGTAGCCTGCTTATCTATTTCATGTATTTTTTCAACTTTCTTGCCTCTGTTGCGATTACTTTCTTTTGAACAATGATTTTAATAGTGGTTTTCTTTGGGTGAATTGGGATGATATTTGTTGTCCTTAGTTTTGAGGGAGGTCTTGGCAATAGATCAGTCCGTGTGATGAATGAAGCCTTAAAATCTATGTGGCTTTGGAGGTTTGCTGAGGGTGATGCCTTGTTGAAGAAAGTGATCCAGGCTACATGTGGAGTTGATGATCTGGGAATTGTATAGTGGAGTAAGAAAAGCTCTTGTCCTCATGAGGTTGGTTGTTCGGGGTCGTCTCTGCAACTCTGGAGCAGTCAAATCCCGAGTGCATTTTGAGGTAAAGAGGGGCTCTAGGGTGTTGTTTTGGAATGGCGTTTGGTGTGGGGATTGTACTAAGAACATTCCCGATTCTTTATGGGATGGCCATGATGAAGGAGGCAACAGTTCAGCAAATTGCCTCACTGAATCGAGACTTTGTCCATGGGGATTCGTCTTTTGTAAGATCTCTTAATGTTGGGAAGAGAAAGAGGATAACATTTGTAGTTTGTTGACTTTATAGCTGAGAGGTTGCTTTTGCATGAGGCTGATGACGAGATTGTTTGACCTCGTGACTTTAAAGAGGTCTTACACTTATTTTCTAGTACTCTTGTTGGTGAGAAAAATGGTGTGGGTTCCCTATAAAGTCCATTTGGAATTCTAAGGGTCCACCTAAAGGTTGCTTCTATTCTTGGGCAGCCAGCAAAGGTGAGAATAAGATACCAATGGAGGAGTTGTCCAAATGCTGAAGTTTTAGCGCTCCTAGTAGCTATTCTATGTCTTGAGGCAGAGTTGTCTACTAATTTGTGGCCTGTGGGTGTCTTCATTTTGGAACCTTGCTTTTTGTTTATGGGGTTTTCTCGGGTCCAAGCGAGTGGTGTGAAGGTTGTGTTGCTAGCTCGGAAGAGATGGATGAAGAATGGTTGGGTTCGTGGTGTGTGGATTTTAATTCCTTTTGCCATTTGGTGGGTCACATGGAAGGAAAGGAATAAACTAGTTTTTGAGGATAAAACTTTTTATATTTATGACTTGAAGCTCTATTTTTGAGGATGTTGTATAATTGGAGTGTGGTGCTTAAGGGTGATAGAAGCTTGAATTTTTTGGATTTTGTTGTGTTGATGAGAGCTTGAGGACTTATGGACAACATCCCCTTTGTGTCTATGCAATATGTCTTTTGATTACTTTGGGCTTTAGCCTTTGGCTGTCTCAGTGTTCCTTGGGTTGTATTCTATTCTGTCAGGAGTCATCGCCAATTTCCCCAGAGTTTCTTTGGGAGGGAGCCCAAGAAGAAGAAGGCCTTGGTTGTACCACATGTGATTTTTTGGGTTATTTGGAAAGAAAGGAACCAAAGGGTTTTTAAGGGAATTGAAATCCCTCTTTAGAGATTGAAAGACAATTTTGTCAAGTCTCTTTTCTTTTGGGTGAATGGGAAGTTTAGCTCTTACTCTTTTGAGGTGGTAAATTTTGTGGATAGTTTGTTTTTTGGATTTATATAACTTTGTATGGTACTAGCCGAGCATCAGCTCTTTCTATTCTATTACTAACACATACATTTCCTATAAAAAAAATGTCTTTTGATTACTTATCTAGAAAAGTTGTGATTGTTCTGTATGAGTCGTTTCTGTTTTTCATCTGTATTTGTGCAGTTTGTGATGTACAAAATACATAGAAGGGAGATTGCATATCTGGTGTTTATAGCTTTGCAAGCATTGAACTTTTATAATTTTGTCCTGCGATGATGTGGTTCACTAGATTCAATCAACTCTGACTTTGCTAAAACTTAACAAATAGTCTTGTTATAAGAACCCAATTCACCTCCATTGGATATCTTGTATCAGTATTGCTTTTCTGTTGGATCTTAAATCTTGTTCTGTGGTGGATGGGGGCATTATCATTCAGGAATGAATGGTTGTTCTTCGCTGATTTTTATCTTTCTCTCATTGCTTAACTGTGCGTGTTTTATGTTTGACAGGGCATCTTGGGTGGTAGGTTCTTTTCAACAACTATTCATACACCAAATTCTAGTGATGAAAGATTTCCTTCAGATCTACTTATGGCTAAGAAAATGGTGTTGACTCCAGATCGCAGTCAAGGTATCTTAAAGGGATCACCCCAAAATTGCATACTACCTCCGTTTTTATTTATCTGTCGTCTAGGAAATTTTGTTAAAAACTTTGACCGTTAATATCTTAATTTGTATAATGAATCATCATACAAAATTGATATCAATAGATTCGTAATAAAAAATACTATTAAAAAAAGCATAATATTATAATTTTTTATAAAAAATTTATAGGAGAAATTATTGATTAAAGATTGACACTGAAAACCGTAAATGACAGATAAGAAAAAATGGAGGGAGTATTTGTTTAGTAAATCTAGGATTTAGTAATGAGGTCTCTCGTTACATGTGTGATGAACTGTATGTGTCTTGGGTTTTAGCAATTGCTTTTTTTTCTGACTTTGCTAAATGTCGCCCTAGGGGTGATCAATGAGTATCTTATATGTTAAATATTCAGATTATTATCTAGCAAATTTGGATAAAAGGATATCTAGTTTCCCTAATTAAATATACCCTACAACTAAATTCCCATGTCTATAATTAATTAAATCCTAATTAATTTTTCAATTAAGATTTTTTAAGCACGTTAGTTTTGACATACCTGGCTATTCTGTTCACAGTTCCATAAAACTCTCCTTTCTTCCTCTCAATTTCTTTCCTTTTTTCTTTTCTTATTTAAAGTCTTCCAAGGCTTTAGATTTCCCTTGGCCTCTCCACCTTCACTTCTTTCAGCGATAATAGATCTTTTGCTGTTGAACTAAAGAATATAGAACTGGGTTATCCAAAAAGGAAAAAAACAAGAATTCCAAACTGGCGCAGTTTTAATGGTGGATCGAATCTCCAACTTTTTTAATGGAAGGTAATTGCTTTGTTGATTTTTCTCTTCTTATTACAAGCACTATCAGATATTGTACTTGGTATTGGCATTGGATCCACCTATACGAAGACTTGAATGGAAGTTCAAAACAAACTGCAAAATTTTAAAAGGCAAAGTACAAGTACATTATGGGAATGAAAACAAATAATATAGTGAAAACCAAAAAGATTTAGCTCAAAATAGGAAAAACAAAATCCAGAAAGCATTTACTATTTAATGGCCTAAATTTAATTAAAAGATTTGAATTGAATTTAGCTTGGGGAAAATCTTGTTCGACCCAAATACCTGAATTTGTCCAACCTAGAAAAGCCGGGTTCCTGTTTTTCGTCTGAATTTTGACATTGACCAAATATTCGGACACAGTATTTCTTTTCTTTCTATTGTCCCAACACGATTTTGACCTTCGTTTTAAAAAGAGCGCGCCTCGTGCGCTATAGCACACAAAGTGCGGGCCTCATCCCCTTCGTGCCTATTGCGCCTTATTGTGCGCCTTATGGAGCTTTTACTGTTCATCTCATAAAAAATTATGAAATGTTTAGTGTAATTTGAAAAATTCCCTTCTAGGTTGTGAGGAAATCCTAGACCACGCGACTCCCTCCTCCTCCTTCCCCTCTCATCATGCGACTATGCTTGCTTTATTTCTTTAGAAGAATCGGTGTTACTTCGTATGTTAGGCTGATTTACATGATTTTTCGCCATATTTCTTGTGTCTAATCCATTATTTGATGCCTTTTGAGCTTATTGTGTGAAAATATAGCCTGGACAAAACTGCGCTTTGTTGCGCCTCACATGCGTAAAGCGCACACCTTCTCTCTTCGCTTCATACTTCGCGCCTAGGGGACTTGTGTGCTTTTATGTGCTTCGCTCCTTTTTAATCTAAGATTTTGACTCGGATTTGCGTCTGAATTGTCCAACCTGGTCTAACCTAAAATAGCTTGGTCCAGACATTAATTTCTCATCTGAATTTTGACATTGACTGACCCGTATTTGACCCTGACCTGAAATGTTACAGTGTTGGATATATTAATCTTTGTTATGTAACTTAAATTAACCAGATGAGCTTCCACATATATATAAATAACTACATAAAATTCTAAATATTCATGGTATCCATTGCCCCTTGGGCAACTTTAGCAAAATCATGATTTTTATTTTTGGTAAGGTGTGCATGAATGTTTGCTGAAAGTTTTTGTCTTAGTACGTCTATATCTGAAATCCCTTAACCTGGTTATATTCTAGACACTGATTCTGCATATTGCTTTGTATTTTATAAGTCTAACCAGTCTACTATCATGGATAGCTTGAAATATTGGTGCCTATGATGTGGATATCAATGTCTTTATTTTAGGTGATCCAGTATAGTGATATGATCCTTAAAATTGTGGATTTTTGTGATCCTGTCATGAAAATTTAGGTTCTCTGCATGCTTCTTCTCGCTTGCACTATCCAATGTCACAGTTCCTCAGAAATTGACAAAACTTGTTATTGTTTGTTGTTGCCTTTGTATATTTGGTTGATTCTACCCGCGCGGTGTGTTGAGAATGGGGGAGGGATCAAATGAGCTGCAATGTTGCTGATCTGTTTTTCATTTGTGTAGGCGTGTATCAGGATCTGGTAATCCCTGTGACAAATTTTCATTTTGAAGATAAGGGGCTTATGACACTAGCGGGAGATGTTTTTGATGTACCAATTAGGAAAGATATTGTCCATCGAGTTGTCAGATGGCAGCTTGCTAAGCGACAACAGGTGATTACACCTTAATCCTAGGATCAGCTTATTGGGGCTTTAGATCTCAGTGTATTTTGGGGATGGTTTCATAATTACCTACAATTTCCGTGAATTACTGCCCAGTGCCCCACTTTTTGGTGTCGGTTGGCATGTTGAAAACAGAATATTGTTTGTCGGTGATAACTGAGCTCATAGGCCTTATAGAACTCTAGCTGCACTGCAGGCATGCCTATATGCGATGAATATTGTCTATTAACCTCTTCCCCAGTTAACGTCTTTCCAACTTTTTTAATCCAGAAACTGACTGTGAAACTACCTAATGGTAAGTAATTGGCATCCAATTTCTCATGTTCTTTGTTTTTATAAATCAATTAGTTACTCCTTTCAGTACTGTAGCTCTCTGAGCAGATACTGAAATGAGCCCAACCTAGGTGGTGATAGAGAAATAGCATGAGTTAGGTCTATGATCTTGACATGATTTTGGGAGTCTTGGGGCATCAAACTGAAAATAATTGTGAAAAATAATTGTTGCACTCTCCATGCCAATTCACTCTAGATTTCCTTTTAGATGTATCATCAGGGCTGTTTTTTTTTATTTTTTATCCTGTGAATGGGGGACAGTTTGCTGAAGAATATGATACGATGTTAGTTCGGATTTCTGAGGTGATTGGGTGTTTTCTAGTTTTATTTTCCAAGAGCAGTTTCTGGTACAGTTGATTCCCTAGATGTGCGTTTTTCTTTCTGAACTTCCAACTTGGAGAGCTGAATGGATAAATGGGATGGAATGGTAAGGGTTGTCATTGATTTCAGGGAACCCATTCCACTAAAACAATCAGTGAGGTTAGTGGGACAGGGAGAAAGCCATATCAGCAAAAGGGTACTGGTCGAGCAAGGCATGGAACATTACGGGGACCTCAGGTAATGAATATTGTTCTTAAGAAAGCATGATTTGGATTGGTTACTTGTCTTTTGCTATCATTGTCTAGCTACGGTTGGCTATTATTCCAAAATAACTAACGGGGAATGACAGTTTAGGGGAGGTGCTGCAATGCATGGACCCAAACCACGTAGCCACGCTTTCAAGCTGAACAAAAAGGTTCGACGTCTGGGCTTAAAAGTTGCACTGTCTGCCCGTGCTGCTGAAGGGAAGGTATGTCAGCTTTTTCACCTCACCCCTACCTGTAAAGAAAAGTAGGTGTAATTAGCTTGTTTCAAAATAGATTTGCTCTTTCATATTAGTGTTTTTCCTTGAGAATTTATAAAAAGTTCTGAGGTTCATGTGTGTGAATGGAAAACTTGAGCTTGTACAATCTTGTAGAATGCCTATACTTTAGATTGTCTTTGGGCAATTGTTCTCGGTGTTTTCATTTATGTTCTGCCTTATGTTCCGATGTTGGCTTGTCACTACTCTTGATAAATAAAGGCTGGGATTGCTTGGCAGGGAAATCCTGGTCTACAAATTTAGGAACAGGTCCCTGTGGACTAATTTTGTCAATTTATGATTGATACCCTCTAGATGGACTGATTTACACACTTGTTTGGCAGCTAAAAGACTCATGATCAGATGGGATTTTTTTTTAGCTTTTGAGTTGGGTTGGCCAAGGACAAATTGTCATGCTAAATTGCTTATATGTTTCTGTTATGAAAGGTGTGCTACAGTGATAATTATTTTCCAAGTTGGGACCAAAATTCAAATTGCAATCTCTATGATGCAATTTTAGGTGTATGGTTGCATACATTTAACCACTATATCTCTTGGTAATGGTCTGATCCTGTATGGGATTCTTAACTTATCCGACTGTCAATTTCAAAGTTTGGTCAGATTTATATGAATCTAGTTCCTTTACTGGTACTGTGGGCCTTACAGGGATTCCCAACTAAGGTCGGATTCCTTAAAGAATTGTCGCATGATTTTTGTTTTGTGTACCATATACCTTACATGGTCTGCACGAAATGCATAAATCATTTGCCGGTTTATGAGCTATGATTTATTTGATTTTGTTTGGCTGTGCATTTCACTCATGTATGGCCTTTTGCCTTCTTGATATGATATGACCCTCATATTCTAGTCCCAGTGTTTGCGGTTGGCCCAGCAGTCTCTAAATCTTATTCTCTGGTGGTTAATATTGGTCGTTCAAGTGGATAACACTGTTTTCACTCTCACCACCCACCAAAAATCTTTACTTACAAGCCATCTTCTGTCTCGTTGCTTATGAACTATATAGTTTGCCATAAAGTCTACTAATAATTGGCCTTGCAGCTTCTGGTTTTTGATCATATGGAGGTCCCTTCCCACAAGACCAAGAATATCGTCAACTGGGCTAACCAGATGGAGAATTCAAAGAAATTTTTGCTGGTTGATGGCGGTCCTATAAATGACAAGCTGAAGTTGGCCACACAGAACTTACACTATGTCAATGTTTTGCCTTCAATTGTAAGTTGCAGTATGTCGTTTTAATTTTATTTTTAACGAAAATGCACGATCGCAAAGAAACATTTTATGCTTTGGCTTCTTTCCTTCCTAGAGCAGATTATCAAGCCGTGCCCCTCTGTTGTCACCCTCCTCCAATCTCTTCCCAACCCCAAAAATTCAACCCATTCAGATTTACAAGTATCATTCTTCTTTCTGGAAATTTTCTTGTTTTTGACATGAAACTTGTTTTCAGAAAATGTCTTTCCCATGTAGAGCAGAATGTTGAAAGCTGAAAAGCCACACACAAAAGAATAATCTTCCTCCTCTCAAGGGCTAGATGTTCCTGCTTCCTTTTTGCTTCTTTATAGCAGGTATTAATGCACTTTTGACAACCTTGGCAATGCTTATATTCATATTCCTTTGGTACTTTTCTTGTAGGGTTTGAACGTCTACAGCATCTTGCTACACGATACATTAGTAATGTCTCGGGACGCTGTAACCCGTATTGTAGAGCGGATGCATACCCCAATAAACAGATAGTGTCATCATTTCAAGACAATGTAGAATTCTTATTGGAGTACTTCTCTTTATTTAGATTTAGGAGGCACATTCATTTAGTTTGTAAGGTGTGAGCTTGCCATCTCAGCTCTTGTGCTGGGTGAAATATGTGATGATTCTTGTATTATGGATGCGTTCACCTTTGTAGACCTCAAGGGCTTGGTTTGTTGAATGGAGCTGTGAATCCTCAGAAATAAACTAGCTTGCAGGAATGATGGCTGTTGCAACTTTTGAGTCCATTTTTGGAACCTTACGGACTTGGAATTGTCTTCTCCTTTGAATCTTTATTTAAGAAAAATTCATGTAATCCTATGGTGCCTGATTTGTTTTCTTCAGATTCTATGTTAGTGACCTTGAGTTCTGGGCTGAAATAAATTCATGTTATTTCGGTTTGTTTTGTCGTACGAAAGCAATTTTCTTTCATTAGTGAATAGTTTGCGATTGTTGTAACTGTCGTCTTTGTTATATAAGTCGAAGCTTGAGTTCTGGGCTGAAATAACTTGTAAAGGTATGGGATTGAAGCTGAGCGAACAAAAACCGAAGATCAGAAATTCAGAACGGATAAAGGCCACCACGCTGTGGCCATAGGGGTGATCTAGTTCTGCATGTCTGCTTGTTTTTCACATTACATGCCCAAAGTTGTTTGTCACCAGTGACCACCTTATTGATAGAAGAGTGGCTGCCAAATTTGTTATTTTAGCCTATTTTCATGCCTTAGCCTTTAATTAAGTCCTTTTAGTTAAGTATAGGGAAGACAATAAACTCGAACTCACGGATACCTGCCCTTCCTTGACACGGTATGTGATAAAATTTTAGAAAAAATAGGCAAGGGTAGGGTAAGGGTACTTGTCTCCACTTGCCTTATCTAATAATTGGAAAAAAAAAAAAGCAATCTTTTTTGTGGGAAGTGAATTAAGCGTACGTAGAGATGATAATAAATTGGAGGCAGGTCGGAGGTGGGTATCTCCACCTCCACTTCAATTAATAATTGGAGGTGGAGATTCACCTCCAAATTTAATTAATCGGAAGAGGGGTGGATCTCCACCTCCGATTTTAATCGGAGGTACTCACCTCCCAATCTGACCCGATTACCTCGGATTACAATTGGATTTGGAGGTCCTCCGACTCCGATTTGCTTTTATGCTATTTGTTTTTTTAAAAAGTTCTATATTTTTTTGGCAACATTTTTATTGTAATTTAATATATAATACATGTAGAAAAATAGATCACCAACAATAAATCTGAAAAGGTTTTTACATAACCAAAAATATATAACAAACACACCACAAATATAATCTGTTAGAAAAAGTCTCTTTATTATTGAAAGTTCCCTGAAAATTCGAAACAATAAACCTAAAATAAAAATATTTTGTCAAGCACATGGATGGAAGAGACTTCGGCCCTGTTCTTTTATACTGCTGGATGCGGTATGGCGCGATGCGGTGTGGTGGAATTGTGGTGGGTTATTGGTAAGTTGTGGTGGGTTTTGCTTTTTATAAATGTAAATTGTATTAGTAAATGTAAAAAAGTTGATTGTGGTGGGTTGTGGTAAATTGTGGTGAATTGGTATGTTGTGGTGGGTTCTGACAAAATGCCGTGTATTGTGGCACCACAGCCAGCCAGCCGCATAAAAAAACAGGGCCGAAGTGTGCGACTAAGCAACCCTTACTTTCCTTTTAAAAAAAGCCTAGTCTCATATTCTCTATTTAAATTTGATCATTTGTCTCACATTATTATTTTTCTGATATTTTTATTATTTTTATACATTTATTATTATAATTAAACTTATTTGGATGAGAGTTGGTTATCTTATCGGTTCAATTATAATCAGAGCTAGACTTTTTGAATCGGTTTCAAATTTGGATTTTTTCTCAGGTTCAAATCAGATTTTTTCGCAATCGGATTGGGGTAGATTCGTTTCAAATTCAGATCTAACTCTTATCCACGGCTATAATTAGTATACGTGCCTGATCCACCTTATTTTCCCCACTATATGTCTAAACAAGGCCATCAGTTAAATAAAATTTCTTTGTTTTTATGAAGCAACCTTATTCTATTATCCTTACCATCAGTGCATCACCCAACAGAAAACATTAATCGAACTTGAATGTATTCCAACGACGGCATTCTATGATTCTGATTTCTGAATTTCTAATCACATGCGTGGACTGGAGGCCATCTATAAACCGACACTGCGACACCTACACCAACCCGTGACTTTATATTTGACAAATGTCTTACTTCTTCATTTCTCAATATCTGCTACAATTAATCTTTTGATATTTTTAATTAATGTTTTTAATTGTGATTATATCTATAACAAAAATTATAAATCATAACTTTTGGTAAAAATAATTTCATGAAAAATTAAGGAATCATAATTTTATATGATAAATCATTATTAATATTAAAAAATTAAGAATTGAAAATTTGAAAATTTAGCTGTACATGAAAGAGGTAAGAAAAAAAGAGGAGAAATGCTAAGTAACACAAATATAAATGGGACGATTGAGACAGTTGAAGGTGAAAGAATCTTATAAACAGGGTTGATTAAGGTGGTTAACTAAAACTAAGTTAAAGTTACAAATCAATCAAAGTACTTGGTACAACTAAACTAAGGTCAATGGATGAAAACATGATATAAATGGCGAAAATTAAATAAGACAATATTCAAGTATTTAGTTAATGTTTACCCTTCTAAACATGGCTACGTAACCAAACATAAACTTCTCTTAGGATTTGAACCACATCGCTTCTTGTTCACTTAAGAAGTACAACGTGGTTGACTGTCTTGGCTCCCTTGAGTACTTCGAAGGTAAGCTTACAACATACTCTGCTCCTTGATTATTCCAAGGCAATCTTAATTACAAAACTCAATTAAGGAGACACGTCCCCTTGATCTACAATAGGTAATCAAAGCAACACAACCTTGATCTACAACTCTCTAAGTATATATTAAACAACATTTAGCTCCCAAGTGAGTTTCCCAACTTATTTAATACAAGTCCCTTTTGAATATGGCCCTATTTGGCAACCAGCTGTTAGCTGATAACTGTTTGGATTAGTTGTTTGACTTTAGCTGTTTGGGTTAGCTGATTGTAGGAAAAGTGTTTGGTAAAGTAGCTTTTTGTGAAAAGCTAACTCAAAAAGCTTCATCAATTGTAGCTTTTTGGAAACTAACTTATTGGGTCCAAAATGCTAAAATAAAAAACTACTTACTAAACACTTCAAGTAGCTTTTTAACCTTGGTCAAAAAGTTAAAAACTATCCAAAAAGTTGGGTAGCCAAACACCCCCATATGTGAAATTAAGAATGTGGACTTTAAATACAAGAGGTTAATATATATTGAGTTACATAGTTTCTCTCTTGTAGAGTGGAATGATTAACTTATTTCTTCCATTAACCTTCAAGGTCCTTATATAGACCTTAATATGTCCATTTCAGCAGATACACATAATTATCTCCCAAAATATAGTTTTCCTAGAAGGACCACTAGTTGCCATATTTGACGCATGAAGATCTTTAGCATTATTCATGCCAACATCCTCAAAATCGGCCAAAATCCTTTCCATATATGATATTATTTTTTGTATACACGTGACATACGTGATTCATTAATGGAACAATCATACTTGATTACTTTCCGATCTAAAATAGCAAATCTTGTCAAGATTGATTGCAATTAATCTTTTTCACAAATATTTTTACAATCAAACAATATACACATAATTGGTTAGGAAATAATAATAATAATAATAATAATAATATTATTATTATTATTATTATTATTATTATTATTATTATAATAAATAAGATAATGCACAATATGTAATAATAATATTATAAAGATTAATAATAGCCAATTTAAATTTTGACTTTCACTCAAAACAACTCTAGTTGTCAATGTCCTTGATTGTATCGTCAACGTCATTGATCATGACACCGACGTCCTTGATCAGGAGGTTTGAGGTGTTTCAAATCACAAGGTATCCCGTTTTGATTTATTTCTTAGAAGTCATTTTTAATTTATGTTGAGAAATCTATTTAATTTATATTTATTAATTAAGAAGATTGGATTATAATAATCTCAATGTTTGGAAATTATATAATAAAAATCACTACTTTTTTCTACGTCAGCTATCCTAAATTTAAAAAATATATATTTTTGGATCATCACCGAGTATATACCCAAAATTTCGTGTATTTTGACTCACGTTTGCTCCCAAACTCAACACACTACTTATCACGATTTTTAGTGAATTTACAAACTTTGCTATAAACTTTTTCGATTTTTTTTCCTTTTTTCCTCAAAATCATAATAATTATTCGAACTTTAAAAAAAAGACCTAAAATTCTTTTAATAACTATACTTCATAACCTTTTTGGGGATATGAATGAAAAATATTACAGAAATATAACTTTTCTGGAGGCCGGTATGAATAAAAAATATTAAAAATACATAAAATTAAGAAAACCCCAAAGTAAAAATATGGGGATAGATTTGGTACTGAGAAATACAATTTTATTCTTTTTGAAATCATTGACGTAAAAAAATAAATAAAATAGAGGTTATTATGGTCCAACCACTAAAGAATGACATTATCAGAATTCAATTTCCCTTAAAAATATTTTGGTTTATAAGTAACACTTCGTATTATAATTCTCGATTGGCATACAAGTTTGGTTCGGATTTTAGGGTGTAATTTTCAACCATATTAACTTTGAGCAATAAAAAAAGAATGTATATATTTATTTATAATAGCAATACATTTAGATAATGAGGAGGTTGTGCAGAACATAAAATGCATAGAGATTGACAACATTATCTGCCACATTTGTAAAAAGAGAGAACTGTCTGATACTCCTCGTGGGATGATCCTGATTCAGACATCGGTCTTTTGTTTACGTTTAGTTGCGTTGGAAATGGTTAAAAAGTGATGATAATTTACATTATGTTGCGTTGCGTTTGGGTGCGTTAACGAATAAAAGAACGATGCCTCAGTCTTACAAGAGTACAAAATTAAATTATGTTTTTATCAAATTTTATGGAACCCCCAATCTCCAAATCGGCAAATTAAATGTTGTGTTTAGATACCATGCCATGCATAGGAAGAAAGATGGGCATTGAAAAATATTAAAACAAGGCCAACATATCAGGCTTCACATGTGGTGACATTCTTGGCTCATCCCTAATATGTATTTTGGGGTTCTGCTCATTACTGGAAGCGATGGTTTAAAAAAAATTTTAGTTTTTTTTATTCTTAAAATTCTACATAATCTAATATGCATGAATTATGATAAATCTACATCAATTTTATCATTATTTAATTAAAATTTTCTAATTATCTTTATAAATATAGGTTTTTTAGAAATAGCATAAAATTGTTTATATTATCAATTGACAGAAATATAATACGGAGTAAGAGTATAGGTTTCCCCTGTGTAATAGTGTCAATCATAACAACCACTGTAAGTAAAATAAATTTTATTATATTTTTTTAATTATATGTCAAATTTTATTATATTTCCCCTGTGAAATATAATAAGAGTATAAATTTTAATTATTATATGTCAAATTTTATCTTGACCGTTATTTTTTTATTTAATATAAATTGTAAATTTTTTAAAATTTTAGTTTATTTTAAAATATTTTAAAATAATTTTTTTTTCAAAAATATGCTTGTTTACGAGGTAAAAATTTAGAGATAAGATATTTAAATTTTAAAAAATTTTGTAAAATTTTTTTTAAATAAGAAAATATATTTTATATTATTATATTAAATAAAAAAATAAATAGTACAAATAAAAATAAATATATATAAATATACATTATTTTTATTATGGTAATGGTTACAATTGATAACTACTTTATGTTCTTTTTTCCTATTGAAAAATTTTACTTTATGTTCTTTTTATTATGGTAATGGTTACAATTGATAACTACTTTATGTTCTTTATGATCATGGAGTCATGGTTTGATAAGATTATGGGAGTATCATGGGAGCTGTGAGTGTGACCCAAAATTAAGTTGATTAGATTTCATTTAGTGGAAACATGGCAGCACGAGAGGGAGCGAATTAGTGAAATCCTAAAGTTGCGATGACGGTGAGGTGATAAGGTAGCTGAGAAAAATAAGCAAATTGAAAAAAAAGAAAAGCACCGCCACTTCCTTTTTGCCATATCCCTTTCTTGTCTTGTCTCATACTTGGTCAGTTCGCAGTTAATACAACATTGAGATATTTTCAGTTTTCTTTTTCTTCAAAAAAGTTCTTACCTTTCTTATTTATTTTTTAACTATTTATTTTATTTCATATTATTATTTTTATTGGATTGTTAAGTTTTGAAATTTCCAACTTCGACATTTTTTTATCACAATATCCCAAATTTAATATTTAACCGATAACAAATAAGTATTTCTTATCAATCTTCGTGTACATTGTATGGAATATTCAATGCTAGCTAACAATTATAAGCAATTTAACATATGTGGTGGTTATACAAAAAATTATAAATAACACATTAATAGAATAATCTAACCATTAACCATATTTAAAAGTACTTGCATAAATTTAAAAATTATGGATAAAATATAATTTCATATAATTATATATGATATCATATGTATTATGAAATTTAATTATTGTATTTTTAATTTAATATATAATAATATAGTACTTCTACCCAAGATACTTTAACTCGAATATTTTTTAATACTAAAAATACTCCCTCCATGTCAAATAAATTGGCTGCTAATTTATTTTTTTCATAGTTTCTGAGGTTATATTTTGACTGTTAGTATTTTACATTTTACTTTAACAAGACTTATAATATTATATTTAAATAAAAATATTTTTCATCACAAATTTAAAATGATGATCTTACTTAATAATTTGACATATAATATGATAAATTAACGGTCAAATTTTATAAAGTTTGCTCAGATAAATTTTTGGGAGGGAGGGAGGGAGGGAGGGGGTAAGCAAGGTTAAAGTTGAAGGTGTTGGGTTGAATGTGGAGACCAATTTTGGGTTGGTCTCTATCTCTTGGGGAGCAAGGTAGAAGAGTTTGAGTGGGAATCATATTGTTGATTTGTTCCACTTCTTTTTTGTAATTCCTTTGCTGTAGGGACTCTATTAATCCTAAAATTGTGTCAACCTTGTACTATAAATAGAGCCTAGGTGCTAGGTTTATTTGTATAGCAATTGAGAGTGTTTCGTCTTATACCACAAGAGATTGACATGTAATCTCTGTGTCCCTGAGGGAGTTGTGTGAGGCTCATCTGTGAGTGTTGAGTTCTCAGGTTGTAACTCTAGGGAGATTGTGAGAGATTGTGGAGGTCTGGAAATCTCTGAAACACTTCCTCTGATAGTGCATCGTTCGTGGTTTTTTCCCGGTTTGGGTTTTTCCACGTTAATTCCTTGTGTCGAATCTTTATTTATTTTTCGCCCTTATTATTGTTTGTCTGCTAACTACGCCCTGAGAATCCTAACAAGTGGTATCAGAGCTTTGGTTGGAGCGTGGTTGATCTGCAGACTGAAAAGCAATGGCGGGCGCTATTGTGAAGATTCCGGAATTCGATGGGAAAGACTACGCATGGTGGAGGATGCGCGTTGAGGATGTGCTCCGCCAGCAAAGGTTGCATCTTGCGATGGGTGATAAGCCAAAAGAGATGGAAATGTATGATGGGAAGAGCTTGATGGTCGGGCATTCAAGACGGCCAGTCGACGCTAGCTCTAACGTGGCTTTCAACGTCAAAGATCGAAACGACAAAAGACTCGCCGAGGCCTTGCAAAACACATATGAGAAACCTTCGGCGGTGAACAAGGTATATGTGTTACGTCGTTTGTTTGAATTTAAGATGCAAGAGTCTGGTGATATGCATGATAGTATGAATGAGTTGAATATAATACTATCAAAGTTAACCTCTATGGGATTTAATTTCGATGATGAGATGAATGCTAACATACTATTGACTACCCTACCTAAGTCTTGGGAAAATTTCGTGACTTCTGTAACTTCTTCAACTAAGAAGGGTGAGAAACTGAAGTTTGGAGAAATTAGAGACTTTGTCCTGAATGAAAGTATTCGTAGTGAAGATTCCGATGTGTCTGAGTCTTCAGGGAATGCTTTGACTGTTAGGGATAGGAGGAATAGTGGGAGTTCGGGTCGGGGTCGATCAAAATCTAGAGGTCGAAACATGGAGCAAGTGTTGTGTTGGAACTGTGGTGATGGAGGTCATTTTCGTAGGGATTGTCCCAAACCTAAGAAGAGCAGCCATAATGACCAGGACTCTGTATATTCTGTTGAGGATTTTGGTGATGCCCTAACTGTTTGTGTTGACAAGTTAGAAGGGGGTTGGGTGATAGATTCGGGTGCTTCGTTTCACTCTTCGTCTAGCAAGGAGGCCTTTAGCAATTTTGTGAGTGGGAGGTTTGGCAGGGTTAGGCTTGCAAACGGTCACAACCTAAAGGTGCTAGGAAAAGGTGATGTGAACATTAAAACTTCTAAGGGTGGAACTTGGAGGTTGAAGAATGTTCGGTATGTCCCGGGTCTGACCAAGAACCTTGTATCTGTGAGTCAACTGGATGAGGAGGGGTTCACGACGAGATTTGAATATGTTCATTGGAGGGTAACGAAGGATCTCTGATAATTGCAAATGGCAGGAAAGAGGGGAAGCTATATTCTGTCATTGATAACTCTAACATGCCGGTTCATGCTCGTCAAAGGCGTGTTAGCTTCTCTGATGAGAGAAGGGTACCAGAAACGAGGAGGTTTCCAGTCGAGGCTACAGGAACGGATGGTCACCCGACGAACGCATCTAACCTGCACGAGAATGCGACAAGTTCAACACGAGGTAAAATCCCAATCCAAAATTCCCCTAAGTTGTTGACGATGATGCGTATGTCGAAGTTGCAGGGGCGTGATCAGTTCAAGTGGGAGCCTGTTGCTAAAAGAGGAGTTGATGGGAGGTCAACTGGGACCTCTGTTGTTCTTTGCTGAACAAGATCGAGATGGATGCACTAAAGGATTCGAGAAGGTGTTGAAGTGGTAATCGACGAAGACTGCATTTACAATTGGTCTCCAAGTGGGAGATTGTTGGGTTGAATGTGGAGACCAATTTTGGGTTGGTCTCTATCTCTTGGGGAGCAAGGTAGAAGGGTTTGAGTGGGAATCAGATTGTTGATTTGTTCCACTTCTTTTTTGTAATTCCTTTGCTGTAGGGACTCTATTAATCCTAAAATTGTGTCAGCCTTGTACTATAAATAGAGCCTAGGTGCTAGGTTTATTTGTATAGCAATTGAGAGTGTTTCGTCTTATACCACAAGAGATTGACATGTAATCTCTGTGTCCCTGAGGGAGTTGTGTGAGGCTCATCTGTGAGTGTTGAGTTCTCAGGTTGTAACTCTAGGGAGGTTGTGAGAGATTGTGGAGGTCTGGAAATCTCTGAAACACTTCCTCTGATAGTGCATCGTTCGTGGTTTTTTCCCGGTTTGGGTTTTTTCACGTTAATTCCTTGTGTCGAATCTTTATTTATTTTTCGCCCTTATTATTGTTTATCTGCTAACTACGCCCTGAGAATCCTAACAGAAGGAAATGGTGAAAAACACTGAAATTGTAAACAGAATTGTGGTGTCTGTATTGAAGTCGGCCCCCCCCCCCCCCCCCCAAGGACCAACCATGAAGAAGAGGGTCATGCCATGTCTGTTTCCAAAGATAATTCATAAATAATCATATTACAAGCAGTACACCCAATAGTGTATTGCCAAAAGTCCAAAAAGCAAAACAAAGTCCCTGTTTTTCAGTCTCTCTTCACACTCTCACATGAAAATCCTGCACCAATGCCTCCTTCTCCATCCTCTTCTGTGCTTATGCCTCTCATTTTCTGCCCTAATCTCAGAGGGTTTTGGGGCAATGGAGGCTAAAGGGGTGCCCTTGGGGAGGGTAGCAACAATGAGTTCAAGTAAGCCTCTTAAGATTATCTTCAAAGAGGAAGCTAGAAACTGGACTGATGCTCTTCCCATTGGCAATGGCCGCCTTGGTGCCATGGTTAGGGGTGGTGTTCTTTCTGATACTCTTCATCTCAATGGTATGCCTTAATTCACTCTCAAAGTCAAACTTTGCTTTTTTTTTTCTTCTTCTTGGTGGGGGTTGGTTTCTGTAGGTTTCTGGAAAGGGTTGCATGAGTGAGTAAAAGTTGAGAAGATCGAGACCTTTTTTTTAGTGGGTTTGGAATTGTTTATCTGGGGATCCCATGGTGGTTCTTTTAGAATAGGAAATGTGCATATTTTAATCTGGAAATTATTGACTTCCCTAACCAGGATCTGTTGTTTCAGGTTGGGTTGATTAATGATATTCTAGTCATGTGGTTTTCAAATCTCTCAACTCCATGCCATGACTTATGATTTCTGTGATATGTTTCTTAGTATGAAAATTTCTGATCCCTCAATTTTTGCTGAACTTAAGTGTTTAATATGATAGGAGTGTTAGAAAGAGTCAGGGTCATGAGATGTTGAAGATGATATGAGTGGCTTAAACATTAATTGCTTTTGTTTCCAAGTTGAGTGAATTGTTCAAGTGATATGGTTTGTGGGCATATGATTGGATGTACTACTCATCTGGTAGAGCTTGAATAAATGTTGATGCTTTAGGTCATTCCATGTATAATGTGATCCAGAATGCTCTTTTCTAACAAATGGATACACAGTATTTATAATTCTAGGCCAAAGTTCACCTGTATGGGGTCCCCTAAACTCCCAAGCTTGAGACATGAACATTTCTTGTGCTTTAATGGTATTTGCATCTTTGAACACTTTAAAGAACAACGGTGACCCACTGTAGATCCTTTACTTGAAAGAACTACAAAGAGAGCAATTCCTTGAAGCTAAACCATGTCCTCCTTTGTTTCACATTGTGTGCAGAGGACACACTTTGGACAGGCATCCCTGGAAATTATACAGACCCAGATGCTACAAAGGCATTGGCAACTGTCAGAAAACTAGTTGATGATGGCAAGTATTCTGAGGCAACCAATGTTGCAGACAAGGAGCTTTCTGGTCAACCATCTGATGTATGTTCCTCCATTTGCTTTTCAAGATATTGTAATAGACAAATGTAATGTTATTCAGCCTTGTTGTTGTCAATTTGCGATATATATATGCTTTATCGATGCTACTTGAACATGTGACATGGGTCCAAGGTCCAAAGCATGGTTTGCATGACTAATTCAGAGTGGTTGTCTCGTTTGTTTCTGGTAGTGGTCTAATCTGAAGTATCTAACTGCCTCCAGTCAGGGTTTAATTGCTAATTGAGTGTATTCCTGGGTCATGCATTTCTTCAACTTGTATTACTTGAATGTTTCTGTATTCTCGTGCTCAGATTATACCGATTGGCTGCTTTTTGGATATGAAACTGATAATTATTAGTCCCTTGGACTCACCTGATGTAATGGGCTTACCTACAAACAGATATACATAAAGTGATGCTAAATTTTCAGTTTTACTTACAAAGTGCTTTCATAGTTTCATTTGTGAAGATTTACCATCTTTAGATGTTCTGTATGACTCAAACTGATTGCTTGAATGAGAATTATATCTATTCGAACTAAGTGCTAAATTTCATGAGACTGTAATCTAATGATAGGCTTGTTGTTTATGAAGGTTTACCAACTTATTGGTGATCTCAAACTGGATTTTGATGACTCTCATTCTGATTTTACCGAGGGAACATACCATAGAGAGCTAGACCTCGACACTGCAACGATAACAGTGAAATATTCGGTTGGTGATGTTGAATTCAAAAGGGAACACTTTGCTTCAAATCCTGATCAAGTAATTGTGACCAAGATCTCATCGAATAAACAAGGTTCTATTTCCTTTACAGTGCATTTAGATAGCAAACTGCATCATCATTCGTACACTCATGGAAAAACCCAGATCATAATGGATGGAAGTTGCCCTGGGAAAAGGATCCCACCAAGGGTGAATGAAGTTGATCCCAATCCAAAGGGAATTCAAGTTGGTCCCCATCCAAAGGGAATTCAATTCTCTTCGGTTCTTGATTTACAAATTGGTGGTGTTGATGGGTTGATTCATAATATAGATGATCGGAAGCTAAGAGTTGAAAATGCAGACTGGGCGATCATTCTTCTGTCGGCGTCATCTTCATATGATGGGCCTTTCACAAACCCTTCAGATTCTGAAAAGAACCCGACATCTGAGGCTCTCAATACAATAAACTCAGTGAAGAGTCTCTCATATTCTGCACTTTATTCCCGTCATTTGGATGACTATCAGAAACTGTTCCACCGTGTCTCAATTGAGCTGTCAGTCAGTAACCAGACAGCTGACAAAGATCAGGAAATGGTTTCAACAGCTGACAGGGTCCGGTCTTTTCAAACCAACGAGGATCCTTCTTTGGTGGAGCTCCTATTTCAGTATGGCCGGTATTTGCTAATCGCTAGTTCCCGACCAGAAACACAGCCTGCAAATCTTCAGGGGATCTGGAACAAGGACATCGAGCCACCTTGGGATTGTGCTCCTCATTTGAACATCAACCTTCAGATGAACTACTGGCCCTCTCTTCCCGGGAATCTCCAAGAGTGTCAAGAGCCCTTGTTCGATTACATGTCCTATCTCGCAATAAATGGAAATAAAACCGCCAAGATGAACTACGGTGCTAGTGGGTGGGTTGTGCATCAAGTGTCTGATATATGGGCAAAAACATCCGCAGATAGAGGGCAAGCTGTTTGGGCCTTGTGGCCCATGGGAGGGGCTTGGATATCGACTCACTTGTGGGAACATTACACCTACGCTATGGATAAGAGCTTTCTAGAGAAAAAGGCATACCCTTTACTTGAAGGAGCAGCATCATTTTTGCTAGATTGGTGGATCGAAGGAAAAGACGGGTATCTAGAAACTAACCCTTCGACATCTCCTGAGCACATGTTTGTTGCTCCTGATGGTAAGCCTGCAAGTGTGAGCTACTCATCTACCATGGACATCGCCATCACTAAAGAAGTATTTTCCATAATTGTTTCTGCTGCTGAGGCTTTGGGAAGAACCCGGGATGACATTATCCAAAGGGTTCTTAAGGCTCAGGCGAAACTTCCACCTTACAGAATCGCTAAGGACGGTACAATCATGGAGTGGGCTCAAGAGTTCAAGGACACTGAACCGCATCACAGGCATGTGTCACACTTGTACGGTGTGTATCCAGGCCATACAATTACACCCGAAAAGAACCCTGATCTTTGCAAGGCTGCAAGCTCTACCTTGATCAAAAGAGGAGAAGAGGGTCCCGGGTGGTCAACAGTTTGGAAAACTGCTCTCTGGGCCCGGCTACAGAACAACGATCATGCATACAGGATGGTCAAGCATCTGTTCAACTTGGTGGATCCTGATCGCGAGGGTGGATTTGAAGGAGGGTTGTATAGTAATTTGTTCTCAGCACACCCGCCCTTTCAGATTGATGCCAACTTCGGGTTCTCTGCTGCTGTTGCAGAAATGCTTGTTCAGAGCACGGTCACTGATCTGTATTTGTTGCCCGCGCTTCCTAAGGACAAATGGGCTAATGGTTCTGTCGAAGGATTGAAGGCTCGTGGTGGATTGACGATCAATATTTACTGGCGTGAGGGAGATTTACATGAAGTCGGGATTCTGTCAGAAAACACTGATTCTGTCAAGAGATTACACTACAGAGGTGCAACAGTTGCTGCACAAATTTCATCTGGGAAATTGTATACATTCAATAGGGAGTTGAAATGCGTCAACACATACACTCTTGTTTAGATTTAGGTTAAGCAATTGGTTTATCTTCCAATAATACACCAGCACAATTGAAATAGTCTTCCATTTTAGGCCATCATTGTGATTCTTTGTCAAGAATTCTGAGAGTGATTTTGTCCGGTTTCAACGATATTATGGTGTATGCTGAAGATATTGTCTAGTCTCGGTAGTGAAATTATCCATGAATTATTGAGTTATGCATCAGATTTGTTTCACTCCATACTCTATTTTTTTTTTTTTATCTTATCATCTTTGTTCAGTGCCTTTTTCTTTATTGGTTCAATCATTAATGGATTGGGCTTTGGACATCCTGAGTTTGAATCCCAACATTATTTTGGAATTGAATATGTTTGGATGTCCATGTCATAGTTTCTTATCCAGTGCAATAGATACATGTTGCAGTTTCTTATCCAGTACATCAAATATTGTTTATGTCGATAATGTGGATAGTTGAAAAGATTATTATTTTTTTCAATGATTAAAGTAAAATGTCTTATTAGATCTATTTTATTTAGAGAGATTGAAATGTTAAATGTGGAGGGGTTGAAATGTTGAATGCAGTAGTTTTGTCCCTTAATTTTGTAATTTAGAGAGATTGTTTCCACTTGACATAGCGCACATAGGATTTAGAAATCGTTTACTACCTATTATACGATGGAACGTTGAGGAGGATAATGATTCATTTTATTAGTCCATTACAATCTAGGTTTTAAAAGATGGCTCATAATGCAAATTGATCATGGATGACATGAGCATCATGAGGTCATAATTTATGATAGAGAGAGGATCAAGTTGTGCTGACGTGACATGTCAAGTGGACAGTCAACTTTTTTTTTTTCAATTGCTCTACCCCTCTCTCTTTGATTCACGCATAGGATATCTACAAAGCGGATCATGGTTCACCTATGAAGATACCCATAGATATATACAAAATCGAACGACGGTTCTCCTTTCGAAACATATAGAAAGACACGCCTCAACTCACTCTTCCTCTCTTTGAATCCCCAATTCCCACCCTCATACTCCCTTTCTCTCACTTTCCAAACTACCACTAGCACCACCATCCCAGGGCATACTTCACATTTTATCAGAAGGTATATTGTATTGCTCCTCTTCTCATGACTAGAGAAAGGAAGAAAAAAAAAACAGAGTATACTTTTATTTGTGGTTCTCTATATGTAGAGATTGTAAGTCAAATAGGTAGCTTTTAGGTTGATAAAGTATAGCTACTGAGCTTGTTGGGTACATGATTATATTTGAGTGAAATGGCTCTCTATGTTATGCTCATAAGCAAGTACGGTCTGGTGACAAATTTGAAAGTCGGAGTCGTCGTTGTATTTTTGTGGGATATCCATATGGAAAAAAGGGGTGGAGGTTGTATGATCTTGAAAATCATGAATTCTTTGTTTCCCGGGATGTCAAATTTTATGAAACTGAATTTCCGCTTGCTACTCCTCCAAATAACACATTTGTTGTCCCTTCCAACTTTGGGGACTCGTCTACTGTTTTTGAGGAAATTTATGATTTGGAAGTGAGGGGGGAGTAAAAAGGCATGTTGATCAGGTTGAGCCTAGCGCTACCATAACAGAGCAACTAAATAACCAAGTTCCTTCTAGTCCCACTTCGCCTCTTGTTACGATTGGGCAAGACTCAGCTGAACATGATGGAGATGCTCCTTCTGAGGAGTTACTAGGTCGTGGACACAGGCAGAAAAAGAGTTCCATCTTGCTAAGTGATTATGTTACTCACTCCGTTCAAAACCTGAGTCCGTTTGCATCACGACCCGCACCCCATCACTCCTCAGGTAGTCCCTACCCCATTACACATTATGTGAATTGTAACAATTTCTCTTTGCAACATAGATTATTTCTTGCAGCTCTACATGTCGAACAAGAACCAACGACATACTCCAAGGCAGTGAAAGTCACACATTGGCGGGAAGCGATGCGACAGGAGATAAAAGCATTGGAAACTAATGGCACGTGGGTGTTGGAGGACTTGCCCCCGTGTAAGAAGGCCCTTGGATGCAAATGGGTCTATAAGATAAAATATAAATCTGATGGTACAGTTGAGAGATATAAGGCTCGACTTGTCATCCTGGGGAATCATCAAATTGAAGGGGTGGACTATACTGAGACGTTTGCTCCAGTAGCTAAAATGGTTACAGTTTGGGTATTCTTGGCCGTAGCCGCTGCACGAAATTGGGAAGTCCATCAAATGGATGTTCACAATGCTTTTCTTCATGGTGATCTTCATGAAGAAGTTTACAAGAACCTCTCTCCAGGATTCAAAGTTTCTACTCCTAACAAAGTCTATAAATTGCAAAAGTCACTCTATGGGCTTAAACAGGCTCCTCGCTGCTGGTTTGCCAAGCTTTCTTCCGCATTGAAAGCCTATGGGTTTAAATAGTCCTACTCAGATTATTCTCTTTTTTCCATGGATCGTGGCAACACTCATCTCAGTGTCCTCGTATATGTCGATGATCTAATTATTGTCGGCAGTGACACTGATGCAATTCAGCAGTTTAAATTGTATTTGAGTGATTGCTTCCACATGAAAGATTTGGGAGTCTTAAAGTATTTTCTAGGGGTCGAAGTAGCACGCAGCCCGAAAGAATTTTTCCTTTGCCAAAGGAAATACGCATTGGATATTATAATGAGGTCGGTCTATTAGCTGCTAGACCCGTGCGTGTTCCTATGGACCAGAATCATCATTTGGCTCTATCTACTAGTAAGTTTCTTGTTGATCCAGAACCATATCGGCGTTTGGTGGGACGCCTGATTTACTTGTGCTTTACCTGGCTAGAGTTGTCTTACAGTGTTCATATTCTGTCCCAATTCATGCAACAGCCGCGGGAGGATCATTGGCAATCTGCATTACGTGTTGTTCGTTATCTGAAACAAAGTCCGGGGCAAGGTATCTTGTTAAGTAGCACTTGTGACTTGCGGCTGCATGTATGGTGCGATGCGGATTGGGCAGGCTGCCCGCTGACTAGACGATCCTTGACAGGATGGTTCATCTTTCTTGGCGAGTCTCCTGTTTCCTGGAAGACGAAAAATCAACACACGGTTTCCCGTTCCTCCGCTAAAGCAGAACATCGCTCCATGGCGATGACCATCTGTGAACTGAAATGGTTGAAAGGACTCTTATCCAGTCTTGGTGTACGTCACTCTACTCCCATGTCCTTGCATTGTGATAGCCAAGCTACTTTGCACATCTCTCAAAATCCGGTTTTCCATGAACGGACCAAACACATTGAGGTGGATTGTTATTTTATTCGTGATGCTAGTGTTCAAAGGGAAATTCATACTCATTTTGTTCCAACCAATGAGCAGCTAGCGGATATTTTTACTAAAGCTTTGGGTCCACAACAATACTCTTCTTTACTTCACAAGTTGGGCATTCGTGATCTACATGCTCCAACTTGAGGGGGGTATTGTGATATTGTTGTATAATTGTATTTTGGTAGGAAATATTATGTTTTGGGTAGACAATATTATAGGAGCTGTCCTCTTTTATTTTAGGAGAAAATTGATTGTATAGATGATTTGGTGAAGCATGTTTAGGAAAGGCTTGTGTGTATTTAACAATCAGTTTGATTAAATGAAAAGGCAGAGTTTTCTCTCTCAAATACATTAGTTTGCTCAAACTTGTCACAAGCTCAGTTTCTACATATCACATTCGCAATTTTTTCTTCTAGTTCTTGGGATTCTCAACAGTCAACATATACGAGGCATCAAATTCTAATCCCCTATTTACTTTGTTCATAAGTAGTTTGCTATGTCTTCTTTTTGTTGGTATGCAAGGTAGAGTATTTTACATGCTAGACATGATAGATGATAGAAGGGCTTGACAACTTTGGGTAATTCACCCGGTTCCCTATTGTCGACTGCATGTAGCATAGGTGCAAGAAGTGAAATGATCCAAAATTACAATTCTAAGGTATTTTCATGATTCTGCTTTTGATGATTTCAATGAAAAGAGCGTTGGTGATCGGAGTCATCGACAGCCATTAGAATGCATGAAATTGGGAAGCATCAATGGTGTTGAACTTTTATGATGTGAAGAATTGGAAGACGATGGTTCAGAATAATTGTTGGAAAGTTCTTAAAAAATCTAATTTGATGGTAAATATATAGTTTTTTTCAATACAAAGAAAAGAAAAAAATATTTGAGAAATCTTAACAAGATTTTAGTGATAAAAGAAATTAAAAATATTTCAATGGTTCATATTAATTTTTAATATATCAACAGTTAATATTGATCGACTACCGTAGTCGGAAAAAAAGTTAACCACCTTAGAATTTTTCTTTATTTATTTACTGATATAGGAGACAGTAACACAAAACTTATTCAGATGATAAAAAAAATAGATATATTGAATTCTATACATATAATATCATATGTAAATAGTATAAAATTGTTACAACGCAATTTTAAATTTTATAAAGAAAATGTAAAATATATCTAACTAATGAGTTTATCCAATTAACATGTCATTTGTCTTAATTGACATAGCCAAAGAGTGCTAAACTCTAGTTGATAATTAAACATAACTATCACAAATTAGTGTAAAAATGGTAATAATTTATTTATTTGATTAAAAATAATACTTGTCTTGATCCATGATTTATTTATTTGATGAAAAATTAGTGGAACATGCATCTTAGATATTTTATTAACATATGTTTTTAGAACTCATTAAAACTTACAAAACGGCACCCAACTCAAAAATGAGTTTCAATTTTGATACCACAAGTCAATTTTGCAGTAAAAAAGATGGAGAAAGTTTCAAGCTTTAGGGTTAAACTAGTCAAAGCTACGATCCATGTAAAGCTTAAGCCCTAATAACAACTCAAGCTCTAGATGATATAAAACGCTCCTTACTCTATCTGGATGACAAAATAAAAGAGTAACAGCCAAGATAACAAGTAACTACAATACAAAACTTCAGATAGGATTCATATCATATACTAGAAAACAAATTCCTATTATCTGTACAGAACAAAGCTGATGTGTGCAATGGTAAGTTCTTCAGAATTCAAAATTATCTGAACCTAAGACTGACAAAATGAAACAATAGTGTCATCAATCTTGATGCTGTCCATCGGGCTGCTGTTCATCATTAACAGCTTCATTAGCTCCATAATCTACCCAAGGCAGCAAGGATTCAAATAGCACTGCTAATGGGCTCCGATTGGTTAGATCACGTGTTGGGGCCCGGACCTGCTCATTGGCACCTGGGTTCTGATGCTCCATCATCCTTGGATCCATCACCATAAAATTTTGCAGATTTTCAGGTGGCATCGTAGCCACCGTATCAGAGAATTCTGAAACTAGCAAATGTCCATACCTGAGGGGGGAAAAAGATAAATCAATTAAAAATGCATACAACAACAACCTCCCAAGTGACACATTTGAACGCGGTCTGGGGGATCCTAATGTAGGCAGCCTTTTTATCTCTAAAGTAGCAAATTTTATCTCTAAACTGCTACACAACAGTAGATAATGCTAAAATTGAACCCCAGGTCTACGGCGATTTAGCTGCATACAGCTTAATGCTATCCCTGAGAAACAGAAAATCAGTTTCCAAACATTCGAACTGGAGAAAAAAGTTTGAGTGCACAATCAATCAGTCAATCACAGACAGCTTGTCACATGACATATGGAGCAGCAGGTCGCAAACTCTTTACCAAATACTCTCTCTGTCCCAAAACGATAGTATATCTTTCCGTTTCTAATAGTCCCAAAATAATTGTCCGTTTAACCATAATTAGACATAAAATTCTTTATTTCCCCTAAAATCAACACCACCAGTGCATTCAAAATGTTATTTCTAGGCATCAATTTGGGATGGAGTAAACAACATTGTTCTTATCAACCACCGACATGGAACAGGAACAGACTTTGCTTTGATTTCAGAAGGCTTATTTCAATACGACCTGAGCTAGAAATACGCTGCAGAATTCCAAAACTTACTCGTTCTTGTCTGAGGGGAATGCTTCTTTCCTTACGCAAGCCCAAGTATTAGCTTCACTTGTATCATGCTTCAGTGTTTCAAGGACTTTGAGAGCAGCATCCTTGAGCAATTTCTGCACATCTGGCAGCCTCCAAATGAGGTAATTCCTCTCTACATATATCCTAATTAAGTGATCCAAGGATGGAAGTCCTGTATCTTCAGACCTGAAGAATGGATTCTTTGTTATGCTAGCCCATGCTTGGTCCTTCAAGGGTACTTTTTCCACTAGCCTCTTAAGAACTGGAGGGTGAAGCATCAATGCCTGCTTCATCAAACCAGCTGAGGTCTCCTTTTCATGCTCAATCTTACTGTCCTTTGAAGCTTCTTCACGTTCAAGATAATACCGGCAAACAGCGAGTGAATAAGCAAAGTTTGGAAAGTTCCATATGGAGGTATCAGATTGATACTCTTCAGAGAATTGTTTAAGCCATGCATATTCCTCTGCTCTTAAAGAAAAGTAATCAATACAAAACATAGCTCCCATAGGATCAGCAGGATCCAGTGAAAGTAGGAATTTGCAGACTTCTAGAGCGGATCGATGACACCCACGCCTGTCCAAGTTTTTCATGTGATTAAAAAGCGTTACAAACAATGGCTTGTTCGCATCATGTGAGTAATCCAGTCGGCAATTCCCCTGCAAGGGGCTGAACATAGGATGCCATGCACACTCCAAGGCATATAAACACTTCCCAATGGCATCAGCTGCCATTTGATGTTCACCAGAGAATTTGAAGTAATCTGCCAATGTCATTAGTGACTCCACATGGTAAGGATGATGCATCAGAATACTTGCCACACCATTGAGATCATGGATGGCCTTGGCAGCTTCAAAAGCTCTGTGTGCTTGGCTATATGAAGCTGACTGCACGTATCTGTCATATAACAAAGTAGAAATAGAAACTGGTGATTACTCTTCACAAGCATTTGAATCCAGCATCCCCCAGTAATAAAAGATTGTGTCCCAACCCTTAATGATATGCTACTCATTTTTTAAGCACACGCAACTGTATTTGACAATAGCATCTCATCAATTGCCGGAAGAACTGCTACAATACGCTAGTAATATCATAAGCGTTAGCTGAAACTGGTGCTTCAGAAGGGTTTCAGTTTCCAATTCACCAGAGGTCACACGACCAACCATCATGGCTTTCCGAGAAAGAGATCAACGTTCATGTTCAATTAATAAATTGTTCACAACCAATTTAAAAGGTGATTCATTATAATAGGTAGTGGGAATAACCAGCCCCAAAAACAGACAATGCATAGAGATCCAAACAACACAAACTTGGATGGACCAAAGAACCATTAGACAGTCATGTTCTCATGCTTAAATATCATGGTTAGCTGGAAAAAGAGAAACTGTACAGTAAACCCCCGCCCCCTTTCCTCAAAAAAAAAAAAACGCAAAAAGACAAGAAAGTAAGTCTTAATGAAGAGGAAGTGACGATATAGATTGCCTTCAAAATAAAATTTACTGAATGCTGGAATCATGATATTTGACTGAGACACGATTCAGCAATTACTTTATACCAGCAGGAGTAGCATACAAAATATTTTCACCTGAAGACATTATTCCCATCCTTTGTCTCTAGAAGCTCCATGGATAGAGATCCATCCCACCGGGGCCAATGGTCAGATGGGGAGACAAGAATACACTTTCTGTGTGCATAACCTGCACGTCTTCCAACACGCACTTGCCTGGAAGAGCCACTTTGATTAGCATTCTCAAATGAGCTTACCACCTTGGAACCAAATATCCTCCGGAGTTCATTTTCAGCATTCAAGAACTTAGGGTCAACTTTCAGAATGGAGGGTTTGCACTGTTTAATCGCAGTGCCAGATGCTTTTATATCCTTACTAGTACTAGTCTTCTTATTCGATCTAGCTTCATGGGAAGATGAATCAATGTCAAGGGACAAGGCTTCTAAATCCACCTCCACAGACTTTCTAGACCCATCACCACTTGAGAATGTAGCCTCTTTGCTTTTCTTCTTCTTCTTTTTCTTAGATTTCTTAGACACTGAAGCTGCAGGAAGAGAACTTTTGGTGACTGGTTTTGAATAATCAACCAATTCAGCATGTGTAACATCTGATGTGCCAGACTCATCCTCCTGCAACACAGGGAAGATATTGAGTCGATAACTATCTAAGAAGACAAATCAGTTGCTTCTAGAGGAAACAGAAGGTAATTGATAGAGATACATATTAATATATTTAGGAATAAGAATTAGATATTTTATATATTTTAGTTTCCTATTCACATTAGGAATATTATAGTTTCCTAAGTTGTTTAGGATTGTTATTCTAGTTTCCTAATTTTATTAGGTTTAGTATTAGGCGGGTTGTTTATCTATAAATAAGGGCTTTGCTAGCCTTTATGAAGGACATTACATTACATTGATATTGAATATTGAATATATGAATTCTTACTGATTATGCACGGGGATGATGAATTCGTCTCTTGAATTCAGCATAGGGATGTTGAATTCCTATCTTTAGCTTTTATTTATTTCCCGTTCTCTATCAAATTGGTATCAGAGCAAGTTCTCGATTCTGAGTTTCACCCAAATTTTTTCCTTTTCCGCTGCCGCCCAATTTCCAGAGAAGACAAAAAAAAAAAAAGATCTGCTCAAATTTTCAACCCTAGCCCCTGCCCTACTGCCCCAGTTCATCTCACCGCCAACCACCAACCACCAAACTGCCAGTTCTGGGTGACTGTCGCTGCTGTGTTATATGTGATAGTCGCTGTTGTGTCTTGCTGTTCAAGGAAGCTGGCAAGGAAGTCTGGTCTGCTGGTCGTCATAGCACAGCTACTGGTTGTCTTCCGACTGTTGCTGCTGAGTTTTGTGTACGGTTGATTTCCAGTTTCCTGATATATTTTTGTTGCCATGTTATCTCTTAAACCAACATGGCTACTACAGAAAGAGCTTCCAAGCCAACTGTTAAAAGTTGGAACTCAATTGAGCACTCCCCCATCATCTTGTGATGACCTTATCGAGTTATTGGATAAAGTTGGAAGCCTTTTGTCCCAAATATCTCAGTCCCCTCCAAAATCCATTCAGGATGCTCTCGAACCACTACAGGGACTCTTGATTTCCAAAATGCTCCTTAATCATGCCGATGTTGATGTTAGGGTTGCTCTTTCCTCATGTCTATCTGAGCTTATTCAAATCACTGCCCTAGATCCTCCATTTGATGATGACTCTATGAAGAAGGTTTTTATGTTGATGGTGTCATCCTTTCAAAACCTAGAGGATACATCTAGCCTATCATACCATAAAAGGCTCCATGTGCTCAAGACTATGGCCAAAGTAAGATCTTATCTTGTGATGTTAGATCTTGACTGTGATGCTCTTGTCTTGGATATTTTCCATTATTTCCTTGCATCCATTAGGGACTACCATCCACCTATAATTCTCACATGAAGTCCATTCTTTGTGGCCTTCTTCAAGAAGCTGATGATTTTCTAGTAGAGTTCCTAGTTTCCATGCTATATGGTGCACAGAATGCTAGAGAACCACACATTGCACAAAGTCTATGCAAGGCTGTGTTGGACAATTGTGCATCACAGGTTATACGATTTCCACCATTTGTGAGTGTTCAAATTGAAAATCGACAATCTCTTGAAGTGCTTGCTGGTCAGATTATAGGCTCTGAATGTCTTCACATTGCTGAAATTGAAAGTGGTACCCCAGAGGAGGAGTATCTAGAGGCTATTGAAGTGCCTACTGATGTGAATTTTCATTTTTGTCATCTAAATAAAGATATGGAGAATTCAACAGGAATGATAGGGTATACTGATTTCTTTCTCCCTAAAAAATGTTTTGCTTGGAAGAAGCTACATCCCATCATTCAATTGCTACTTTTTCTGGAGAAGCTCACAGCTGTGCACTATTTTCTTATGTTTGAAGAGGTGAATTTGCTCTAGCTTTGTTGGATTTTCTTGTTTCTACACTTCTACAAAATCAGAGGCCGTGTTTTTTGCAATTGGGAGATCTCTTGCATTGGTTTTCTAGCTACATTTCTTCATGCAAACGCTCCGGAGGAACGATACTTTCAAGCCAGGGAGAATGATAGAGATACATATTAATATATTTAGGAATAAGAATTAGATATTTACATATTATAGTTTCCTAAGTTGTTTAGGATTGTTATTCTAGTTTCCTAATTCTATTAGGTTTAGTATTAGGCAGGTTGTTTATCTATAAATAAGGGCTTTGCTAGCCTTTATGAAGGACATTACATTGATATTGAATATTGAATATATGAATTCTTATTGATTATGCACGGGGATGCTAATCTTTTCTTGAATCCAGCATGGGGATGCTGAATTCGTCTCTTGAATTCAACACGGGGATGTTGAATTCCTATCTTTAGCTTTTATTTATTTCCCGTTCTCTATCAGTAATACACATGAGAAGTGCTGAAACAACCATAGAGAGTTTTGAGTAGTTACATGATAATAGGTAATGAGAATAAGCAACTACTGAAACAGGCATAAAGAATACTGAGTAGTTTATGTTAGAATTAGATGTGGGGGCAGATTTTATTTTCATATCCTTTTTGTTGGGCATTACAGAGTCGCACAGATTTTTCATATCACAAAACCACCTTTCCCTGCGACCTCCTTCATTTCATAACACCGGATACAAATGTTCACATCAGGCATAAATGAAGAAAAGTGAAACAAGAAAGAAGCAGAACCTGGTCATTTTCATGTTCATCATCATCATCATTGAGTAGATCAAATGGATTTCTCACATGACCACCAGAATCAGATTCATCCTCGGGGCTCTCCGTTAGCTCTTCTGCCACATCGCCCTCCTGCTTCAGACTCTGCTCTTGTTCTTTGAGAACCTTCCTCAGCAATCGAGCAGACATCTGTCAATCCTGTATAATTTAACGCACGTAAAACCAGGGTATCCACTACGGAAGATTAAGGCACAATGGCGAGGGTATACAGAACAAGAAGGAAGCATGCAGTACATTGAGTTTTGAGAGCAGTAATTAGTGTGTTAGGTTTCCTTAATTCATGAGAAGTTGTATCAGGCAAGGCTAGGACATATGAATAAATGGGGGCATCTCTATCACATGGAAGATGGCATATTGAACTAAAGCCCAGAACAGCAGATGAAGAGGCTGAAATTGACATTTATAAGAAATCCATACCACTGGCATATGAAAGAGTGGAATATACTATAAGTCTATAACAAGCCCAGCTGATACACAATAAAAGAATATATGTTCCATCTAGCAACTGGCATATATATACTTCTCCAAGTTATTATTCATCAATGTCAGTGTTTAACATACATCATCATCATCTAATAAAGCTATGGAAGAACCTGTTCCACAACATCATACAAGACCATCAATGGAAATTGTACATCATGGGACATAAGAGGTGATAAGTTTGCAAGTCGCCAAGGCAATTTCAGGCGATATCACAATCAGACTCTTTGCAGGACATAGTAGCAGCATTGCACAATTGGCACCCATATATTAGATAACTTGAACAAGATGCCAAAGTGGCTAATTTTATCTATCAACACCGCTGCTAGATGATGCTAAACCTAGTCCAAATCGTACAAACAAATTTAACAAAACCTTGTCCATACCAGCATGTTGAATTCCACATATAAATCCTAATAGAATCACATACCTCAGTAACCTCGCCCAGATTAAGGTTCCTTGGTCGCGATGCAATACCGCCTGCACAGGAATTTTAGGGCACCCGATCAGCTCAAAATTTGAGTCACTCAATCAGAATCAACAATCAAATTTAAACTTTGAGGAATGATAATCGAATTGGGAGGGGGGCGATTTTTCCGATGAGCAACTCGTACCGATTCGTGATAAGGAAGTGTCAAAATCGCAGAAAGGCTTGAGAAGAATCAATCAGTGAAATGAATTTGAGCTTCGCCAATCGTGAATGAAAGCTGGAAGAGGGAAGAAGAGAAGAGAAAAACCCTAGCGAGGCACGGTACTAATGTAATTGTAATCGAGGTATCTTCAATTTAGGACGACAAAGGCACCAAGTTTCAGGCTTTCAGCTCAGGCAAGGTAACTCGGAGTCGGTGACTTTGGGTTAAAAGAAAAAAAAACGATCTAGCGGTCTACCCTATAATCCAATTGGAATTCGGCCGAAATTTTGGGTTTTAAACGTGATTTTCTCGACTAGAACAAGTAAACCGAACCCGAAAACCCGTAACTTAGCGGGTGAGCCTATGCAATACGGAATTTTATTAATGGAATTTTTTATTTTCTCTCTCCCAGTTATCACTCTCTTTCTCCTACTTTTTTTTGCATTCCTTTGAGTTCTGATCTGTCCAGAACTCAAAGGAATGAAAAAAAGTAGGAGAGAGAGGGTGACAACTGGGAGAGAGGATAAAAATTCCATTGAAAGAGTTCCACATTGTATATGCTCTTAGCAGGTCAAACCTGACGTGTATTTGACGTGCATGTTTGACTCGAAAATTTTCTTTTATTTTTTAGTTCGACCTTTTTAGAATTTCTGACTTTTCGTTATAATACATGACTATTAAATTATAAGTGCAACTCATTCGTTTGTTATTTCTCGAATTTAAGTTGAAATAGTTACAATAATCTATTGTTACTAGAAGATAATCGTATTTTGCTATGTATATGGTACAAAAAATAGTACTTAGAGACCATTTTTTAAAACGAAAAAACAGAAAAAGGTCATAGTCATAATCTTTGGTGTAGACACCGGATTTCATACCGGTATTTTATTGTAAATTATTGTAAAATTACCTGACCCAAATAACTCTTAGCATGCAAAGCCAACCCAAACCCAAATCATTCTAGCCCTGTTTGTTTCAACCCAAACTACCAAAGAAGCTCAACCCACGGATTGGTGAAAACCATTGGGTTTTCACTGGGCTAACCCGACCCAACATTAAGCGAAAACCGCCTGGTTTTCGCGATGTCAACCCAACCCACAAAGAAATTCAGTCCACAAAACAAAACGTCAATGGCCCAGTCAAAGCACAAACCCAACCTAGTTTTTCATCCAAAACCGCCCAGTTTTCGCACGGCTGAAGCGAGGCAGAATTAAAGCAACTGCAAAATACCAACTGAAACCCGCCTAACATTGTGGGTTGGGCTGACATCACGAAAAGCAGGCGGTTTTCATAATGTCAGCCCAACCCACAAAGAAATTCAGTCCACAAAACAAAACATCAATGGCCCAGTCAAAGCGCAAACCCAACCTAGTTTTTCACCCCAAACTGCCAGGTTTTCGCACAACTGAAGCGGGGCAAAATTAAAGCAACTGCAAAATACCAACTGAAACCCGCCTGACTTTTGCATGATATTTTCTTGATTTCTTTCCCTTTTCCGTGAAATCAAGCCAAATCTGCACATATGGTTTTCGTATCAGAAATGATACATTTTGGGTTTCCTAACCGCGGAAATAATCTCAAGAATCTATAATATCTGATATCAAGAGATCACATAATTATTTCATGATCTTTGAATACTTCGGAATCCGTCACCTATAAATACTAGCCTATCTCTTTCTTGATTTTCATCCTGGGAATTTTGTCAGAGTATTGTCACTGCAGGATTTTCCTTTCTCTCCTCCCTCTCAACCTTCCTTTGCTTGCTAATTCATTAAAACAAAAGGTCAGATCAATCCTTATTTTATTTTGTCATCACTTTTGTTATTGTACTAGCATGTAATCTTGAACAATCAATACTTGTAGATTGTAAAATTTATGTTCATAATCGTATGACATCAATATTAATCTTGTGAAATTTATACAAATTCCTCCCTTTTGATTCTTTTACTTTAATTCAATTTTAATAGAATATGTTTTCGAAAACAGGCGAGTCTCAAAGTTTCTTAACTCTTATACCCATAACCTTACCCCTGGATCCAGTTTATGGATTTGTAGGGCGAAGTCCTTTTTAAAAGTTTGTTGTTTTTTTTCTAAAAAGCAACGGGCGACTCTTTAAATTTTGACTTGCATAATTCGATTTACTGAGGTTTTGGTCATTTGAATGTTCAATTGAGATAACTATCATTCTATAATATGCGAAATAACAGGGAAACTGGTTGCCACTGCCAGCCAAAGCCACCTGGCTTTCCTGGTCATTGAGCCCTTTTCCTCAATTTGTCGACTGATTGGACCACCGGCCTGGCTACACGAAAGCCAACTGGCTTTTGCTGCCAATCCAGTAGGCTGGTTCAGTTTGGGCCTTGTTATCTTGCATATTATCGCCTTAGTATCAATCGAAGTTGAACATGAAATTTATACAAATTCCTTCCTTTTGATTCTTTTACTTTAATTGAATTTTAATAGAGTATGTTTTCAAAAACAGGCGAGTCTCAAAGATTCTTAACTCTTAGACTCGTAACCTTACCCCTTGATCCAGTTTTTGGATTTGTAGGCCGGAGTCCTTTTTGAAAGTTTTTTTTTTCTAAAAAGCAATGGCGACTCTTTTAAATTTTGACTTGCATAATTCGATTTACTGGGGTTTTGGTCATTCGAATGTTCAATTGAGATAACTATTATTCTATAATATGCAAAATAATAGGGAAACTAGTTGCCATTACCGGCCAAAGCCGCCTGACTTTATTGGTCATTAAGCACCCCCCTTTTCCTCAATTTGTCGACTAATTTCGCTGCCAGTCCAGTGGCCTGGTTCAGTTCGGGCCTTGTTATCTTGCATATTATCGCCTTAGGATCAATGGAAGTTGATCATGCGGATTTTTAGAATTCATAAGTCTAATTTACAAGTTCAAATTAGTAAGAATTGTTAGTAATTTTGATTAATGTCCTTATTTAATGATTAAGCAATCTTAGTCGGCTTCCAATTTAAGTAGCACTACGAAAAGATTTCTTAAATGTGAATTTTACGGAAATATAAAGATGAACAATCAAGAAAAATAGTATGGTTAAAGGAAAACTCAAATAGATATTAAAGGGGACACAAGATTTACATGGAAACCCAATACGGGAAAAAACCACAGACGGCAAAGGAGAAAATATTCCACTAGCAAAAGGAGATATTACAAGAGGAGGATTATATGAACTCTCGTAGACTCTCACAAACTAGGGATTATTATAGGTGAAGATCTCTCAATAGAAGTGTTGAAATAGGTTGATGATAAACTATGTTTATAGTAGCAATACAACTTGAAAAATAACTCTAAACCACACATTCGACACAACTTAGATTGCCAACAATAAATCCCAACACCAATAGAAGTCTATCCAACATCCAATTGGAATCAAGGTGAAAGTCTTGATATGAAAGGAGTCATCCAAGCTTGAACTTCAAGTGATTGATGGGCATGATTTGCACTAATTTAACACAACCACAAACACTTGCAAAAGAATTCTATTGCCACCCAGAAGGTGCATAAATCCATGATATTGCTTAAAATAAGTGGCATATTTGGGCCATTACCCCAACAATTTCCACCTTGGACCAAATTTAACCACACCGTCATTGAACCCCGAAGGGTTGAGCCCCATGGGGCGAAATTCAAATTTGCAATGAAAGAGAGTCCAAGCTGTCTTTGGACTCATAAGAACCTGACATGGTAGAACCTTGTAAGAGGTATCTTTCTTTGGACGTTAGAATATCTTTAACAGATCCAAAGAATAAGGTTTCATCTTTACTGTAAAGCAATATGTTGTAACAACCCACCCCAAAATCACGTTTAATTATATATAAAGCACAGTAGTTACGCAAATCGCGTTCTAATTTTTTTCTTCCGCGTTTACCGTTACTTATTTATTTATTGATTTATTTATTATTTATTGTTATCGGTGTCGTGTCTTGTGCAGGAGATGGCCAAGATGCCGAATTATCGGTTTAAAAATTTCACTTTACATGTTCATTCAATGAGTTAAAGTATTTCAGGTTATACGATTTAGGTTATAAAGTTATTTACACGTTAAGTTAAATTGCACCGGGTTTTACCGTCTACGCGGTTTTCTTAACCGAACGGGGTCTAATTATTCGACCTCGTAACATGTATATTTTATTGCCCAAACCTTAATTTATTTGGGGTATATTTATTTCATTTAAAGTACAAGTAATATTGGTGTTTCATTTATTTGGATTTTCTACATCCAAGTGTTATTTTATTTTAACCCAATTATTACCAATTGATTTTATTTGGTACAAAGTAATTATCATAAGTTTATTACATTACAATCATTGTATTTTAATTACAAATTCAGAATGGTTTTAAGTATTTAGAGGGAGTATATTGATATTAGTAAAGGGGAGGGGGGTTTATTTCATTATAATTCATGCCAATTTCCCCACACCAAGCTCTTTCTCCCTCTAATCTCCCTCTTGCTATCTGCTGGCCGAGAACCACAGCAGCACGGCCATGCTGGACTGTTTCCGGCTTGCGAGGTGCCCAGCCGCCGTCCTGGTGGCCGCCACCACCCTTCCTCCCTTTTGTGTTTTCTCCAATTTTTAACTCAAAGGTAACTTCTCAAAACCCCAATTTCAATTTCTATGAACCTAATCTGAAAATCTATGTTTCATACTTGTAATTCTCATAGATTCTACCTCTTTTACTCTCTTTTATCTTGAATTCAAGTATATAATCGTATTGGTTAAGTTAGGGTTTGATTTTGGAATACATGCATGTGATTTTGGAAGTGTTCTTGAGGTTCTTGAGTATATTCATGGTGGATGATGTTTATATGTTTATGCATGTGGTTTTTGAGGCCTTTGATGAATGGATTTTCATAGGTTATATTCTGGAAATATGATGGATTAAGGTTATATGGGATTTGGTTATGTTTTGATATGATTAGGAGTGAAAGACCAAGTTACAAACCAGAATTTTCAGTAAACATAAGTCTCTGTTTATATTCTGAAATTTACAGCGGGAAAAAGTGGGATTTTTGCCCAGATTTCTACTTCATTTGATAGCCTAAAGTGTTAGCAAACCGTAGGCTTTGGAATTTCGAGTTTCCGACATGTATAGCCCGAGTTACGACCAAACCGTAACCTCACGTTTTTATATACGATTTCTGAGTCAGTGTTTTGAGGGCTGATTTTCGGACCTTTGGAGACTTTATTGGTTTTAGTGATAAACATAAGAGTTTTAGGCCACATTGCAAGCTTTCCGGAAAGGTATGGTTCATAGTCATCGGATATCGGGAGTGTGAGTTACGAGCCCGGGAAGCAGGGCTGTCCGGGATAAATTTCTGCCCAAGTTGGTTTGCGTAAATGTATGTCTTTTGGGCCTCCAATCAACCCAATAAGGGGTTCTAAGCATAAATGGGTTATAGCTATAAGTTAGCATGTTGGAGTTATGTGTTTAAGGCTAAAAGTACTATATTGGAGTCTTAAGTGAGTCTTAAGGATGGCTTCCCAAAAGCTAATGAGTTTGTTAAAGTATTTTGTTTCCCCATCTTTCTATGGTATGATATTCAATGTCTTAAGCTAGCTAAGAGTTCTTTTAGCTTAGTAGCTTCCAAGTTTAAAGTCCATTCCATCTTTATTGCTTAAATCATTGATCCAAGCTTGTCTTATCGCATCCGAATATGTTGATCGCACCCCGTTTTACCGTTCAATTGCTATCATATTATCACGGCATGTTTAACTCCCTCATGCTTATCATAGCTTTCAAGTTCTAATTACCCCATTCATCATCGATTCAAGCTTATTGTATTGGATTCAAGTCCTTTCAATTGAACCATATTCTACGTTATTATTCTCATGCTTTCCGACCCGGAAATTTCTAAGGTTTTATATGCACTGCTTCTGTCCGGGCCATTTTTCGGGCCCTTCCTTTCATTTCTAGCCTTTGGGCCAGTTGAAAAAGTTAAAGATCATGATTTTCCCTATTCCGAGATGTACTCTTTTACTTCGTTTCGATTTTCCTAACTCAAGTTATGCTATAAACTTTATTGTGCTACAACCTGAAATTTTATTCCTAAAGTATTTTATTTATAATTACCAAGTTTCCCAAACTCATGATTCTAATTCGAACCTTATTCGGTTCTTCATTTTTATGTATGCTTACATTGGTTGACAAAGTTTCCAAGGCCATCTCCAAGCCGAGCCGAGCCGCAAAGTTTTAGCGTCTTAAGGTACCCAAATTGTCGACTCTTGCTTCTATTAAGAGTCAAATGCAGTTTTATTGCATAGTTATATGTTCTAATGATTTTATTGTTTTATAAGTGGTCCCGACACCTATTCTACAGTAGCTAGAGTGAAGTCTAGCATTTTACGAGCTCCTACGGAGTAATCTTGACTTTGGCGATGTCGATCGCCTAGATCACCCATCCAAACTCGAGGTCGGTTTGGCGTGCGTGCGTGAGGTGCTTGCATCGATCTAAAGGGATACCACGTCTTATAGTATGAAAATTTTTCAATGTTAAGCACAACATATGCGTAGAAACTTTATAGCTTAAAGTATTCCATGGTTTAGCCTTCTTATGTCCCCTTCCGTTTCAAAATGAATTTAAATGCGGCACTAAAAACCGTTTTGAGCGGTTTGGCGTGTTGGAGGTTTACGTCTTGAGTGTTTCCCCACTCACTTTGCGAATGTATTTCAATGTTTTGTTTTAGGCGGTCCGAGCTCCCGAGGATAAAGACGAGGTTAGCGGGAGCAAGTTATGCATGCGGTAGTTCTCTAAAGCGATCGAAGATCGGTATTCAAGGTTACTCAAGAGCATTAAAGGTCACTTGGTTGTGAAAGGTCTATACGATATGTTTAATTAAAGGTTGTATAATGTATTTGTACCTTAAGTTTAGCGATTGTGTTGTATGGAGTTAAGTCTGATTTATGGTGGATTGTTATATTGTGGTTTGTGTATGTGCCTTGTCCGAGTGGGGGCGGCGGTAATGCCTCGACCTAAGGTGTTCCGCTGCGCTAATCACAGGTTTGGGATTCTAAAGTATAGTCTTAATCTTGTGATTACGGTTGGGGCGTTACAGTTGTGGTATCAGAGCGGAGTTATAAGAAAGATTCGAGGATATAGAAATTTCTAAGCAATTGTGATAAGCATTTGTGAAGTATGGATGCTAAGTGTGGTGACATATGTGTCCCTTATAGGCGTATGAGTCCTTTATGGGTTGAGTTGGGAATATGTGAAATTGTTGGGATGGATGTTGAGCTTGAAGCTCTAGATAGGTATATGAAATGTAAGTGTTTTCCCTTGCAGGTTTGAAGAATATGTAAAATTTGGGAGAGTCCAATTTATAGGGGAAGTGCTGCCGAAATTTCTGCAGAAATTAGAAAGTTTAGTAGCAAGTTTAAGAAAACTTAATTACAGGTTGTGTTTAACTTAAAAGTTTGTACGAGTAAAGCATGTTATGTGTATAAGTGCCGTGGTGGACCTGAAGCACGTTGAAATAGTCCTTAAAGGAGACTTTAGTCATTCAAATGAGAATTTATAAGTCGATTCCAAGTGGAATTGATGTAAAGCTCAAGTGAGGGCTAAAAGCCTTGCCTAAGTGTAGAGTGAAATGATTAAAGATGTTTAGATGATACAAATGTTGGCATGATCCAAGGATAGTAAGTAAGGTCACGATAATCATGAGATGGAACAAGAGTTCCTTTTTAAGATAAGTAAGGTTCGGGTTGGTTGAGTCTCGGACCTGCCTTAATTCTCATTCGTTTAATTCTTTCAACAAAGTCTATCAATGTCAAAGTTATTAAAGCTTTTATCGATGTTACATAGAACATAGGGCATAGATGGATCACAAGCGTGACCCTTTTCCCAACCTCTTCACAATGTTACGGGAGCACAAGACCAGCGTCGAGTTCATCTCAAGAGGTTGCAAACCGCCTTTGATATCCATTGTGCGGCTAATCCGCTATTTGAGTATCGCGATGATGAGTGCCAAGTTGGTGCTTATTGCCCCCTCCCCACAAGAGTCGTGGGGCGATGTAAGGCGTTACCTCCGCCAATTGCTCGTCGGGAGAACCGGTCGATCGCTGGTGCTTGACTCTACGACTACATTGAGCACAGAATCACACCGCATTGGAAATAATTTTGGGGACCTTAGAATTTGTTTTGTGTCAAAATATAGTTTGGATATGGTTGAAAAAGGGGTACCCTAAGGACAAGTGGAAGGGGCATCCTCATATTCTAGGATATTTACATTAGTATCATACGTTGAAGGGTTTTAACTAGCAAGTGCTTGTGATAGTGTAGGGCGGTGAACTTTATGTCATTATAGGGTCGTGGGAAATTAATTGGAGTTTCCTTACTATACGAACACGCTTGTGGATTTTATAGCCAGGTGAGGCGAGGAAGGCCTTATGAGAATGCAATTGGCTACAAACTAAGGACGTAGACATAACAAGTTATAAAGTGGTGATGGCAACAAGTTATGTGGAATAAGGGTATACTCCGTGGTAATGTTGAAATATGTTTCAAAGATCGGGGAAATCAATTTGAACTACAAGGTCCTCAGTCTAACCTGGGAATAGCTATGCGCCCATGCACATGTTCATTCTGTCATTAGGATAGGAGAAGCCGCTTTTTGTGGAGAGCTATTAACAAATAACCATTGCGAGGACCAAATCTCTTCTGTATGACTTTTATACTTCAAAGTTCATCGCTCAAGTTCAACTTTTATTCCCTGCTCTCATTGTACATCCTCCTAATAAAGTTTACCCTCTCATTGCAATATTAGAATCCAAGCTTCTCGTTTCCTATCCTTGTTATTCTCAAGAATCTTTATCAGATCCTATCGTTGTTATCAGTCCAGTGTGTTAAGAAATTCAACAACCTGCCTTTGGTGGCTCGTTACCAATTTATGAATGATTTCGTCAGGACCATTATCTACTCTTATTTCATTGCCGACTCGTTATGTCCCCAAAGATAAACTTCATTAGATTCATATGACCCTTCTTACTCGTTAAGATTTATCTTTTCCAGGTGATGGTCACGTTCTATCATGAAGCTGAACACTCCTTTCAAAGCTTAATTTCCACAAACGTTGTACCTTGTTTAGAATCAATAGCTTATGCTCTAATGTTCCGGAAAGTTACCACAAAGCATTCATACTTCCCAAACTTTAATTGTTTTAATTCAGGAATCAGAAGACCGATCCTGATAGCTTTCTCCCCCAATTCAAGCTCATTTCGAGGTACTTATAAACTTCCTTGTTCAGGAAATCATTGTAATCATCATCTTTGGCAATTATGCTATCTCTTGTTGATCTCAATTTTCTTAATCGATATACATGCGTAGTTGGGTTAAAGAATACCTCTATTCCTCCACGTCGTCTTAAAGCCTTAAGTCTACCAATGTAAACCTTTGCTTTGTTGTTGTTTTCCAAAATTCATGTTCTGACCTCTTAATTGATGGCACCTTCCTATTATCGCGTTTCCTCCATGCCTATTGGTGCCTTTCATAAGAAATAGATGCCTTGATGGAAGTTGAAAAAAGGGAGGGAAAGCGAAGTGGAAAAATGTTGGATTGCACGGAATTATGTGATATCTGAGGTAAGATGGGAAAGGTAGAGAAATCGTTGTTTAAGAAATGTTAGGGACCTTTGGGTCAAGGCTTCTTACGATGAGAGGTTCAGGAGTTGACGAATATAGAACGCTTGAATGAAGATTAGCTCTTCTTCCAAAGGACATAAAAGCCATATGGATATATCTGAGAAAGAAAAGGTTCTTGCCCTGTAATTTATAATGGGAAGAGAGTGCTCGATTAATTACAGAGATAAAAACCAGTGTTTTGGACTTGCCTTGGGAAGGGATACCAAGAGAAATGAGTTCAAGGTTGTATGAATAACTGAGGTAAGGTGCTTGTCATGATGAGGACCGTAATCTTAGGATGAGATACGATATCATGGAAACATATGGAAAGAATGAGCAGTAGCATACCTATGGCCAAGCGAATACAATGACAAAGTCTTATATGAGCATGATAAAGAAGATTATACTTTGACTCTTGAAAGTTGAGAGCGAGCGAGGACAAATACCCTCCCAAGAATCAATAGATCGTTCGACTAACCCAAGGGCAAGAGTGTCATCTGAGATTGGTTAAGGTTAAGATACCAACCACTCAGAGTTAGGCCAAGAATACTCCTAAAACTACCTTTAAAACAAAATGTGGGCGCTATGAGTTACGAAAATGCCCTTTTGGGACTTACGAATATTTAACAGTATTTATGGATCGGATGAACCGAGTGTTCAAACCTTATGTGGTTCGGCTATAGCGATGGTTAACGATGATGTTTTGATACACTCGAAAGGCCGAGAAGAACATGTGAATCAATTGAGAGTGGCATTGCAATCATTAAGGGAGCAAAGACAGTATGTGAAAATTTTCAAAATGTGAACTCTGGTTCAAAAAGTAGGATTTTTGGGAACATATAATGATCCATGAAGGGATCTGATTGGACTCTAACGAAGTATGCGCCATTAAGAGTTTGGCAAGACCCACTGCGGTTATCAAAGTTTGAAGTTTCTTAGTTATGGCCGAATACTATAGGAGAGTGTTCCGAATCTTTCTAAAATAGCTCTTCCATTGACCCATCTCCTCAAGAAGTCAACCCGGTTTGAATGGACCGGCAAATGCGAAGAAACCTTTCAAGTGTTCAAGGAAAAGCTAACAACCGCCCCAATGTTATCCCTTCCCAAGGAAGGAAAGGAGTATGTAGCATATAGCAATGCGATTCATTAAGGGCTGGGATATGTGCTAATATGGAACAACAAGGTAGCAGCCTATGCGTCATAGCAATTAAAGTCAGCTACGAGAATTACCCAATGCATGACCTAAAACTCGCAACAGTAGTGTTGCGCCCAAAATTGGAAGTTTTACCTTTATGGGGTCTCTAATGCCATCTTTACGGATCACAGGAGTTTCAAATATATATCCTCAGGGAGAGTTGAATCTAAGGCAACGGAGGCGGTTGAACTCATTAAGGATTATGACTTGGATGCCAACGTCACTCGATAAGGCAATTTCGATAGCAAATGCTTCAAGCGAAGGCTTAGCATAGGGTGTGGACTCGTCTTGTAAGTCGTCCATAAATGCGGCAAGAATCGAATAGGGAGGAGCATTGTCCCTAACCGTCTATCTTGGAGAGAACCAAGATAGAGCGAATAAATGCCCGGGACCCAAGAGGATTACGAATAATCTAGCCACGAAAGGAATACGGATTTTCGCCATGAAAGCAAAACCCTAAGGTTTCAAAATAAACTATGTATCTTTGTTAAGGAAGCTTAAGGCTTAAGTTTTGGAAGGAAGCCACAATTATTTGTACTCTGTGTATCTGGAGGTACAAAATGTATAGAGGTTTAAAGGGCACCTTTGGTGACCTAACGTGAAGGAGGTATAGCGACTATGGGGATCAATATGCATCATGTCAAAAGGGTCGACGAGAATGTTAAGGAGCATCGGTAAATTTAGACCCTTAAAAGGTCCCGTGGGAATGGGAATCAATTTCTATGGATGCTATCATGGGATTACCTCATGACTTCTAGAAGAAAGGACATTTGAGTCATTACGGATCGCCTTACCAAGTTGGCATTTTTCGCTCCTATCCATGAAGGATGGAAGATAGATAAGTTAACGGATATCCACACAAAAGATTGTTAGGTTACGGAATTCGAGGGCATAGTGCGATGGGGATACATGTTGTCAATCGTGATTTTGGAGCGCCCTACAAAGTTATCTAAGTAATTGTGGATCGCGACAAAGTCGGCGCATTTCATTTCTATCTATGAAGGAGGAAAGGTAGATAAGCGGCGATAATTGCGTCAAGAAGTTGTAAGGTTGCATAAGATTCCCAAAGGACATAGTATCCGAATGAGATCTGCGACTTCAATCACGATTTTGGTGCTAAGACCAATGGTAGTAGCCTCTACCATCTAGAAAGCGATGGCAGACAGACGAGTAAACCAAATTGTAAAGATATGCTACTGTTGCATTTTAGGTTTTCAAGGAAATCGGAGGAATTTCTCTCGTTTATGGCGTTTCCCTATAGTAGCGGATAGTGGTCTACCATTCGAATGACCATACGAAGCACCTCATGAAAGGTAATGTCGCACCCATGATGTAGGCACAGGTGGAATAGTTAAAGCTGTAGTCGCGGATCCGGAATTAATCCGGGGCCAGACATAAGATCAGTCGTCAGACCACATGTCAAGATCGACCAAAGTAGACAACGAGAAGCGGAACGCTCGAACTTCAATTGGAAACCGTGTTTCCTTTAAAGTGATTCAACTCAAGGGAATCCGGAGTTACGATATCTAGAGGAGATTAAACCCTTACTATAGTAGGATCTTACTCCGTTGTGGAGGGGATCAATCTAGTGACCTATCGTTTAGATGTACCTTCGAATCCAAGGCATTGCGTGATGTTCACATCTCTCCAACTCCGGAAATATGTATCGGGCTCGACTCGCAATCTTGAAGAAAAACCTCTATTGAAAACGGAAGGCCTCATCGTCAAACAGCGATCGATCCAAAATTTTTGGAACACAGAATCGAATGACTTCACCCACAGGAAAGTCCCTTAGCTGAAGTACTTCGGACAAATCAAGATACCTCGGAAACCTCGGGGGAAACCGAGGAAGGCATGAAAGAAAGCTACCCACGCGTCTTTTAAGGAATATAAAGCATAGCGGAACCAACGGCAAGTTTGGGGCGAAACTTCTTTTAAGGGGAGGATGTAACAACCCACCCAAAATCACGTTTAATTATATATAAAGCACGGTGAATTACGCAAATCGCGTTCTAATTTTTTCTTCCGCGTTTACCGTTACTTATTTATTTATTGATTTATTTATTATTTATTGTTATCGGTGTCGTGTCTTGTGCAGGAGATGGCCAAGATGCCGAATTATCGGTTTAAAAATTTCACTTTACATGTTCATTCAATGAGTTAAAGTATTTCAGGTTATACGATTTAGGTTATAAAGTTATTTACGTTAAGTTAAATTGCACGGGTTTTACCGTCTCTGCGGTTTTCTTAACGAACGAGGTCTAATTATTCGACCTCGTAACATGTATATTTTATTGCCCAAACCTTAATTTATTTGGGGTATATTTATTTCATTTAAAGTACAAGTAATATTGGTGTTTCATTTATTTGGATTTTCTACATCCAAGTGTTATTTTATTTTAACCCAATTATTACCAATTGATTTTATTTGGTACAAAGTAATTATCATAAGTTTATTACATTACAATCATTGTATTTTAATTACAAATTCAGAATGGTTTTAAGTATTTAGAGGGAGTATATTGATATTAGTAAAGGGGAGGGGGGTTTATTTCATTATAATTCATGCCAATTTCCCCACAAGCTCTTTCTCCCTCTAATCTCCTCTCTTGCTATCTGTGGCCGAGAACCACAGCAGCCACCCATTGCTGGACTGTTTCCGGCACCGGCGAGGTGCCCAGCCGCCGTCCCTGGTGGCCGCCGCCACCACCCTTCCTCCCTTTTGTGTTTTCTCCAATTTTTAACTCAAAGGTAACTTCTCAAAAACCCCAATTTCAATTTCTATGAACCCTAATCTGAAAATCTATGTTTCATACTTGTAATTCTCATAGATTCTACCTCTTTTACTCTCTTTTATCTTGAATTCAAGTATATAATCGTATTGGTTAAGTTAGGGTTTGATTTTGGAATACATGCATGTGATTTTTGGAAGTGTTCTTGAGGGTTCTTGAGTATATTCATGGTGGATGATGTTTATATGTTTATGCATGTGGTTTTTGAGGCCTTTGATGAATGGATTTTCATAGGTTATATTCTGGAAATATGATGGATTAAGGTTATATGGGATTTGGTTATGTTTTGATATGATTAGGAGTGAAAGACCAAGTTACAAACCAGAATTTTCAGTAAACATAAGTCTCTGTTTATATTCTGGAAATTTACAGCGGGAAAAAAGTGGGATTTTTGCCCAGATTTCTACTTCATTTGATAGCCTAAAGTGTTAGCAAACCGTAGGCTTTGGAATTTCGAGTTTCCGACATGTATAGCCCGAGTTACGACCAAAACCGTAACCTCACGTTTTTATATACGATTTCTGAGTCAGTGTTTTGAGGGCTGATTTTCGGACCTTTGGAGACTTTATTGGTTTTAGTGATAAACATAAGAGTTTTAGGCCACATTGCAAGCTTTCCGGAAAGGTATGGTTCATAGTCATCGGATATCGGGAGTGTGAGTTACGAGCCGGGAAGCAGGGCTGTCGGGATAAATTTCTGCCCAAGTTGGTTTGCGTAAATGTATGTCTTTTGGGCCTCCAATCAACCCAATAAGGGGTTCTAAGCATAAATGGGTCATAGCTATAAGTTAGCATGTTGGAGTTATGTGTTTAAGGCTAAAAGTACTATATTGGAGTCTTAAGTGAGTCTTAAGGATGGCTTCCCAAAAGCTAATGAGTTTGTTAAAGTATTTTGTTTCCCCATCTTTCTATGGTATGATATTCAATGTCTTAAGCTAGCTAAGAGTTCTTTTAGCTTAGTAGCTTCAAGTTTAAAGTCCATTCCATCTTTATTGCTTAAATCATTGATCCAAGCTTGTCTTATCGCATCCGAATATGTTGATCGCACCCGTTTTACCGTTCAATTGCTATCATATTATCACGGCATGTTTAACTCCTCATGCTTATCATAGCTTTCAAGTTCTAATTACCCCATTCATCATCGATTCAAGCTTATTGTATTGGATTCAAGTCCTTTCAATTGAACCATATTCTACGTTATTATTCTCATGCTTTCCGACCCGGAAATTTCTAAGGTTTTATATGCACTGCTTCTGTCCGGGCCATTTTTCGGGCCCTTCCTTTCATTTCTAGCCTTTGGGCCAGTTGACAAAGTTAAAGATCATGATTTTCCCTATTCCGAGATGTACTCTTTTACTTCGTTTCGATTTTCCTAACTCAAGTTATGCTATAAACTTTATTGTGCTACAACCTGAAATTTTATTCCTAAAGTATTTTATTTATAATTACCAAGTTTCCCAAACTCATGATTCTAATTCAGAACCTTATTCGGTTCTTCATTTTTTTATGTATGATTACATTGGTTGACAAAGTTTCCAAGGCCATCTCCAAGCCGAGCCGAGCCGCCAAAGTTTTAGCGTCTTAAGGTACCCAAATTGTCCAACTCTTGCTTCTATTAAGAGTCAAGTACAGTTTTATTGCATAGTTATATGTTCTAATGATTTTATTGTTTTATAAGTGGTCCCGACACCTATTCTACAGTAGCTAGAGTGAAGTCTAGCATTTTACAGGCTCCTACCGGAGTAATCTTGACCTGGCGATGTCATCGCCTAGTGATCACCCATCCAAACTCGAGGTCGGTTTGGGCGTACGTGCGTGAGGTGCTTCGGCATCGATCTAAAAGGGATACCACGTCTTATAGTATGAAAATTTTTCAATGTTAAGCACAACATATGCGTAGAAACTTTATAGCTTAAAGTATTCCATGGTTTAGCCTTCTTATGTCCCCTTCCCGTTTTCAAAATGAATTTAAATGCCGGCACTAAAAACCGTTTTCGAACGGTTTGACGTGTTGGAGGTTTACGTACTGAGTGTTTCCCCACTCACTTTGCGAATGTATTTCAATGTTTTGTTTTAGGCGGTCTGAGCTCCCAGGATAAAGACGAGGTTAAGCAGGAGCAAGTTATGCATGCAGGTAGTTCTCTAAAGGCGATCGAAGATCGGTATTCAAGGTTACTCAAGAGCATTAAAGGTCACTTGGTTGTGAAAGGTCTATACGATATGTTTAATTAAAGGTTGTATAATGTATTTGTACCTTAAGTTTAGCAGTTGTGTTGTATGGAGTTAAGTACAGTTTATGGTGGATTGTTATATTGTGGTTTGTGTATGTGCCTTGTCCCGAGTGGGGACGGCGGTAATGCCTCGACCTAAGGTATTCCGCTGCGCTAATCACAGGTTTGGGATTCTAAAGTATAGTCTTAATCTTGTGATTACGGTTGGGGCGTTACATATGTCCTTGAGGTTTTTGTAGGATTCAGGTAAAGAGACAACCGATAAATAACCTTATCTTCATCCTTAATCTTTTCATCGAGACTCTCAAAATCAACTATAATAGAAATTATAGAATAGAACTCACTCAAGTATTGTTGAATAGGGGTACCTTCAGACATCCTGTAGGGATAAAGTTTTTCCTTTGACATAATCTTGTTGGTAATACTCCTTGACATGTATAGTTCTTCCAATCGATTCCAAAGATCCACTGGGGTTTCCTTATCAAGTACTTCCCTAAGAACATTAGTAGTGAGACATAATTGAATACCCGAGAGAGCCTTTAACTCCAATCCTCGCCAATCCGAATCATTTATAGATCGACACAACTTTTTTTTGTCAGCCTCCCATTCTTCGACAGTCATCTTTTCAGGTTTCTTGAGAAATTCGTCAAGGACTTTCCATAACCCGTGTTGAATTAAAACTGCTCTCACATGAACTTTCCAGATATTAAAACTAATCTCACCATTGAACTTTTGAATCTCAACTTTCATGATTGTTGGCATGTTTGAACCTGCGCTTTGATACCAATTATAAAAAAATATAGAGATGAACAATCAAGTAAAATAGTATGGTTAAAGGAAAACTCAAATAGATATTAAAGGGGACACAAGATTTACGTGGAATCCCAATACGAGAAAAAACCACGGACGACAAAGGAGAAAATATTCCACTATAGAAGTCTATATTGATATTACAAGAGGAGGATTATACGAACACTCGTAGACTCTCACAAACTAGGGATTAATATAGGTGAAGATCTCTCAATATAAGTGTTGAAATATATTGATAATAAACTATACTTATAGTAAAAGTACAACTTGAAAAATAACCCTAAACCACACATTTGATGCAGCTTTGATTGCCAATAAATCCCAACACCAATAGAAGTCTATCTAACATCCAATTGGAATCAAGGTGAAAGTCTTGATATGAAAGGAGTCATCCAAGCTTGAACTTCACGTGATTGATGGGTATGAGTTGCACTTATTTAACACAACCACAAACACTTGCAAAAGAATTCTATTGCCACCCAGAAGGTGCATAAATCCATGATGATTAAATGATTGAAATAAGTGGCATATTTGGGCCATTAACCCAACATAATTTTTGGGGTCAATAGTTGGGTTGACCCAAAACCAAAATACGCCACCCGTATTTACTTGAACCTGAAGTACACTCGACTCGTATTTACCCGAACTCGATATACGCCTGACCCTTAACCAGGCCGACCGGCCGAATTGACAGGCTTGGTCTTAACACAGCCAACCCATGGAAACAAGTCAAACTTAGGCTAGATGACCTTCCTAACCCCGTTTGTATAATGTTAAAAATTGTTAAAACTGTCTTTAAGTGCTTGTTTGCCCTTGCTTTTAAGAGTGCTTTTGCAATTAAAAAATACAAACCATGCCAAACAATGATTTTTTTAGAACCTAATAATTATTTTTCAAAAACAGTTTTGCCCAAAAACAGTTCCAAAAGCAGACGCAATAAATTGTTGCTTCTGTGTCCTAAAAACTAATGACTGCTCAATCTGTCAGATTTTTTGTTGATAAATTTCCATATTTTCAAACAGATATTCTGATTCCTATAAAAATGGTATTTAAATATTTTGTATTATGTTAGAACCTTTAATATTATGTTGGACATTTTAATATTGTGTTCAAATATTTTCAATTATCAAATATCTGCAAAGATGAATATTTAATTTAAAGAATTTTATATTAAAGTAATACCATATATAATTGTAATTGTAATAGGTTGATTAGTTTAAAAATTAATAAAAAGAGAAAATGTAATAAGCACATGATAATTTTACCTTTTAAAAACATATATACCTTTGAAAAGTTAGGCTAACCGAATTAAATTTAGTAAAAAAACTTATATTATAAGTTAGACCAAACACTCTAATTTGGTAAAATCATTTATGTCAAAAGCTTGGACAAATACTTCTATATTTCACCAAAAATAGTTTTTGTAAAAACTGTTTCTAAAAAGCAAAAACGGTGTTTTAAAGATTAGGTCAAACATGCACTAAATATTGTAAACTTTTCATAGAAGTGCAAAATAATATCGGGGAGCCCAAAAGGCAAAAGTTACAATTTGTAGCGTCTCCCATATGTTTATCGCAGAGTCGGTGCTTTTTTAAATTATATTTTGCACTTGGACTAAAATACCGCAAATTATAAATTAAATTCCATACAACCCACCATATATAAATTATACTACTGCATTCCACCAATCTCTCAGTCTCTTTCTTTCGCTTGCCTCTCTCTAATTTCATATGCAATCATGCAAATTTATTTCGTGAGTATCTTCCACCCTTTCGTTTTTGTATCTCTGGCATCTCTACTGTATGAGAATCTTTTAGAACTATTTTTTTCTAGAAATTCGTCAGCCATGATTGTTTGGAGGTGGGGAGTTTGAAGGGAGAGCGAAAGAAAGGTTAGATGCAATTGTTCATATACCTCTTAGTTTTCAAAAATCTTCCCTAGTTTTATTTTTTCTATAAAGGTATGCAGGAGATTTCAAGAGAGAGAAGAAATGGGGAATGGAATTTTGTGTATGTATTCCAACATAAACTCTCTTACAGCTACATAGTTACAAGCGAGATAGATATATAGCAAGTGTACAGTATGTACAGAGAGCAACTATCAACTATAACAAATCAACTACCATAACAAACTATTGAGCTAGAAGTAAATTGTTATTATGTTACTCAACAATTGATACTCCACATCCCTCCTTCCCTTAAGGCAAAACTGGTGGATTGTCCAACAATCTTGGCCTTGAAGATAGGTAATTGTGTGGGAGTTCACCAGGAGGCTTTGTCAAGATGACGGCAATGCAAGTTGTTCCTTGGTGTTAATATGTGACAGCGGTAAGAAACCTTCGAAGAGCTTGCCTTTAGTGTAATGACAATCAATATTAAGGTGTTTTGTCCGCTCATGAAAAAAAGGATTAGTGGCAATGTGGATGGCAACCTTATTATCAAGCTGCAGATTCACAAGGAGATCAAGGAGTAAATGGGAAAGCCATTCAAGCTTGGATGTTGTAACATACATGGATGTTTACTCAACCTTTGTCGAGGACTTGGAGACAATTTTCTGCTTCTTCGTTTTCCAAGATACCAAATTAGGCCTAAGAAAACATAGTAGCTAGTGAGGGATCGTGCTGACATGGGGCATCCTGCCTAGCTTGCATCACAATATACCCAAATTGTGAGATTCGAGCCAGCTTTATAGAATAACCCTCTATTGATGGTACCTTTAAAATACCTATGCACATGAGTAACAACTTGTAGATAAGAGGTCCTAGGACTCTGAACAAATTAGCTGAGGTATTATGTTGCATAAGAAATGTCTGGCTATGTAATGGTGAGGTAGAGAGCCTACCAACAATTTTTTTGAATTAAGTTATCACGATCAACCAACAATTCTTCTGAAACTTCTGATAACTTCAAACCCTTTGGTAAGGGAACTTCATGGATTTGACACCGAAAATCCCCTTAGATTGCAGCATATCAAGGATGAACATCGTTTGATTGAGAATATTTCCAACATCTAATCTGCAATAAATCCTCAGTAAATACCAAGCTAACACAAGGTCTTTTATGGTGAAGGCCTGATGTAATTTTTCCTTGACCTTGTGTATCTTGGCTACATGATTTCCTATGACCAATAGATCATCGACATAAAACAGGTGTTCGGTTGTAATTTTTGTGGTTTTATAAGTTAGGGTTATCGGTTCACAGGGATGTGTGTTAGGCTTGATTGAGGTAATCGGTTTGTGTTTGGGTTTCTCACAAGTGCGGAAAGCGATACATTATGTAAAGGAAAGCAATAAAACTAACCTAGACATGGAATTAAGGAAAGCAATAAAAGCATGACATCAAATTAAGTAACTAAAACAATTAATGGAAACTAGAATGAACAATGAAATTAAGACAAGAAATTATACCTCAAATGAACAATCTGCACTAATCTTCAATCTACCTTTGCAATTTGCCCCGAACAAACAAGAAATTGTGGATTGGATTACCAAGGATCCCCCAAATTCTCACTAGGAAGTAGAATTGGAATTCCTTGACCCTCCTCCCCACTACTAAAAGATGGATTTGATTGTGGCTAACTCTAGAAAGCTTGGAAAACAAGTCAACAATGGCATTTGAAAGGAAAGAGAGAGAGAGAGAGATAGAGAAAGAGAGAGAGAAAGCTTGTAAAACTTCAATGAGAATACTTGAAAGAAATTGAGAATTGAAATTGCAAGAAAACCTTGAAGAACAATGAAGAACAATTGAAAACTTTGAAGAACAATTAAAGAAAGCAATTAAAGAAAGCAATTAAATCTAATCTAATTTTACTCCTAAACTACCTAGGCTACCTATTATTTTTAGGTCTGAATTACATTGGGTATTTATAGAAGAAGGAGAACGAAACCCAAAACCCTAAAACTAACTCAACAAAACGCGCATCAGCTTCGCAGATTTCCGCAGAACTTCGGGTGACTCGGGTGAGTCAATAAGTGACTCGGGCGAGTCAGTGTTCTGTCCCGCTCCCTTGGCCTATGTCTTTGTTGCCCCAGAAGCCTGACTCGGGCGAGTCACTATTCTGGGTAGCTTTTCCCTGCCGACTTCAAACGCGCATAACTTCTTCATCCAAACTCCAGTTTCAGACTCGTAAGATATCGATGGAAAGCTCTCGGTGTGTACTTTAAGCTCCCAAAATTTCAGACCAATCGGATTTGTAACGAAGGAGTTATGACCCAAAGATTGAAAGCACACGTATTTCAAACCTTTGAGTCTGTACCGTTCCCCTGTTTTGCGCCAATCTTGACATGGAATTTCCGGCTTCGATTTCGCCTCGGCTCTCTGCTCGAGTTGACTTAGTTCTCGGCTAGAGTTGACTTGGTTTGACTCGGGAAATCGCTCGGGATTCCCTAAAAACCTTCAATTAAGCCCAAACTTCTTCTAACTCCTTATTTTCCTACAAAACACCAAATCACTATATCTAATATATACAAAGGGCTAAAATAAACACAAACACCCTATAAAGGAGATAAAATTCGGCTCGGAACGAGACCGAACAGCAGGATATATATATGTATATATATATATATATATATATATATATATATATATATATATATATATATATAAACCAGGGAGTCAGGACCAGGAGTGGGAAATTCGGGCGTAAGAAACCAGAATATAGTACACACACACACACACACATACATATACATACCAGGGAGTAAAGACCAGGAGTGAGAAATGAGGTTAAGTTCCCATTCCCAGTGTTGTCTGGGACATCATTTTTAACCACACTCCTGGTCCCACTCCCACCGGAGCAGGATTTTGGGATCAGGATTAGGATTCTCGAAATTTTTACTAACCCCTAGTTTCATGTAGACCTCTTCCTCAATAAAGCCATGGAGAAAGGTATTTATTGATGTCCAATTGGGAAGAGGCCAGTTCATAGAGATTGCCAATTGCTCACCCATAGTTTTTTTTTGTCATTTTCAAATAGTAGGGAAAAGGTTGGTAAGAAAAATTTTTCCGCCATTTTAGCGAAAGTAGTTGAAATTTTCAACTGTCTTTCGCACCTAAAATTAGAAAGATAGTTGAAAAATTAGAAAAATACGAAATGATTGTTAAAACGGTTGGTTTTTTCCAACCGTTATAAATCGGTTGATTTTTTCCAATCGTTTTAAATCGGTTGAAAAAAATGGTCGGTAATACTCACTTTTTAATAGTGCACTCACTGCCATACCCACCCTCGTCAACATCCTCCCCCTCATGTCGGCTGGTTGCTACTTGCTACCGTCTTATTATTGTTAGTCTGGTAAGCGATGCACCAAATTTTCTAAAACAAAGCAACTACTTGAACTAAGTTTAGTTATTTCTTAGGTTATTATATTTAATCAATTTATTTTGGTTAAATTTGTATTGAATACTTAGTATATTCATTAATTTAGTGATGAAATCATAATTTATGAATGTAACAATTAGAGTTTTTGGTTTTATTTTGTTCAAATATCCCTAGTTCCATTATTTAGATTAGTTGTTCATGATTAGTGGATTCATTAATTTAGTTGTATTATTAATGAGTTAGAAATTAAAATATAATTGTGAAATGTAAATTATACGTGTTATTGTTAACTTTTGGTATATTTTTCTTGACACCCGAACTTTGAATTTTTGTTCAGTATTGTCCCTACTTATTTAATTTGTCAAGTACTCCCTCATTTCCTCAATAATGGTGACATTTGTATTTTGGAAAGATTTTAAAAAAATAGTATTGGAAATGATAATTATATTGGAAATGATAAAAGTAATAGATAAATTTCTATTTTGGTTATATACTTGTATTGGTAATGATAAATGTAAGAAGTAAATTTTAAAAATTGTCATTAATATTGTATTGAAATTGTAAAGTGACATATATTGTGGAAAATAAAAAGTTAGTTAATTAAAAGTGACTGATATTAAGGAACGGAGGGAGTAACCTTTTGGGATAATACCAACAAAACTACCTTTGTTAGAAACGATGCTTTTACAATATTGAAATTACCGCCTAATAACATATTATTAGAAGTCAGTTAACATTTTATTTGTGCTGTTTGTCTTTGGTTTGGTTGTATGGCTTCTTGTTGGGTGCTGTCCTTTTGCTGTACTTCACAGTATTATTGTTGTCTCTTTAGCCTTTTTTAGCTTTCAATAATAAAAAAAAACATATTATTAGAAGTCATATCGTGAAAAGAGATCGAGTAAGGAGTTAAGGAGGATTTTTTGCATTTTGGATCCCCAAGTATAGGAGTATTTATTTTCTAGACCCTTGGTTTTCATTGTTTATTTTTTGGACCATAAATTTTATGGGTTGAATAAAAAAGGACTTTAAAGTTTGTAGGTTGAAAAAAAAGGCCTGTGTACTGTTTTTCTTTTTCTACCCATGTTTGAATTTATCTTCCGATTAGTGCCAAACTTCAAGACTAAGATTAAAATTGATATTGAAGTTGTAATACACATCTCTTATTAATGTCAGAACTAATTAGACCATGTTGTAATACACGTCTCTCATTCATGCCAGAACTACTTAGACCCAAGGTACTTCTGGATTTGTGGGTTCTTTTCTGAGTTGAGTAAAATGTGACAGTCTTTTAAACGTTGAGTTTTATACTGTGAGTTTTGAGAAACTGGGTTGGAATTTTTGTTTAAAGTATGACGTCTGAACTTCATAAGATACTAATAATCAAAGTGAAACATTAAGCGGGTTGCGGGTAACGTTGAGTTTTATACTACTTTGTTTCTCATTTATGATGTTTGATTCTGAGATTTAAAGTCAATTGACGTTTTTGGAACGTTGTGATTTCTGAGTTGAAACCTTGTATTGTTGGTTTCTAAGTTCTGTTATTTCTGATCTCTGGTTATTTTTGGGTTGGGATTCAAATGAGTTGCGAAAAGATTTGATTTGTTCCCCTCTCCTAAATGGATTGAAATGAACTTTAAACTGTTTTGACAGTTAGGGATATACATTATTGAGATTTCCCCCTCATGTTGTGAATGTTTTGTTTTCAGGTGAAGATCAATTATGTGATGGGAACGGGCACTAGCAGTGAGGACAATCAAAAATTAGCTTTGAATAAAGAGTTTAGTTGTTATGATCGGACTTGAAATCTTTTAGTAGTTTCTTAATGATGTTGAACCGAGAATAATGTTTAGTTATAAATTTGAAGTTTGTATTGTTAATCTCTGTTCTCGCCTTGTATCTCTTTGGAGGTACGACAGTAATGTCCAAGTAAATAAAAAGAAAAAAAAATGAGACTTCCGCTATTAACGTTAACTTGACTTTGACCTTTTCATAATTGAATTTTCAGGGGCGTTACAAGAATGAATTTCTTCAACTTTCATAGATATGTGATTTAGGAATTCTACATGCATAAATAATTACAGGTAATAGATTGTTCTTTTAAAAAAAAAAGAAATAGGATATTCGATTAGTGTTAGGAGCATGCTTAACAAAGTGGAGGAAAATAAATGTTATTGTATAACAGAATTCGGAACGTGGTTCAAAATATTTTTGTATAATAGAATTTGGAAGGTGGTCAACCAACTGTAGGAAACAATTGCCGTGAATATTAGGAACGTGGCAAAAAAAAAAAAAAAAATCTTTTTTTAATGCTTTTCATTGTAAAATAATTTAGATATTTGATTTGGAACTAATTATAGGTATTTGATTCTATTTAGGAATTGAATAGGTGGTTGTTACATATGTGGATTTAAATTTGAATTAAGTAGTTGGCAGGGCTAATCAATCTATATGTTATATATTTATATTTATTTTATATTTAATTTCTAAATAGATAACGGATAGGTAGTTTTTTTTTAAAAAAAAGTAAATGCATTTATTGAATGAATGGTTGTGATTGAATCTAGAGTCTGGACTAAAGATCAACGTTGATTACTTCATATTGCATGAAATCCATCAATGAAGCGGGACGAAGGTCACAAAGCTAGGAGTTAGTGTCAAGGGGTGGGGGGAAATATTAAATGAAATATTTTATAATAAATTATAATAATTAGAAAAATTTGGAAATTGCAAAATAATTTTCAGAAATACAATATATAATTTGTGCTCTAACTTAATGATGTTTTATGCAGAAATCCAATTATTATTAAAAAAATGATACATAACGATGTTTTATGTGATGCAAGTGTAGTTACGAACTTTTAATTTACAACTAAGAAAAACTACAATATACAACATGCTCTAACTTCATGAGTTAAATTACAATAAATAATTTAATACATCGTCATTCTATATAATTTGTGCTTGAACTATAAAAAATATATGAAGAAATTATATAGTGCATATAGTTATCATAGAAAATTGTTAAAAAGAAAATAATAATGATAATGTGAAACAACAACAAATTATGGAAACAAAAATAAAAGAGAATCCAATAAATATAATAGCCCTTGGTTTTGTTTCCAAAAAGTAAAAAATATACATATTGCAATATCAAGATTAAAACTTGGAATCTCTAGATTAATAGCATACATAATTACCAATTCTACCAATAAGAAATTATGCAATAACATGCCACAATGCTTATTTAATACTAAATTTTCTTTACACTCTGTTTGGATTGGGGTTATGGGAGGGGAAAGAAGGGGAATGATACTAAATAACCCCCTCTACCCTTGTTTGGAAAAATAAATAGGAGGGGAGGGGAGGGGAACAATTTACCTCCATTCCCCTCCATTAACCCCCTTTTCATTAACCCCCGATATGAAAGTTAACGGAGGGGAGGGGAACTCATTATGCTTTAAAAAAAAAAGAAAATAACTTTATTAATATAATAGCTCCTTTATTTTTCTTCCCTCCCCCTCCTTCTCTTCGTTTTCTAATCCAAACACAATAATTAACCCCTCTTACCTTTCATTCCCCTTCACTAATAATCCAAACAAGATAGAAATAAGTCCCCTCTCTTACCCTCCCCTCCCCTCCCCTTCCCTCCCCTCTAATACCCTCCCCTCCCCCTTTTAATAACCAAACAGACTGTTAGCTTGGGTGGGGGAGGGGTGGGGGGGCAATTGCTCCCTTTTGCCCAAGGGAGGCTCCGTCCCTGCAATGAAGGAGGGAAGAGATTTTAGCATATTCCATTACTTTTTATAATATATATAGATTCTTTTTAGGTATTGCACTTTCAAAATTGTATATTTTAATCATATTACTTATTATCGTACCTTTTAATTTCATAATGTAATTTAAGCGTTATTCTTTCTATTTTTTTTTTGTATATTTATCATTTAATTTTCCTTTATCAGATTAAAATATGTACTTTCTTATACACACCATGCATTGCAAGAATTTCAAATATCTATTTTTGTTATATCTCATACATCATACGAGTTTAATTTTTATTTTTTTTTCATTTTTTGTATTTTCATTTGACCAACCCATTATAAAATATTTTTATTTGACAATATTGTTTATATTGTGTTATTTTAAATTTATATGTATATTTATAGTTTGATTTCCTTATTTATTAAAATTGTGTGAAACAACGTGTTATTGATTTTATGTTATTTAATTTAAGTTTGCTTTTTGAAAATGTACTTATTTGTCATATCTCATGTATCACACGGGTCTAAGACTAGTAGGTTATATTAAGGAAGCACGTATAGTGATTTCAAGTTTTTGAGAATTATGGTAAGTATGGTAATTCCCACCATATTTACCGTACATTTGACATGATTAAATATAATACGTTCATTTTATTTATTTTTAAATATACAAATTTTAAGTTTTTTAAATTATACAAATTATGTATAAGTAATTAAAAATTTTATTTTCCGGCAAAATGTTGTCGGAGTTGCGGGCACTGCGAGATAGATTCCAACACTGCTCCGTCACCGTCCAGTCCATCTACACCACTGCCCTTACCACCCTTGAAAGATCTATTTCCATGACAAACTTGTTACCCGACGGCTGTTGGGTGTGAAGACCAAACTGAGGAACGAAGAAGGAAGAAAACGCAGGCTGCGTTTTTGGGTGCTGCAATGCGACACCTTGATGAGCTTCATCCAAAGGCCCATATGTGTGTTATATTTTTGAGCGGCAAGTTTTTTTAGGGTTTTCAGTTATTGTTAACCTAATTCCTCTTATGTTTCTCTAGTATATATAGGGGTTCAGGTTCTCCCTATTTTGTATCCCCTGAGATCAAGTGAGATGGAGAGAAACACAACCTTGTATTGTAATCCTCATATTACTAGTGCATCGATTCCGTGGTTTTTTTTCTCGCTTTGGGTTTTTTCCACGTTAAAATCCTGGTGTCAAATTTCTTATTTCTTTTCCGCTATTATTTCCTATTGTTTGTGTTTTTCTTGAGTACTCTTCGATCCTAACAACGGCAACGGTAACCTCTGCCACCGATCAATTTCCAGTAAATCGTTAGCCATGGTCGGCGTTGGGCAGGGCGCGGTCGGCGGCAACTGTTCGGTCTGCATGAAAATGATGCCGGTAATAGTGGAGAACGTGACCGTAAATTGGCTGCTTTAACGTCCAGCTTTACAGTAATGGCAGAAATAGTCCTAAAACATAGTTGGCTGGATGGATAGGTCATTGCATCTAATAGCCTTTGTCATAAGTTCGAGCCATCCTTGCATTAGTTTTTCATGATCATTTACAGTGTTTTTAAAATTTTGTTTTTTACATTTGCAATAATTTGATATGATGGTCGGTGAGGTAATTTTTTATTTTTTTATCTTTTGGATATAAAAAAAATCTTGTAGATGTTCCGATTTTGAATTTTTATAGGATTCAGTTCCTTTTTTTTAAAAAAAAACAATCAAATAGGTCTCGATGGGCAAAGACCATTGCATTTCCTTATTAAAATAAGATAAATCGTTCAGGGCTAAGGCCAATCTTTTATTTGTTATAATAATGGATTCCTACATATTATCCAACACATACACATATAAATTAATCTCATCTCTAACTTGGAGAAATATTTCGACGGAACAATCCCCTAAATAATAGGTCCTTCTATATCTTATTCAGGAAAAATGTCTCATTTCCAAGCAATTTTGTCTATCATGGAATATGAATTCTTCGTAAAGCAAATTCCAAAATTTTGTTAGTTTTTAAAATTTGGGTTTTTAACAATTACAATAATTTGATGAGGTGGCTGTTGGGTATTACAAATAGTATCTTAGGGTATTACAAAATACCAACTAATAATTTACTAAATCAAACAAGACTTTAAAAAATTACCAAAAATGTGAAAATGAGAAACAAAACTGAAAATTATTGTAAGATTTAATGTTTAGTTAACAAAAATCAATAAATGGAGTAGCAATATGAACCTAAAGTTTTGGTTTTATCATTTTATTTTATGAGGATTTTCCGCGTGTTTTTGAAGTCGTTGTGAACCATATTGGGATAGGGTCCAAGTAGTAAAATGGATGAAATCTAAAGGACCAATCCATTCAGAGGAATATTCGTCCATACTTCTCAAAATACTTTTCATCTCATACAACTCGTTCGATACATAATTTAATGTTTTGAAAAAAAATTTATTATATCGAATTCAAAGTGCCATGCTATTATTACTAAATATTAATATTTCATATGGTGAAGGCATAGTCTTCTTTTTTCTCTCAAAAAAACTCATTGGCGCCGAGCGTGAGGGAATTCTAAACGTTTGGTAATTTCTCCTCCGACTAGGATAAAAGATCCCATTGAAGCAGCTAACCCCATGCATATTGTATACACATCGGGTCGCACAAATTGCATAGTATCATAAATAGCTATTCCGGGTATTACCCATCCCCCGGGAGAATTTATAAACAAATACAAATCCTTGGTATCATCCTCAATACTGAGATATACCATAAGACCAATAAGTTGATTCCCAATTTCGCTATCGACTTCTTGGCCTAAAAAAAGTAATCTTTCTCGATAAAGTCGGTTGATTAGGGTAAATTTGTATCCCTTAGGAACCGCACATGCACCTTTTGACGCATACGGTTCAAGTTCACCAAAAATGTGAAAAAATCAATGTGTAGATTCTATTCTTTATAGTTATAAGAGTTTTTGCTATTCTATATTTGCAAGAAACATAAATTTTTGTTTCTTTCCCTAATTCCCAATATAATTATAAAACTATAATATAATAAATCTATTTAAAATAGAAAATTCAAATAGAATTTACTAAATTCATCGAACTCACTTTTCATTGATGTATCCTTTCATCGAGATCTAATCCAAATCACGATGGCATTTTCTTGTTCTTGAATGGGTCTTTAAAATTTTTATAGGTGTATGCTCTACTCCGGGTAAAGATCTGCCCAATTTCGATTTGCACGTATAGCACAAATACTTCCAATACCATCTGTTTTTTTTTTATGTGTTTAAACATTTTTATTCATTTGATATCCTTTCTTTCATCAAATTCACTATTCAACATATTCATTACTTTATTCGAGTGATTAAGATTGAAATCATTATGATTCTATTTCTAATTTCAAATCAAAACAGTTAAAAGTTAAAGTAAATAAAATATATAAGACAAGTAGTAATCTTCACTATATTACCAATTGGGATTTTTATAAACGGAGCTTGGATACTTCATTTTATTGGTCCAACCAAGCCAATCATAAGTTATTCTAATTGATAATATTAATCTCAATCCCCCTAAAACCAAAAAATGGATATAATTGCATTTCACGCTCCAAATTTTTGATGATTAAATTAATCTTTCTTGGGCGAATCTCAATCAGGAGAGAGAACGGGGGAATTCCATATGACCCAATATATCTGACAAGTCGCACTATACATCGACCCAAGATGCATCTTCCTCCCCAGGACTTCGAAAGGGAATTTTTGGAACACCAATAGGCATTAAATGAAAGAAAAAATTTAAGTACTATATTTCACTTTGATGTGGAAACGTAATAATAGGGTTATTGTGTTCATAATATCAACTATCCTATTTTCTTTGTAAATTAGAAAAATTTAGCTGCTCTAATAAAATAAAAAAGACAGAATAAAGAAAATTAAATTCTTACGAATATTGCCTTCCTATAATGAACAAGTGTGAAAGCATTCACTGATCGAAGATGGTCTCAACTCCCCATTGCATATTGCTACTTATCGGGTATAGAATAGATTTGTTTCTCTTTGTTCCTACAAACAAAATTGTTCCAACAGAATAGAACAAACATTAACCCTTGTTCTGAGATAATCCATTGAACAAAAGGGGTCCATTGCATAGTCATAGTCTTTTTCAATGCAATAAAGTTACATAGTGTCATTTATCTTTGATAAAGGGGTATTTCCATGGGTTTGCCTTGGTATCGTGTTCATACCGTCGTATTGAATGATCCCGGCCGGTTAATTTCTGTCCATATAATGCATACAGCTCTGGTTGCTGGTTGGGCCGGTTCGATAGCTCTATATGAATTAGCAGTTTTTGATCCCTCTGATCCCATTCTTGATCCAATGTGGAGACAGGGTATGTTTGTTATACCTTTCATGACTCGTTTAGGAATAACTAATTCATGGGGCGGTTGGAGTATTACGGGGGGGACTATAACGGACCCGGGTATTTGGAGTTACGAAGGTGTGGCCGGAGCGCATATTGTGTTTTCGGGCTTGTGCTTTTGGCAGCTATTTGGCATTGGGTGTATTGGGATCTAGAAATTTTTAGTGATGAACGTATAGGAAAACCTTCTTTGGATTTGCCTAAAATTTTTGGAATTCATTTATTTCTTTCCGGGGTGGCTTGTTTTGGTTTTGGCGCATTTCATGTAACAGGCTTGTATGGTCGTGGAATATGGGTGTCCGATCCTTATGGACTAACTGGAAAAGTACAACCTGTAAGTCCGTGGGGCGTAGAAGGTTTTGATCCTTTTGTTCCAGGAGGAATAGCCTCTCATCATATTGCAGCAGGGACATTGGGAATATTAGCAGGTCTATTCCATCTTAGTGTCCGTCCGCCTCAACGTCTATACAAAGGATTACGTATGGGCAATATTGAAACTGTTCTTTCTAGTAGTATCGTTGCTGTCTTTTTTGCAGCTTTTGTTGTTGCCGGAACGATGTGGTATGGTTCAGCAACTACCCCAATTGAATTATTTGGTCCCACTCGTTATCAATGGGATCAGGGATACTTTCAGCAAGAAATATATCGAAGAGTGAGTGCTGGGCAAGCCGAAAATCAAAGTTTATCAGAAGCTTGGTCTAAAATTCCTGAGAAATTAGCTTTTTATGATTACATTGGAAATAATCCGGCAAAAGGAGGATTATTTAGAGCGGGCTCCATGGATAACGGCGATGGAATAGCTGTTGGCTGGTTAGGACATCCTATTTTTAGGGATAAAGAAGGGCGTGAACTCTTTGTACGTCATATGCCTACCTTTTTTGAAACATTTCCAGTCGTTTTAATAGATGGGGACGAAATTGTTAGAGCTGACGTTCCTGTTAAGTATAGCGTTGAGCAAGTAGGCGTAATGTTGAGTTTTATGGTGGCGAACTCAACGGAGTCAGTTATAGCGATCCCGCTACTGTCAAAAAATATGCTAGACGTGCTCAATTGGGTGAAATTTTCGAATTAGATCGTGCTACTTTGAAATCTGATGGCGTTTTTCATAGTAGTCTAAGGGGTTGGTTTACTTTTGGACATGCTTCCTTTGCCCTACTCTTCTTCTTCGAACATATTTGGCATGGAGATAGAACCCTGTTCAGAGATGTTTTTGCTGGTATTAACCTAGATTTGGATGCTCAAGTAGAATTTGGGGCATTCCAAAAACTTGGGGATCCGACTACAAGAAGACAAGGAGTCTAATACAACATTGCTTTCTTTTTTTTGCCTCTATTTTTTTTTATAGGATATTAGAGAAATCTTAATTTGAATCATCGCCCTTCATTTTTTTTTACTCTTTCTTTTTTTTATCATTATCGGGAAAATAATTCCAAGTAAACAGGTATGGAAACTATAATTGTAAACCACAATCGAATCTATGGAAGCATTGGTTTATACATTTCTATTAGTCTCGACTCTCGGGGTAATTTTTTTTCGCTATCTTTTTTCGGGAACCTCCTAAAGTTCCCACTAAAAAGGTGAAATGATTTTTCATTATCTCAATTGAAGTAATGAGCCTTCCAATATCATAT